>CM045889.1:920000-927500 GCA_025169545.1 Anguilla japonica | reverse complement strand
ACAGGCGGCAGACAGACAGACGGACAAACAGACAGGCAGACGGACAGACGGACGGACAGACAGGCAGACAGACAGACGGATGGACAGATGGACAGACAGACAGATGGACAGACGGACGAACAGACAGACATGGCCAGGAGATGTTTACCGAGCGCCCTCTGCACGCTGGTGTGTGGTGTGGGGGTCCATGTCCGGAGAGAGGAGAGACCACACACAGCGCATGTCTATCAGCGCTAACACCTGAGAGACAAAAGGACAGGTCTCATCTGCCGCATGAAACCGTCTTACCCACATAGCAGAGAGAAGAATATTCATACTGTAACACGAGCAGACACAGGTGGGATTACTCAAACACCTGTACATTACTAGGGTCAGAGAGTTCCTGCTGTACATTACTAGGGTCAGAGAGTTCCTGCTGTACATTACTAGGGTCAGAGAGTTCCTGCTGTACATTACTAGGGTCAGAGAGTTCCTGCTGTACATTACTAGGGTCAGAGAGTTCCTGCTGTACATTACTAGGGTCAGAGAGTTCCTGCTGTACATTACTAGGGTCAGAGAGTTCCTGCTGTACATTACTAGGGTCAGAGAGTTCCTGCTGTACATTACTAGGGTCAGAGAGTTCCTGCTGTACATTACTAGGGTCAGAGAGTTCCTGCTGTACATTACTAGGGTCAGAGAGTTCCTGCTGTACATTACTAGGGTCAGAGAGTTCCTGTATAATCAACCAGTACAGTTTATGCATGAGGCACATGTCGAGTATAAAGCAGTTTGGGAGATACTTGTGTGACAAACTCCTTCTGTTGGCACAGCTGGTTCAAGTATTCTGTGAATTTTCCCCTTTCCTCCTCCACGACCTCTGACCTCCCTGTGACCTCTGACCCCAGGGTCTCCATGATGTGGCTGTACTCAGACAGGGCTCTCTCTGCCACAGCCTGGCCCTCCCCACCCTTCCTCCTCCCTGCACAGAGAGAGATGGATCTGAGCGGATGATGCAGGTACAGGTGATGTACAGGTAAAGTAGCTGATAAGCTCGCTGTACTTCACCTTCAGAGTCCAGCTGACTGAAACTTCTGCTTCTACATCCTGTGGCCTTGTGTCTGACCTTTGATCCCTCCCTGAACTGTGACCTCTCCCTTGGATCTGAGGTCCTACGCTCTTCAGGTAGACTGACACACACACATACACATAAACAGAAAGAGAAGACCCGTATTCACTAGATGTGTTTAAAGAGTTTTTATGACTTCCATACAAGTACCTATGACATAATAATCAATACCCCCCAATTATAGAGCTCCTCGAATAATTAATACTCTCTGAAAACAACTGAGCACAGGTGACCTGGTACCTGAGCGACCTGGTACCTGAGACCAACCTTGGTGCGGTGTGTGGGCAGGGCTCCAGGGGCCCAAAAAGAGAACACCACTCCCCCTCTGTGTGAGAGCAGGCCATGGGGCTGGGGGGGGCATGTGTGTGTTTGTGTATCTGTCCGCGGCTAATCTTGCATACTACTGGGCCGATCAGCCTAATACTTGTTGTGCATGCTGACAGCAGGCCAAGGACCTGAATTCACAAATATTTTGCAAATTGGCCATCAAGTATTTTATTTGAATTAATTTCCATCATTGTCCATTGAAATACATTGAGTGCTAACTCCTCCTAACCAGACGGTAGGGGCCGCAAGTGATCAACAACTACTTCCGTTTGGAATGAAAGACCAGCGATGTAAAATGTCAATTTCAACGTTAAAATGCCAACAAAATAATCTGCCAACTAACGGGGTACGTTAATGTTTGAGTCTGTGGCAATTATTTTGTTGGCATTTTCACGTTGAAATTGTTATTTTACATCGCTAGTCTTTTGGAATTGATCCTGTCCAGATTTGAAACTAAAGTGCCAGACTATAACGTCAACGTTAGCTCTGTCTAACACATTTTGGCTGATATGAATGAACTTAGCGAACATGTCACCACCTTTAGCGTTACTTCACTGAATCGCCATTTTTGGGATTTTCAGTGGCACATGGTAAAAACTTGTAATATTGTATTTGTCTGGTTGGGTTGATTGCGTAGCCTCTATTGTTGCATCAGCAAAGCTAACACGCTTGGCGGAGATCTGCACTCTACTGAGTGCACTCTTCTAGTTGTAATTGTAGTTGTATTAATTATGTTCATGCATTACTTGTACTGTTACACAACTAGTTTCTTTTTTCTTTAGCAATATTTACCATGTGTATTTCCTGTCAATGGAGCACATTGACTTTAATGGAATTAAGAGAGAGAGGGAGAGAGAGGGGGGAGAGAAAGAGAGAGGGACAGAGAGAGGGAGATAAAAAGAGAGGGATAAGAGAGGAAGAGAAAGAGGGAGGGATAAGAGAGGGAGAGAAAGAGGGAGGATAAGAGAGGAGAGAAACAGAGAGAGAGAGGGATAGAGAGAGGGAGAGGACAGCAGCATATACTGCAGCACCTCTAAAGACTCACACAGAGCAGTATGTGGGGGTGTCTCTGGATCGAGGTCTGGGGGTGTAATACTGCCACTGGGCGAAGCCACTGTATCTGCCCTGAGCGGGGCAGCCTGGCAGGGGCAGGGCCAGCTGGGGGGACAGGGCGGGGTAGTACGGGACAGGGGGGTTTGGGAGTATGGGCAGGGGCACAGGAAGGGGCTTGAGGGGGGCAACAGGGTGAACCCTGTGGGGCCAGAGCAGGGGGCAGTAGTACAGGGCTGTTGTAGGGCCGGGCAGCTCCGAGCTGTGCAGGTGTTCCGGAAGCTTCCCCGAGTCCCCGGGCCCCGGGGCCGGGCCAGGCTCTGAGGCCCCCGCAGCGTCCTCCTCTGCGTCTGCTCCCATCCTCCAGGACCCCCCGCCCAGTTCTGCTGGGTACCTCCCCAGGCAGCCTGACACACAACCTGCACACAGGGGGGCAGGAGAGGAGGGGGGAGGGAGAGCAGGGGGGTGGGAGAGGAGGGGGAGGGGGAGGGAGAGGAGGGGGGGGAGAGGAGAGGGAGGGGGGAGGAGAGGAGGGGGTGGGAGGGAGGACGGGGAGGAGAGGAGGGGGGGCAGGAGAGCAGGGGGTGGGGGAAAGCAGGGGGGAGGGAAAGGAGGGGGCGGGAGAGGAGAGGAGAGGGAGGGAAAGCAGGGGGGTGGGAGAGGAGGGGGAGGGAGAGGAGGGGGGTGGGGGAGGAGAGGAGGGAGAGCAGGGGGTGGGAAAGGAGGGGGTGGGGGAGGAGAGGAGGGGGTGGGAGAGCAGGGGGGTGGGAGAAATGGGGAGGGGGGCAGGAGAGGAGAGGGGGTGGGAGAGGAGGGGGTGGGAGAGGAGGGGGAGGGAGAGAGGGGGGTGGGGCAGGAGAGAGGGAGGGTGGGAGAGCAGGGGGGTGGGAAAGAAGGGGTGGGGGAGGAGAGGGAGGAGAGGAGGGGGGAGGAGAGGAGGGGAGGGAGCAGGAGGGGGTGGGAGAGGACGGGGAGGGAGAGGAGGGGGGGGAGCAGGGTGGGAGAGAAGGGGGAGGGAGAGGAGGGGGCGGGAGAGGAGAGGAGAGGGAGGGAAAGCAGGGGGGTGGGAGAGCAGGGGGATGGGAGAGGAGGGGGAGGGAGAGCAGGGGGGTTAGGGACAGTGTGAGTGGGAGGGGTGTAGAGGAGGCGGGGTTAGGGACAGTGTGAGGTGCGAGTCTGAAATAGTTTACTTGCCTACTATTAAGCATATACGTTGAGTACACGAGAAAAGAAAGTTGTTAAGTAGTTGTGAAATTTTCTCTAAGTAGTGTACTTAAAATCCCTGAATGGTATACCTATGTCCTTCACTGGGTGTATTCAGTGTATTCAATAACTACACATAGCATGACCACACAAGTGCGGAAAGCCTATTCTACAGCACGTTTGGAAAATAGTATGGAGGCTATTTTTTGCATACTGCCCACTGTGTACTAAAAATGCACAGTAGTTTGGGGGTTGTTTCGGAAATAGTCCAGGATGAGGAAGAGGAGGAGGTATAGTAGGAAGAACAGCACCTGCCAAAATGGAGGTCATGTAGGCTGGCTCTCTGTCCACTATTTCATCCAATGAGAGCAGGCGTTGCCCAGGAATGGGAGGGGCCAGCAGTTCCATCACACTCAGCGATTGGTCAGGTGTTGCTGAAGCCCGTAAGGAAAATTAATCAGATTTCACTCATTTTAGGTTCTCAGCAGCAACAGCGTCCAGCAGCAGAAACATGCTCATTAACGGAGCTCGGGACCAGCTCTAAATGACAGGGAATCCACTACACTGATACACCTACAGTCCTTAATAGGAGCAAGGCATGCTACTGAATCGCCACTTTCAAAAGCGTTGTGTAGCGATGTAGCATCTAAGGTACTGAATCACAGAGGTTCATAAAATATTATGAAAGTCTTTCTTGACTGCTCTGATGTTGGCTAATGTAGCTACTATAGGTTGCTTATGTTTGCACCCTTGTGTTTCTTGTTTGGATGCTTGTAATTCTTTAGGCTAATGAACACCGTGTCCGTTTTTGCAAGTGAGAATAACTCCAACAGGTTTTTACAAAGTACATCGCGACCACGTCAGCTATTAATGTTCATGATGTAGCTAACAATAATAGGCCTAATTATAGCTCCTTACCAACGAAAATTCCACTGTCTTGCGAGACACTGCTATCGAGCTCAGCGCGGTCACGTCTGTTTGATTTCGAAAAGACACGAACAAGTTGCTATTTTTCAAAAACTCGAACGGATAACGATGTGGGCGACGCCCCCCTTGTAGGCTGACATCTGTTACTGACTGTTCGCTGCGCACTTATGACCGCCAGCTCCGCAGTTTGGTCAACAGGTGGCGCTGAAGCATTGAAGACAACTGGGAAATTTCCAACTTCCAGACGTCACTGCGTTCACGATGTTTTATTCGGAAAAAAACATGGATTCCCACAGGAATGCTGCTTTATTTTCTTGTTTAGGAACTATATTAAACGAGTAAATAGAGTGAAACCGCGAAGCAACGTTACGCTGTAGTAGGCTAGTACTGAAATGTAAATATGGTATGACTGTCAGGTGTTTCGTTATGTCATCTGCAGCATTTATTTCTGAGCAAAATAACGTTTTCTAGTTAGCGAAAAAAGACGCTGATGGCTATCGTAACTTAAATGTCACATATTGCTATAATACATGGGAAACCTAAATGATACTGACGCATATAACGTAATCGCACACCAAAATATGCATTAATAGCGTAAATATACAATTTTCCATTTCTTACCATGAACTATTATATACATTATAAAAATGCTCTGTTCTCTTCTGATGACAAGTTTCCTGCCACAGTCACAGTGAAAAAGCGGGTTGGCCTCCTGCTCTCCCCCCTAATAACCACCCCCCCCCCCCCCCCCCCCCCCCCCCCCCCCCCCCGAACACACACACTTACATACACACACACACACAAACACATACACTTGCACTCACACACGCGTTGTGTTCTCAACATCTTTTGTCATGTTGGGAATAACCTAAGGTTTCATTTGTTCAGTGTTCTTGATTATTGGAATTCTGTGTTACCCATGAAGTTCTTTCCATGCTTGACTTTGACAAGGAATTTCAGGAAGCTTTTCTTTCATTTACAGCGAGATATTTGATACCGTACAGACCTTGTACTGTTCAGTCTTCTCCATTGAACAATAATTGGTGTTAATGTGCGTCTGGATTTGAACGGCCAACATGAAGAGCTTCTTCCTGGACCGTGCTCGCCCCGGTCCAGGAAGAAGCGTGCGGGTACGTGTTCCAGGAAGAAGTAAGTCGGGGAGCGCGCACGCAGCTATCTCAGACAGCGTGAGAGCTGGAGGTTGACCGTAATGCATATGGGTCTGACTATGTACAATTAACAACGGTGGACTTATGGGACGCGTACGAAAATCTGGGTAAATATAATGAGAAATATGTCTCAATGATATGTAATTCCTTACAAAAGGTGTTTCCATGTATTTAAATATCTACTTGAAAGCAAACGCGCTTAGGTATCTAGCTAGCGTTAGCCAAGTGACACTCTTGACAGTTGCATTAGCTAGCTAGATGGCTGACAGTATTTTCTGAGGTACAGTTTGGAAAAGAGTGTGGGACTACGTTACTGTTTGCGCGCTGCTTCAGTTTGTGCGATACCATGTATAAGTTGTCCGAATCGGTAATGCTATCCCAATTAATTAAGTAAATTACATTACCAATACTATACATTTTAAAGGTTGCTTTCCTGGATCTGCGAAACATATGGCATCGCAGTGCACAAAAAGGAACGACTTCAACTCATTCATACTGAAGTTCACTAAATCCGAAGTGTGCAGTTGAGCGCATTTGGTCTTTCAGTTATGGAAACTGTAATGCTAGGTGATGTATTGACATAGAAATCAAATATGGGTGACAGCTTCAAGCGCCTTGGTTAGTTCACTAGCTAACGGTAGTTAATTGGCTTAAACTCACCGGTAGGGATTTGTACGCGGGTCTTTTTGTTGCGGTCCATGGGCTGCATTGCAGTTAGAGATGTTTATCCAGCAGCCTAGTAGGGTGTACGAACAGCCTGTTTAGTTCACCGGCGATAATAGTCGCATCTGCCCATACACGTTGCAGGGTCTTTGGTAAGTTAGGGTAATTTTCAACTTAGCTAGCTAGCTGATGTCACCTCGTAGATACTAACAGAACTGTTACCTTATAGACTATCAAGGTCTGTATTATTATGGATTGTTTTCATATGTTTTGCGTCCGTGCGTTTTGATGTCATTCTTCTGTTGGTGAAAATGCTGGATTGCCATTGTTAGCGTTAGCCAGCTAACGTTAGCTGCCCGGGGTGAGTTCGCAGCAGACTGGCCCTACACACCCCTTTTTGTCGTGGAATTTGTCTGGCTAACAAAACACGAAAGACAAGATATGCAGGGTAGGTTCCTCACTGAACTGTTTCTTTGGTCAGTGAGCAAACGTTAGCTAGCTTTGGGGCTGAGTAGTTAGCCAACGTTACGTCTGCGCTATGCATTGTATCGCCTCCGCATTTCGCCAGTTTTAAACTGGCTGGAACCGCTTCTGTATAATAATCATATTTTGGCGTTGCATGCAGGGGTCCGGTCCAAACACCTCATCCCGGGCTCGCAACTGAGCCATACACTGCGACACACTTATTGTTATGACGTGGCGTTTTCATCCTTATTTTTGATAGAAAACAACAAAACGGCTAGGTAAGTATTTTCAGTTTCCCCTCGAGCAGTAGCAAAGAGGAAGGAATGCAGTTGCTTACTTTCACATGTAAAATAACGTTATCTAATGGAAATGACTGTGAACCCATAACAGCCACTAACCTGGGGTTTTTAGAATTGCACAATATCTCTCTCTCTCTCTCTCAATTTCAATTTCAATTTAAGTTGCTTTATTGGCATGACATACAAATTAATTATAAGTAATTATTGCCAAAGCATACATATATAGCTAATATGTAAAATAATAATAATATTAAAATAATAATGATAAATGTAACAATATAAAACAATAAAC
>CM045889.1:905000-910000 GCA_025169545.1 Anguilla japonica | reverse complement strand
TGACCTCACCGTGACACTGAGCTCACAGTAACACAGACCACTGAGCTCACAGTAACACAGATCACTGAGCTCACAGTGACACTGAGCTCACTGTAACACAGACCACTAGGCTCACAGTAACACAGCACTGACCTCACCGTGACACTGAGCTCACAGTAACACAGACCACTGAGCTCACAGTGACACAGACCACTGAGCTCCCAGTGACACTGAGCACTAAGCTCACAGTAATATATTTAGGCTAGTAATCTTTCAGTTTTTACATAACCATGCTTTCATCTTTAGCTCTTTTGTCATTTATTATTATTATTCTGTCATTTATTTCTCTTCCCACCTCACTCTGTCTTTCTTTCTGTTCCCCTTTCCCTGCCCCCCCCCCCCCCCCCCCCCCCCCCCCCCCCCCCCCCCCAAGCTGGTGGCTCGTACTTCTTGATCTCTCGGTCGTTGGGTCCTGAGTTTGGGGGGGCAGTAGGCCTGTGTTTCTACCTGGGAACTACCTTCTCCGGAGCCATGTACATCCTGGGGGCCATCGAAATCCTGCTGGTGCGTGTCTTCATCACCCTCACCCCCATCCTCTTTTCACAACCTTCATCATCTAATCTGCGTGTGTACGTCTGTATGGTGTGTGTGTGTTTATCATGTCTGGTGTGTTTGGTGTGTGTGTATGGTGTTTGGTGTATGGTGCATGTGTGTGTGGTGTGTATGGTGTATGGTGCCTGTGTGTAAATTGTGTATGGTGTATGGTGCATGTGTGTATGGTGTGTGTGTTGTGTTTATGGTATGTATGTTGTGTCTATGGTATATGGTGTGTGTATGTTGTGTGTGTCTTTGTTGTGTATATGGTGTGTGTGGTGTATGTTGTGTGTATGGTGTGTGTGGTCTGTATGTTGTATGTATGATGTGTGTGGTCTGTATGTTGTGTGTATGGTACATGGTGTGTATGTTGTGTGTATGGTGAATGGTGTGTATGGTGCATATGGTGTATATTGTGTGGTGTGTATGGTGTATTGTATGGTGTGCATGGTGCTTATGGTGTATGGTGTATATGGTTTGTTGTGTATATTGTATGGTGTATATTGTGTATGGTGTGTATGGTATATGGTGCATATGGTGTATATTGAATGGTGTATATGGTGTATATTGTGTGGTGTGTATGGTGTATATTGTACGGTGTGCATGGTGCTTATGGTGTATGGTGTATATGGTGTGTTGTGTATATTGTATGGTGTATATTGTGTATGGTGTGCATGGTGTGTATGGTGTATGGTGCATATGGTATATATTGAATGGTGTATATGGTGTATGGTGCATATGGTGTATATTGTATGGTGTGCATGGTGTATGGTGTATATGGTGTGTTGTGTATATTGTATGGTGTATATTGTGTATGGTGTTCATGGTGTGTATGGTTCATGGTGCATATGGTGTATATTGAATGGTGTATATGGTGTATGGTGCATATGGTGTATATTGTGTGGTGTGTATGGTGCATATGGTGTATATTGTGTGGTGTATGGTGCATATGGTGTATATTGAATGGTGTATATGGTGTATGGTGCATATGGTGTATATTGTGTGGTGTATGGTGCATATGGTGTATATTGTGTGGTGTGTATGGTGCATATGGTGTATATTGTATGGTGTATGGTGCCTGTGCTGCAGATGTACATGGCTCCCGCTGCAGCAGTGTTCCAGGCGGGGGATGAGGATGACGAGCAGGCGGTGCAGCTCAATAACATGCGGCTGTACGGAAGCCTCTTCCTGCTGCTCATGGCTCTGCTCGTCTTCGTGGGCGTCAAGTACGTCAACAAGCTGGCATCCGTCTTCCTGGCCTGCGTCATCATCTCCATCCTCTCCATCTTCACTGGTGCCCTGGTCTCCGCCTTTACGCCCCGCCCTTTCACGTGAGTCACATGACTTATAGTGAGCGAGTGCCCACTGTGTCCTTATAGTGAGCGAGTGCCCACTGTGTCCTTATAGTGAGTCCCCACTGTGTCCTTATAGTGAGCGAGTGCCCACTGTGCCCTTATAGTGAGCGAGTGCCCACCGTGTCCTTATAGTGAGCGAGTGCCCACTGTGTCCTTATAGTGAGCGAGTGCCCACTGTGTCCTTATAGTGAGCGAGTGCCCACTGTGTCCTTATAGTGAGCGAGTGCCCACTGTGTCCTTATAGTGAGCGAGTGCCCACTGTGTCCTTATAGTGAGCGAGTGCCCACTGTGTCCTTATAGTGAGTCCTCACTGTGTCCTTATAGTGAGCGAGTGCCCACTGTGTCCTTATAGTGAGCGAGTGCCCACTGTGTCCTTATAGTGAGCGAGTGCCCACTGTGTCCTTATAGTGAGCGAGTGCCCACTGTGCCCTTATAGTGAGCGAGTGCCCACTGTGTCCTTATAGTGAGCGAGTGCCCACTGTGCCCTTATAGTGAGCGAGTGCCCACTGTGTCCTTATAGTGAGTCCTCACTGTGTCCTTATAGTGAGCGAGTGCCCACTGTGTCCTTATAGTGAGTGCCCACTGTGCCCTTATAGTGAGCGAGTGCCCACTGTGTCCTTATAGTGAGTGCCCACTGTGTCCTTATAGTGAGTGCCCACTGTGTCCTTATAGTGAGTCCCCACTGTGTCCTTATAGTGAGCGAGTGCCCACTGTGTCCTTGTAGTGAGCGAGTGCCCACTGTGTCCTTATAGTGAGTGCCCACTGTGTCCTTATAGTGAG
Organism: Anguilla japonica; assembly: GCA_025169545.1. Classification (NCBI taxonomy): domain Eukaryota; kingdom Metazoa; phylum Chordata; class Actinopteri; order Anguilliformes; family Anguillidae; genus Anguilla; species Anguilla japonica. The sequence continues at coordinate 907,292 of CM045889.1, read as the reverse complement.
TCCCCACTGTGTCCTTATAGTGAGCGAGTGCCCACTGTGTCCTTATAGTGAGCGAGTGCCCACTGTGTCCTTATAGTGAGTCCCCACTGTGTCCTTATAGTGAGCGAGTGCCCACTGTGTCCTTATAGTGAGCGAGTGCCCACTGTGTCCTTATAGTGAGCGAGTGCCCACTGTGTCCTTATAGTGAGCGAGTGCCCACTGTGTCCTTATAGTGAGCGAGTGCCCACTGTGTCCTTATAGTGAGCGAGTGCCCACTGTGTCCTTATAGTGAGTCCCCACTGTGTCCTTATAGTGAGCGAGTGCCCACTGTGTCCTTATAGTGAGCGAGTGCCCACTGTGTCCTTATAGTGAGCGAGTGCCCACTGTGTCCTTATAGTGAGCGAGTGCCCACTGTGTCCTTATAGTGAGCGAGTGCCCACTGTGTCCTTATAGTGAGCGAGTGCCCACTGTGTCCTTGTCTTCTCTTCTGCTCAGAGTGTGCATGCTGGGTGACCGCCTGCTCTCGGGCCACGCCCTCCTTGATGGGCAGTGTGCGAAGACGGTAGCGCTGAAGGACCTGGTGCAGGAGACAGCCAATCAGACGCTGAATGGCACTGCCACGCCCCTCAACACAACACTGACCTCCATGCCCACCCCCGCTCTCCCCTCCGCCACTACACACCTGTGGGAGTTGTTCTGCAATAGCTCACAACTTAACGCCACAGAAAAGTGTGACGAGTACTTTATTGAACACGACCTGTTTGAGATGCAGGCTATCCCTGGCCTCAGTAGCGGAGTCATCTCAGGTACAGCAGGAGGCTCTAATAATGACTTTAATAATGTTTAAAACTGAGGGTGTGAATCTGCACACTTCAGTACTGTTACAATGTAGGCACCCACAACAAAGAAAGCTACCCTGCAGAACTGCATTCTGGGATATGAAGTAATCTGCACAACAGCTTGCTCACGGGGAGGGTTTGGGAATGTGGGGTTCAATAATATGGACCTCACACAAATCAAATGAGGTTCAGACATTTTTTTTTTTTTTGCAAACTAACTAATTGGTTCATAAATATGTTTTTGCACTCACATACAAATCTCTCCCAGACAGACAAATGTTATAATTAATTTTCATTTCTTTACATGCTTTATTTTTTTGGGAAGAAGTTTACCATTGTATGAGCATTCATTCCTTTTTTTCATCCACTACAGCCAATCAGATTTTAAAACATCCTTTTGGCAACACCCACATTATCTGACCAGTCACAGCACATATGTGCTCATATGTGGGGTGGGGTAGTGTGGGGTAGAGTTGGGTGGCGTGCCGTGGGGTGGGGTGGCGTGCCGCAGGGTGCCGTGGGGTAGCGTGGGGTAGAGTTGGGTGGCGTGCCGTGGGGTGAGGTGGGGTAGAGTTGGGTGGCGTGCCGTGGGGTGGGGTGGAGTGGCGTGGGGTGGGGTAGCGTGGGATGGGGTAGCGTGGCGTGCCGCAGGGTGGGGTAGCGTGGCGTGGGGTAGGGTGGCGTGCCGCAGGGTGGGGTAGCGTGGCGTGCCGCAGGGTGGGGTGGGGTGCTGTGGGGTAGCGTGGGGTGGGGTGGGTGGGGTGGCGTGGGGTAGAGTTGGGTGGCGTGCCGTGGGGTAGCGTGGGGTGGGGTAGGGTGGCGTGCCGTGGGGTGGGGTGGAGTGGGGGGTAGCGTGGGGTAGAGTTGGGTGGTGTGCCGTGGGGGTAGCGTGGGGTGGGGTAGGGTGGCGTGCCATGGGGTAGGGTGGCGTGCCGTGGGGTGGGGTGAGTGGGGTAGCGTGGGGTAGAGTTGGGTGGCGTGCCGTGGGGTAGCGTGGGGTGGGGTAGGGTGGCGTGCCGTGGGGTGGGGTGGAGTGGGGTAGCGTGGGGTAGAGTTGGGTGGTGTGCCGTGGGGTAGCGTGGGGTGGGGTAGGGTGGCGTGCCGTGGGGTAGCGTGGGGTGGGGTAGGGTGGCGTGCCATGGGGTAGCGTGGGGTGGGGTAGGGTGGCGTGCCGTGGGGTGGGGTGGAGAGGGGTGGCGTGGCGTGCCGCAATGGAAGTCCTAGACTGTGTGTGTGTGTGTGTGCTTGCATTGCGTGTGTATGTGTGTGTGTGTTCGTGCGTGTGTGCGTGCGCGTGTGTACAAGTGCGTGTGTGTGTGCCTGTGAGAGCAAATTTGTCTGTGTTGTCCTATTTTTTTGTCAATCAGTTGCCGCTCTCCCTCTCCCTTTCTCTCTCTCTTCTTAGAGAACGTCTGGAGTTCTTACTTGAGCAAAGGGGAGGTGCTTGAAAAGAAGCCACTCCCCTCCACAAATC
>CM045889.1:855000-890000 GCA_025169545.1 Anguilla japonica | reverse complement strand
ATGGTGATGGGTGGAGTCTCTGATGGGGGTGGTGACCGGCGATGGTGATGGGCGGAGTCTCTGATGGGGGGTGGTGATGGGCGGAGTCTCTGTACCACAGGCCCAGCTGGTGAAGGACAGGAACTCCATGCTGCGTCTGACAAGCATCGGCTCGGACGATGACGATGAAACAGATGTTGGGGATCGCAGTGTGGGCGGAGCTACAACTGAGCATCGCCGCGTCCACATGACGTGGACTAAAGAGCGCGCACAACAAGTCCGAGCGCAGTCCGGCTGCAGCACGCCCGAGGGCTTCAGAGACATGCTGAGCATGAGACCGTGAGTCCTCCTGTCTCACCTCTGTCTCCCTACTGTCTCTCTGCTGTCTCACCTCTGTCTCTCTGCTGTCTCCCTGCTGTCTCACTGCTGTCTCACCTCTGTCTCCCTGCTGTCTCTCTGCTTTCTCCCTGCTGTCTCCCTGCTGTCTCCCTCCTGTCTCGCTGCTGTTTCACCTGCTGTCTCCCTGCTGTCTCCCTGCTGTCTCTCTGCTGTCTCTCTGCTTTCTCCCTGCTGTCTCCCTGCTGTCTCTCTGCTGTCTCCCTGCTGTCTCCCTGCTGTTTCACCTGCTGTCTCCCTGCTGTCTCCCTGCTGTCTCCCTGCTGTCTCTCTGCTGTCTCCCTGCTGTCTCTCTGCTGTCTCCCTGCTGTCTCCCTGCTGTTTCACCTGCTGTCTCCCTGCTGTCTCCCTGCTGTCTCCCTGCTGTCTCTCTGCTGTCTCCCTGCTGTCTCTCTGCTGTCTCCCTGCTGTCTCCCTGCTGTTTCACCTGCTGTCTCCCTGCTGTCTCCCTGCTGTCTCCCTGCTGTCTCTCTGCTGTCTCCCTGCTGTCTCACTGCTGTCTCCCTGCTGTCTCCCTCCTGTCTCACCTGCTTTCTCTCTGCTGTCTCCCTGCTGTCTCTCTGCTTTCTCCCTGCTGTCTCTCTGCTTTCTCCCTGCTGTCTCACTGCTGTCTCCCTCCTGTCTCACCTGCTTTCTCTCTGCTGTCTCCCTGCTGTCTCTCTGCTTTCTCCCTGCTGTCTCACCTCTGTCTCCCTGCTGTCTCTCTGCTTTCTCTCTGCTGTCTCTCTGCTGTCTCACCTCTGTCTCACAGCTGTCTCTCTGCTGTCTCACCTGCTGTCTCCCTCCTGTCTCTCTGCTGTCTCACCTCTGTCTCCCTGCTGTCTCTCTGCTTTCTCCCTGCTGTCTCTCTGCTGTCTCACTTCTTTCTCACAGCTGTCTCTCTGCTGTCTCACCTGTCTCCCTCCTGTCTCCCTGCTGTCTCTCTGCTGTCTCCCTGCTGTCTCTCTGCTTTCTCCCTGCTGTCTCACCTCTGTCTCCCTGCTGTCTCTCTGCTTTCTCCCTGCTGTCTCTCTGCTGTCTCACCTCTGTCTCACAGCTGTCTCTCTGCTGTCTCACCTGCTGTCTCCCTCCTGTCTCTCTGCTGTCTCACCTCTGTCTCCCTGCTGTCTCTCTGCTTTCTCCCTGCTGTCTCTCTGCTGTCTCACTTCTTTCTCACAGCTGTCTCTCTGCTGTCTCTCTGCTTTCTCCCTGCTGTCTCCCTGCTGTCTCTCTGCTGTCTCCCTGCTGTCTCACTGCTGTCTCCCTCCTGTCTCACCTGCTTTCTCTCTGCTGTCTCACCTGCTGTCTCTCTGCTTTCTCCCTGCTGTCTCACCTCTGTCTCCCTGCTGTCTCTCTGCTTTCTCCCTGCTGTCTCTCTGCTGTCTCACTTCTTTCTCACAGCTGTCTCTCTGCTGTCTCACCTGTCTCCCTCCTGTCTCCCTGCTGTCTCTCTGCTGTCTCCCTCCTGTCTCCCTGCTGTCTCTCTGCTGTCTCCCTCCTGTCTCCCCGCTGTCTCACCTGCTGTCTCTCTGCTGTCTCACTATTGCCACTGCTATGTTAACTGGTGCTCTCTAGACATGGATCTCGATTAGCCTGTTTGGCTAACTGCTGTTGTTCAGTGGATCCCGATTAGCATGTTTGGCTAACTGCTGTTGTTCAGTGGATCCCGATTAGCATGTTTGGCTAACTGCTGTTGTTCAGTAGTTCCTGATTGCCGTTTGTGGCTAATTTTGCTGTTGTGCAGGGATCACTCCAACGTGCGTCGCATGCACACAGCTGTAAAGCTGAACGAGGTCATCGTCAACAAGTCCCATGATGCTCGGTTGGTGCTGCTCAACATGCCAGGGCCCCCCAGGAACCAGGAGGGAGACGAGAACTGTATCCTTCATCCGGTGTTCCCTCTACATTTCCACAACGTTCCCTCTACATTCCCACAACGTCCCTCTACATTCCTACAACGTTCCCTCTACATTCCCACAACGTTCCCTCTACATTCCTACTACATTCCCTCTACATTCCCACAACGTTCCCTCTACATTCCTACAACGGTCCCTCTACATTCCCACAACGTTCCCTCTACATTCCCACAACGTTCCCTATACATTCCCACAATGTTCCCTCTACATTCCCACAACGTCTTATTGGACATACACAGCACTATAAAACACACGGTTTACCTCATAGAGGGATCCATTTTTTTGCTTATTTTTATGGATTGTAGCTGCCAGACTGTCCCTTAATGGTGTCATATATACATTACATTCTGGCATTTAGGGGAAGGTCTTATCCAGAGCACCACAGTCCAATGACAGGTGTTCATATTTTCCGGTGTTTTACTGATGAATCTCTGCTCATGTACTCTGCCTAAAGGATACAGCCTCAGTGCCCCACCAGGGAATTTAATCTACAGCTTCTGACTTATAAGTCCACAGCCCTGACCCTAACCCAGACCTTAACCCAGACCCTAACCCAGACCTTAACCCTGACCCTAACCCAGACCTTAACCCAGACCCTAACCCAGACCTTAACCCAGACCCTAACCCAGACCCAACCCTGACCCTAACCCAGACCCTAACCCAGACCCTAACCCTGACCCAGACCCTGATCCTAACCCTAACTGTAACCCTAACCAGACCCTAACTCTGACCCAGACCCTGATCCTAACCCTAACTGTAACCCTAACCAGACCCTAACCCTGACCCAGACCCTAACCCTAACCCAGACCCTGAACCTAACCCAGGCCCTGACCCAGACCCTAACCCTGACCTTGACCCTGACCCTAACCCAGGCCCTGACCCAGACCCTAAACCTGACCCTGACCCTGATTCAAACCCAGACCCTAACCCTAACCATAACCCTAACCCAGACCTGCTTATTTTTATGGATTGTAGCTGCCAGACTGTCCCTTAATGGTGTCATATATACATTACATTCTGGCATTTAGGGGAAGGTCTTATCCAGAGCACCACAGTCCAATGACAGGTGTTCATATTTTCCGGTGTTTTACTGATGAATCTCTGCTCATGTACTCTGCTTAAAGGATACAGCCTCAGTGCCCCACCAGGGAATTTAATCTACAGCTTCTGACTTATAAGTCCACAGCCCTGACCCTAACCCAGACCTTAACCCAGACCCTAACCCAGACCTTAACCCTGACCCTAACCCAGACCTTAACCCAGACCCTAACCCAGACCTTAACCCAGACCCTAACCCAGACCTTAACCCTGACCCTAACCCAGACCTTAACCCAGACCCTAACCCTGACCCAGACCCTGATCCTAACCCTAACTGTAACCCTAACCAGACCCTAACCCTGACCCAGACCCTGATCCTAACCCTAACTGTAACCCTAACCAGACCCTAACCCTGACCCAGACCCTAACCCTAACCCAGACCCTGAACCTAACCCAGGCCCTGACCCAGACCCTAACCCTGACCTTGACCCTGACCCTAACCCAGGCCCTGACCCAGACCCTAAACCTGAACCTGACCCTGATTCAAACCCAGACCCTAACCCTAACCATAACCCTAACCCAGACCTTAACCCAGACCCTAACCCTAACCCAGACCCTAACCCTGACCCAGACCCTGATCCTAACCCTAACTGTAACCCTAACCAGACCCTAACCCTAACCGTATCCATAACCCTGACCCTGCCCCAGACCCAGGCCCTGACCCAGACCCTAAACCTGACCCTGACCCTGACCCTAACGGCTGTGCTACACTGCTGCCCCGTAAATGTGGGATTTCATCATCTCAGCTGCGGCAGTGTGTGGAAATCACAAGTTATTATTTTTCTCTATGAACAATTGGCTGATTGTTTGCTGTGGGTCACATGGTGTGGGAGTGAATGGGAAGTGTTGCTGATCTTGACTCTCCAGCAGATATGGAGTTTTTAGAGGTACTGACCGAGGGATTAGAGCGCGTCCTATTGGTCAGGGGCGGGGGAAGTGAGGTCATCACCATCTACTCGTGATGGAGAGGAAGTGGAGTGGCCAGTGGAGACGGAAGGAGGGGATCCCGCGGCTCTGCTGTAGAACTGAACTCTGATGAACGACCGATCTGGTGAACTCTGTTCACAGAATGTGCACATAACCCTAAAGATTTGACCTACACTGGAACCCCCTTCACCGTGTCCCCCCACCCACGCCCACCCCCACTCCCGCTTTGTAAGACACATTCCATTTGGGGCATCTCCTCAGTATCGACAGCTATCACTGCAGTGTTCCTCTTACGTGTGCATGTGTGCATAACAGCATATCGCATGTGTATGTGCGCCCACAAGTCAGTGTCATTGTGTGTGTGTGTGTGTGTGTGTGTGTGTATGACTCTATCTGCACGTGTGAGCGTGTGTGTGTGTGTGTGCGTGCGTGCATGCTGCGCGTGTTGCTTGTGTGTATGTGTGTGTGTGTGCGTGCATGCATGCTTGCTGTGCGTGTTGCTTGTGTGTATGTGTGTATGTGTGTGTGCGTGCATGCATGCTGTTTGTGTTGCTTGTGTGTATGTGTGTGTGTGTGCGTGCATGCATGCTGTGCGTGTTGTGTGTATGTGTGCGTGTGTGTGTGCGTGCATGCATGCTGTGCGTGTTGCTTGGGTGTATGTGTGTGTATGTGTGTGTGCATGCATGCTGTGTGTGTTGCTTGTATGTATGTGTGTGTGTGTGTGTGTGTGTGTGTGTGCGTGCATGCATGCTGTGTGTGCATGCATGCTGTGCGTGTGTGTGTGTGTGCGTGCATGCTGTGTGTGTGTGTGTGCGCGCGTGCATGCATGCTGTGCGTGTGTGCGCGTGCTCATACATGTGTAAACCCCGGCTCGATAAGCAGTGTTCTTTCTGTTCAGGGACTGTCTGGGTCTTTCTCCCTCCACATTTTTTTTTGCTTGTACATAAACAATGAGGAATCCCAGGGATTATGATTATGATTTTTTAAAATAATGACAAAACTATTAAAAAACGTAAATATTTTCTTTTAAAATGGGAATAAACCTGAGCCTCTACTTTATGTTTCAGATGTTTTTTTTATTCATTGTTTTTATACATTTGGTCTCCAAGTTATTTCAACACAGATAACAATTTCAGTTCAGCCAATGATGATTTTGAACAGTTATTTCAGCATAACGATCAGCTGGGTAAATTATTTTATTTTCACTACCTTGTGGTCGGCCTGCTGGTGTGCCTCTGGAGCCATGCCAGGTGGAGCCAGTGCTCCTGGCTGGGCCACCCTAGCTGGACAGGTCAAAGGGTAGATGCCAGACAAACTGAACACTGTGGCTCCAGACCGGGCGGGGTCTGGCCTATGAGCCCCACACGGCAGCAGGAAAGCAGCTAGTCCTCCAGGCTGGGGGGGCGACGGACAGCCAATGCCCCCCCCCCCCCCCCCCCCCCCCCCCCCCCCCCCCCCCCATGAGAAAGAGAATGACGCCTAACGCACAGATGAAGCCTCCCTCACCAAAGCCGGGTGAAGACGGGACAGTGGAATGTTGGAACCCTGCGTGGTGGCCGAAGTTCTGAGGTATAGCAAGCACTTTGGGTGGCATGTGAATTGGGGTGGACTACATGTGGAAGGACAACAGCAGCTGCAGGTAAAATCATTTTGTACTCGTGGAAGGAGCACAGTCGTGGAATTTGAGTTGGATTTGTGTCGTCAGAATTGGCTGCCAGTAGTCTAAAGAACTGGGAGTCTGCTTCAGCCAGAATCCTAACAGCTACTGCAGGTTCTGTTCAGAATTATACAGTGCTGTGCACCAGCTACCTGAGCACCCGCGGGAGCCAAGGAGGAAGTTGCAGTCGCTGGCATATGCATGCTTTGTTGATTTCGAGAAAGAAAGCATTTCACTGGAAAATGGCGCCACCTGGCCAGTAGCCAAGGAGCATAGCACAGGAAAAGATGTAGATCATTGTTTGTAGACTAATATTTTCATACACCACTTTGCTTTGAACTCCAGTACAGATTTTTCATTTTTCATCAGAAACTGAACTGGTGGATGAAGCTCCTTCACGGTCTCCAGCGTTTGGGCTATACTGTCCATCCACCCATTTTCAATCTAACCCTAACCGTAAACCTTACTCCTGCTGCGGGGCCCAGGGGGCCTGCGTCATGTCCCAACATGCATTGGGTGAAAGGCAGGAACAGACCTTGGGCAGGTCACCAATCCATCACAGGACCCACAGTCCATTCACACACATTCATACCTCAAGGGCAATTTAATCTGTTCTGTTAGCCTAACCTGCATGTCTTTGGACTGTGGGAAGAGAAGAGAAACCGAGTACCCGGAGGGAACCCACACGGACATGGGCAGAACATGTAAACTCCATACACAAAGGTCCTCGGCCGGGATTTGAACTCTGAGCTACAACGTGTGCTCAAAAATGAAAATTAGATCATTTTATACAGTTACCCAAAAGAATGTACCCTGTTATGTAGTCTTCAACTCTGCAGATTAAAGAAGGCTTCTTTACAGAGTTTGATCTACTTTTATTCTCTGCCAGTTAGCTGGAATATGATTGGATACGATGCAACTGACACAGCGTAGGTGCATCTACTTCTAACGCAGAGTAGTGAACTGCTTCTATACAGGTGAGCTCCAGGACAGCAAACAAAACAGGCCTACATGATTAGGACTCTTAAACGACTGAATAATAAATATTGTTTATCCCTACATCTGCAGAAGCAAAGGTGGTCAAAGTACTTGCATGAGAAATTGAAATACGTGGGCCATGAACAAATTTGCGTAGGCTATATTTAAAACTACACTTGCACTGCGCTCTTGGGGTAAATAATCCTGCACAAACGGAACGCTCTGCTACCTCTACGTTATGTTCTACGTTCTGTGCCGCATCGCCTGTGCCACAAAGCTTCTATTTCAAATCGATTATTTATTTAGACCTATTGTAAAAGCATATCCGCTTGCTTACGTGAACGAAAAAACTGTAAAACTTAAAATTTGAGAAAGTCATATAGTCTGCAGTGAACTACATGTGATTTCACAACGCCAAAATGGCACAGTAGAAAAGCGTACGATCACCAATCGTTGGACACATTAAGCAGCAGTAACGTCGGTTCATCATATAGATCTGTAGTTCAGAACTTTACTGTTACAGTATACTGCCGTTACAGTTCTATGGTTTCAACCAACACACAGCGTTTCTACGTCACTTCCCTTAATCAGAAGTACTCGGAAGTTGGTGCCATGTTGCGTTTTTGGGGAGTCTGTGAGAAAGAAGAGGAATCGAACTGATTTGAGGGAGAGTAGCTATGGAGGTAAGGGCAGGACCGTAGAGGGGCTGGGTATGTTCTGGAATGCCAGGGCCAAAACAAATCGCATTGGGACCGTAATCTATCAGTAAACCAAAGATAGAAAGCAAATCCGTACCCAAAGAGCAGCAGCTTGCTAACTAACTCTGAATTGTCTTATGTAACCAACAACAGTCGTTGTTTTAGCTTTCGAGGGATATGTCTGAGTTTATAGGAAACGTGGTTTTGGGTTCGTTTATCGAAGACGGAAGTTAGCCAGCAAGCTAAGCTTTTCAGCCGAACGCACAGCGAAAAATGTGTGTCTCGCAATAAACCGACACTCATTTTCTTAGCACTGCAGAGCCGTCATAATCGCCACCCAGCAAAGTGACCTGAAAGAGCAATCCCAAAACCAGAAAGGAATGAGTTCATGCAGCCTGACAGGAATTTGCTGCAATATCTGCTTTGTTAACTCGGACAGAGTTAGCTGCCCTGTTTTTGCGTCATGGTACGCACAGCTGTGCTCATATTCTGAAGTTACATATGATATATGTGAAGTTACGGAAGGTTTCTATTAACTGAAAATCAGTCAATCGCCACTGAATTTAGAACATATTAGCGGCGTCATATAGCGCCAGCCATCTATCTAGAGACTGAGGAGTTAATTTTTAAAGGTTTATTAAAATATCTGACATGCGATAACGTTCAGTGAAGTGAATATTATTTTATTTCTTTATTTATTTTATTCTTACCATTAGAGTAACTGTTATTTTGTGTTGTTTCTTGTCAAATATTAAAATCGTTGCCCAGTCGCACATCAGCCTGTTGCCTGAATGCGTTCCTTTGGTTCCTAAATCCCGAATCATTATACCATTCATCATAACTCCCCTCGACACTGTGCAAACGACCAAGCGTTTGTACGTATTTGTGCTAGTTATGACCTAGGCAGTTGATTGATTTTAGCTATTTAATCGCCTCCGTCATCTTGAGCTCAACAGATCGGGTTTATAAACTCAAACTGAGGTGGAGCCAGAGTCAGTCCACACACTGGGCCCGGTATCAGCACACACGGTGGTACCCAGGACTGAGTTTTGGAACCACTGCCTTTGGATGTTTAAAAAAAAAAGAAGAGAAAAACATTCAGGACATACAAGCTCTATTATTTCTACTAGGATTTCAGCGTCAGGGTATTTGCAGATGTTTTCTGAATATCATATATTGTCACTAGTTGTTGATACAATTTAGAATGGTAATAATGTATCTGAATACCTTGCCGTGTAATACATGGCGTAATAAATACGTTCACAGAGGGGGTGTTTTGGAAAAAATGCTGATGTTTTTGCCAGTTGAGATGATTTTTTATCCATGAAAGTATTATTCTGAATATCCGTCTATCATTATTACCATAAATAGGGCCTGTTTACATTTAACACCCCCCCCCCCCCCGGAATTTTCGGCTAGCTGTAAAGTTGTGGTGAATGAAATGAGGCACCTATGTGAACGATCGCTCTGGCTCGATTAGTAAGACTTGAGTGGGTCTAAGCTGCTGCTATGTTTTAGCCAGAGACTGTAAAAAATATGGACAAAGCTACTGTGACGTCACCCATTGACTCTCCGTGGGTCTCGAAAACACGTTTTGAAGCTCAATGGCGGGCGCGGCCATTTTCTCGATTTGGAGCCAAAACCATAGAGTTAAGCGGTCTTGTGATTTTTACAATTTGATTGACAGTCCAGTGCGGAAAAGCCCATCAACCTGAACGAACGATTGCAGAACGAACTTGAGGCTAGCTGACTGTCTGCCGTTATGTTTTAAAATATATTATCTGATGTTTACGGAGTTTAATTTCTATCCGTGACTGTACTGTGTCATGTAATCACGTTATATGTATGACATTAAAAATACAATTAGGCTGTGTTCAGTTATCTTCAATTTATGTTTCTCAGCAAAACGAATATGCTTAGCTAGCATATCAGTTTGCCAGTGAGCTAGGTAGGCTATCCGTGGTTAGCTCACGCATTAGCAATTTGAACCGCAGGGGAAGAACATTGACTACACTGATGGTCAGTCAATCAGAGATGTGTAGGCTGCTGGTGATTTGACTAGGCTAATTTTCGTATAACTGTCTGGTAGACCTGCTGTTAACCGAGCAAGTTATCGTCGTAGGTTTTCGCCACAGTCAGTTAATGAGCCAGTAACTGCTACTAGCTAGCCTACTCCATCGCCGTTTGTGCTGTTCACTTGCTGGGTGATGCTAGCTGACCGATCGTTCGCAAATCACTTTCTACCGAATAAAAATCAACACTGTCAGCGGTGATTAACAAATCTACCAAGTATTTTATAACTGATCTGCAGGCGTGTAAATATGACAACGCACTTTGTACAGCAAGTTTTCCACCTGGTGCATGAAGACAAAATAATGTAGCCTACATTGAATTTCTAATTATTATTAGGCTCTATTATTTTTTTTCTTGTAAATCATCAAAACCAATGGAGAAAAGCCAATATACGCAAGGAGCCCCCACTGTCTTAAATGCCTAGCTTGCCGGTCTCTTAAATGCTAAAAACATGTTCCTTTCTAAATGCCAAGATGGTTAATTTCGTTAAATTCTGTGTGTGATTTCATCGCGTGTTGTATGTTATTCAGCAAATGAACCTTGAGACTCTTAATTCGCTTCGTGAAACTGAAAAAGTGTTTATCCCAAAATCGGGATTATAGTAGCTTTGTCACATGCGTGAAGCATGGCCCAGGTAGACATTTACGGAATGTACACGACTGACAAGCCGTCAAACACGTCTGACAGATTGAATGTTTGCCGGTTAAGGTTAGCTAGCTAGTCAAATGGCTTGGTAGCCGAAGTTGCAAACTGTTTTAGCATAGGCTACTACTGGACTACCAAATATAGCAAGCTGATTACGCTTTCTGCCAAGTAATTATTTGGTTAAGTAGGCTACCGAAAAACTTAAGAGGAGGATTATTTTATGGTCGTCTAGTGCAGCTGTAAATAGCACACGCCATAATGAAATCACCACGAAATGGGATGCCTGCATTTTCAAGCTTTTTAGCGAACGGCGTTGGCTGCGGTTTGCTATTTTGGGTGCAAGTCAACCACGGGGAAAATAGCTGTCGTTGTTTTGAACGATTTGCCGTTGTCTTGGACTTGATACAGCACACTAGCTTCCGATAATTAGGAACTGACATTGACATTTAGTCATTTTCTTTCTTATTTTGGTGTCATTCAGAATGGGGGGAGTAGGTGGCTAGTGTAGCACTGCCAGCTATCTTTTGAGTTTATTTAGAATTAAGTTTAATCATAAATCAGAATATGTATTATACACATCAGCGGCCACTGCTCAGATGTTGGCTAAATCGTTAAAGTGCTGTGTTTTTCTAGCGTTTTGTAAATCGCAATTTAGATTTTTAAACGTGTGACATGCGGGCGCTGGCACGGAGCGGACTCCTGGGAAGTGTGAAATTATTTTTGCTAATGTCCACGGCGGGCTGTGACTTGTATGTTTTTGAATAGCCTATCACATTGGTAATAAAAACAATCTTTGTTTTCAAGCCGTGTTTCCAAAAAAAGCTTAGCGGGTGGGTTGCTGATAGATTAAACTAGAGCAGGGTGGCTGACCGGCGTCTCTAGGCTCCCATAATAATAATAATAATAATAATAATAATAATAATAATAAGGGTAAATACATAACCTGGTGAAACACTCAGAATATGTGTGCCGAGCGTGCTGGTCATAGTTAATGAGCTGCGCTCGATCTTGTCGCAATACCGCTGAAATTGCTTTGAATGTGATCAGCAGTTTCAAAAATGGACCTTAATTTCTACTCGGAGTTGTCGGACAGTACCGAACATCACAGTGAGTCGGAGTTCCTGGACTCGCAGGCTTTCAACGGATACGACGCCGTCAACAAGGTGACCCTCATAAACGAAAGTGCTGACACACACTGGTTCTTGCAGAAGTTCAGTAGGCAGAGTCCGTTTGTACAATCCTGTGGCCAACGCACTAATTCTCACATGCGCGCCTAACAGCTTCGGCTGCATGCTATCTTATCCGCACGGATCGTTTCTCCAGACTGGCGCTTTGCGGCCGAAGCTAGTTGGATCACCCGAGCCCTTGTTCTGGCTGACTTCCTGAAACGCGATGCTTATAGCTTACTGTGACGGTCCTGACGGCCGCTTTGGATACAAGCAGCTGTGTGTGTATGTGTGTGTTGGCACCCAGTGGGAGTGTGTGTGTGTTGGCACAGTGGGAGTGGTGTGTGTGTGTGTGTGTGTGTGTGTGTATGTGAGTGTTGGTGCCCAGTGGGAGTGTGTGCGTGTGTTGGCACAGTGGGAGTGTGCGTGTGTGTGTGTGTGTATGTGCGTGTTGGCGCCCAGTGGGAGTGTGTGTGTGTATGTGTGTGTTGGCACAGTGGGAGTGTGTGTGTGTGTGCGTGTGTTGGCACAGTGGGAGTGTGTGTGTGTGCGTGTGTTGGCACAGTGGGAGTGTGTGTGTGTGTGTGTATGTGCATGTTGGCGCCCAGTGGGAGTGTGTGTGTGTGTGTGTGCTGGCACAGTGGGAGTGTGTGTGTGTGTGTGTGTATGTGTGTGTGTGTGTGTATGTGCGTGCTGGCACACAGTGGGAGTGTGTGTGTGTGTTGGCACAGTGGGAGTGTGTTTGTATGTGCGTGTTGGCACACATTGGGAGTGTGTGTGTGTGTTGGCACAGTGGGAGTGTGTGTGTGTGTGTGTGTGTTGGCGCCCAGTGGGAGTGTGTGTGTGTGTGTATGTGTGTGTTGGCACACAGTGGGAGTGTGTGTGTGTGTGTGTGTGTGTGTGTGTTGGCGCCCAGTGGGAGTGTGTGTGTGTGTGTGTATGTGTGTGTTGGCACACAGTGGGAGTGTGTGTGTGTGTGTATGTGTGTGCTGGCACACAGTGGGAGTGTGTGTGTGTATGTGCGTGTTGGTGCCTAGTGGGGATGGGATCGTTAACATCGACATCTGTGTTACAGTTTCCTGGGGGTGGTGAAAACTTTCTGACCATCCCTGGACCAACCTTCTTATCATCCTCTGAGGTACCTACACCTCCCATAGACACTGCTGAGTCTACACATTAAACACTACACACCTTACACAGTGCTGAGTCTACACATTAAACACTACACAACTTACACAGTGCTGAGTCTACACATTAAACACTACACACCTTACACAGTGCTGAGTCTACACATTAAACACTACACAACTTACACAGTGCTGAGTCTACACATTAAACACTACACAACTTACACAGTGCTGAGTCTACACATTAAACACTACACAACTTACACAGTGCTGAGTCTACACATTAAACACTACACACCTTACACAGTGCTGAGTCTACACATTAAACACTACACACCTTACACAGTGCTGAGTCTACACATTAAACACTACACACCTTACACAGTGCTGAGTCTACACATTAAACACTACACAACTTACACAGTGCTGAGTCTACACATTAAACACTACACACCTTACACAGTGCTGAGTCTACACATTAAACACTGAACACCATACACACTGCTGTGTCTACACATTAAACACTGAACACCATACACACTGCTGTGTCTACACATTAAACACTACACAACTTACACACTGCTGTGTCTACACATTAAACACTACACACCTTACACACTGCTGTGTCTACACATTAAACACTACACAACTTACACAGTGCTGAGTCTACACATTAAACACTACACAACTTACACACTGCTGAGTCTACACATTAAACACTGAACACCATACACACTGCTGTGTCTACACATTAAACACTATACACCTTACGCAGTGCTGAGTCTACACATTAAACACTACACAACTTACACAGTGCTGAGTCTACACATTAAACACTGAACACCATACACACTTCTTGCGCTACATAAATGTCATTCTGCAGCTAACATACTGCTTACTGTTAACATGTTGTCCAGTTATGAAAACATCTGTTGACCTCTGCACACGCACACACACACTCGCATGCACACACACAAGCCTCTCACTCTCTGTCACAATCTTTCTCTCCTTCTCTGTCCTCCCTCTCCCTCCCTCCCCCTCCCTCTCTGTCCTCCCCCTCTCCCCTCTCTGTCTCTCTCTCCCTCCCCCCTCCACCTCCCTTCCCCCTCCCCCTCCCTCCCCACCCCCCTCCCCCTCCCTCTCTCCCTCCCTCCCCCACTCACCCTCTCTCTCCCCCTCCCCCAGACGTTCCACACCCCCAGCCTGGGTGATGAAGAGTTTGAGATCCCGGCCATCTCTCTGGACCCGGACTCGGCCCTCTCGGTGTCGGACGTGGTGTCGCATTTTGGGGAGCTCTCTGATGGGGGACCCCCGGGGGGGGTCCCGGAGAGCGCTGTGGTGGGAGGGAACGACCCCTCCTTCGCTTCCACCTTCGTCAGCCCCCCCACCTCAGGCCTGGAGCACCTGAGTCTGGGGGTGATGAGCCAGTCAGCAGGGGGGCCCCTGCTCAGTTCCACACTTAGCATGGTGAGTATATCACACACACACACACACTCACACATACACACACATACACATACACACACACACACACACACACATACACTCACACACAGACACACATACACACACATACACATACACACACACACACACACATCACACACATACACACACACACACACACACACACACACACACACACACACACACATACACATACACACACATACACTCACACACACACATACACACACTCACACATACACACACACATACACATACACACACACACATACACACACATACACATACACACACACATACACTCACACACAGACACACTCACACATACACATACACACACATACACTCACACACACACATACACTCACACACACACACACACACTCACACATACACATACACACACACACACACACACACTCACACACACACATACACATACACACACTCACACATACACATACACACTCACACACATATACACATACACACACACACTCACACACACACACACACACACACACACACATACACATACACACACACACATACACATACTCACACACACACACACACACACACACACATACACACACACACACACATACACTCACACACACACACTCACACATACACACACGCACACACACACACTACACTCATACACACGCACATACACACACACTACACTCACACGGACATACATAGTAAGTAAACTTTATTTATTTAGCACTTTACAAGGACAAGGGCCACAAAGTGCTTCACAAGGTGCAAGTAAAAACAGCACATGTATACACACACACACACACACACACACACACACACAGACATCCATAAAACAACAACATAAAACAATTTGGGCATCAATTTAAAGCCTGTCTGAACAAATGAGTCTTTAGACACCGCTTAAAAGTGTCCACAGTGTTCGCATATCTGATATCAATGGGAAGGCTGTTCCATAACCTGGGCGCCACAGCGGCAAAAGCACGATCACCCTTCGGCTTCCGTTTAGACCGAGGGATAGCCAGCAGCCCTTGGTCTGAAGACCTAAGAGACCTATCGGTGGAGTATGGAGACAGCAGTTCACCAATGTATGCAGGAGCCTGACCATGTAATGCCTTGTAAGTCGTCGCCATGATTTTAAAATCGATCCTGAATTTAACTGGTAGCCAGTGAAGCGTGGCCAGCATGGGGGTAATATGATCCCTTCGGCAGGATCTAGTCAGCAGCCTAGCAGCGGCATTCTGGACCAACTGGAGTCGATCCAGTGCTGACTTGCTAAGGCAAGTAAAAAGCGCATTGCAATAGTCTAGGCGGGATGAAATAAAAGATTGGATAATTGTTTCCAGCTGAGAAGTAGACACCACATATCTTAATTTTGCAATGTTTCTCAGCTGGAAAAAACATGACCTGGTCAGCATCTTGATGTACACCTACACAAACACACACTCACACACACATAAATACGCACACACATACAAACACATGCACACACATACGACACTCATACACATGCACATACACACACACATACACACACACTACACTTACACACACATATACACACACACACACTACACTCACACTCATACACACACACACTCACACACACACACACTACATTCATGCACACACCAGCATGTTGCACTACATAACCATGTAAAACCTGGACCTTGTGTGCTCCTCCCTGTCAGGATCTCAGCCATTCGATTGGCTCTGAGTTCAGCAGCTCCTCCCCCATGACCATCGACGTCCCCCTGAGCGACATTAACCACGGCTTACTCGGCCACAACCAGCTGACCACAATTGACCAATCAGAACTGAGCGATCAGCTGGGGCTCAGCCTGGGCGGAGGGACCATCCCACCCCACCCTCAGTCACCTGAGCATGCTCTGTCGGCCACGCCCTCTCCGGGCGGGTCCCTACAGGACGAGGATATGGAGGACTTCGGCCAAGTAAGTCCTGTCTGCCTGCCTGCCTGCCTGCCTGCTTGCCTGCCTGTCTGTCTGTCTGTCTGTCTGTGTCTGTCTGCCTGCCTACCTGCCTGCCTGTCTATCTGCCTGTCTGCCTGCCTGCCTGCCTGCCTGTCTGTCTGTCTGTCTGTCTGTCTGCCTGCCTGCCTGCCTGCCTGCCTGCTTGCCTGTCTGTCTGTCTGTCTACCTGCTGTCTGTCTGTGTCTGTCTGTCTGCCTGTATGTCTGTCTGCCTGCCTACCTGCCTGCCTGTCTATCTGCCTCTGCCTGTCTGTCTGCCTGTCCTGTCTGTCTGTCTGTCTGTCTGTCTGTCTGCCTGTATGTCTGTCTGCCTGCCTGCCTGCCTGCCTGTCTGTCTGTCTGCCTGCCTGTATGTCTGTCTGCCTGCCTGTATGTCTGCCTGCCTGCCTGTCTGTCTGTTGCCTGCCTGTCTGTCTGCCTGCCTGTCTGTGTCTCTGAGTGAATTAGTGAGTGTGTGTATAATATATGGACTGAGTCATTTTGTGTTTTATGTTAATGTGTATGTGTGAATGCATGTGTATGTAACATACGGACTGTAATGTGTGTGTGTGTGTGTGTGTGTGTGTCTCTGTCTGTCTGTCTGTCTTTCAGAAGACTGCACTGGTGGAGTCCCCTCTTTCCCTCTCGGTTTCCACGGCAATGGTGTCACTCAGCCCTGCTCTGTCAGACTTCGCCCCCGCACCCCTCCGGAGGGGCGGAGCCGGGAAGAAGGGGCGTAAGAAGAAGGACCCGAACGAGCCGCAGAAGCCGGTCTCGGCCTACGCCCTCTTCTTCCGCGACACGCAGGCCGCCATCAAGGGCCAGAACCCCAGCGCCACCTTCGGGGAGGTGTCCAAGATCGTAGCGTCCATGTGGGACAGCCTGGGGGAGGAGCAGAAACAGGTAACACACACACACACACACACACACACACACTCACACGCACACACACGCTTACACACACACACACACACACACACACACACACACACACACACACACACGTATCTGTTTAAGAGGTTCTTTGCCCTGCTGTTTCTCTCAGGTGTATAAGAGGAAGACCGACACAGCCAAGAAGGAGTATCTGAAAGCCCTGGCAGCATACAGAGCCAATCAGCTTTCTCAGGTCAGAGCCAATCAGCTCTCTCAGGTCAGAGCCAATCAGCTCTCTCAGGTCAGAGCCAATCAGCTTTCTCAGGTCAGAGCCAATCAGCTTTCTCAGGTCAGAGCCAATCAGCTCTCTCAGGTCAGAGCCAATCAGCTTTCTCAGGTCAGAGCCAATCAGCTTTCTCAGGTCAGAGTCAATCAGCTCTCTCAGGTCAGAGCCAATCAGCTTTCTCAGGTCGGAGCCAATCAGCTTTCTCAGGTCAAAGCCAATCAGCTTTCTCAGGTCAGAGCCAGTCAACTTTCTCAGGTCAGAGCCAATCAGCTTTCTCAGGTCAGAGCCAATCAGCTTTCTCAGGTCAGAGCCAGTCAGTTTTCTCAGGTCAGAGCCAATCAGCTTTCTCAGGTCAGAGCCAATCAGCTCTCTCAGGTCAGAGCCAATCAGCTTTCTCAGGTCAGAGCCAATCAGCTTTCTCGTCAGAGTCAATCAGCTCTCTCAGGTCAGAGCCAATCAGCTTTCTCAGGTCGGAGCCAATCAGCTTTCTCAGGTCAAAGCCAATCAGCTTTCTCAGGTCAGAGCCAGTCAACTTTCTCAGGTCAGAGCCAATCAGCTTTCTCAGGTCAGAGCCAATCAGCTTTCTCAGGTCAGAGCCAATCAGCTTTCTCAGGTCAGAGCCAGTCAGTTTTCTCAGGTCAGAGCCAATCAGCTTTCTCAGGTCAGAGCCAATCAGCTCTCTCAGGTCAGAGCCAATCAGCTTTCTCAGGTCAGAGCCAATCAACACATGTGCATGCTTGTGTGTGTGTTTGTTGGATAGTGTTTTGCCATTGAAGGTGTCATAATGCCCATCTGTGCCTCTCTGTCTGTATTTAGCCCACAATCCAGGTGATGGACACACCCCCTTCTCCGCCCCCCATAGCTGCCACACCCCGCCCAGCCCGAATTTCTCACCACGCCCCCGAGCAGAACACCATCACCAACATCTGCACCTCCAACATCATCCTGGACCTCCCTCAGGTCACCACCCGCTCCCGCACGGGTGCTCACAAAGCTTCCAACCCTGCCCCTAGCCCCGCCCCCAGCCCCGCCCCCAACCCCCCCACCGTCACCAAGATCATCATCTCCAAGCAGGTGCTGGTGGGGGCTGGGGGTGGGGCCGGGGGTGGGGCCAGGGGCGGGGCAAGAGCCCAAAGCCAGCAGGTCCCCCACACCTCTGGGCTGACTGTGATCCCCGGCCCCGCCCCCGGCCCCGCCCGCCAGCCCCCGCCCCTGCAGCAGATGCAGAACACACCCCGCCGCCCCGCCTCCAGCAGATGGCGCACTCCCCAGCCCCGCCCCCCCTCCAGGCCAAGCCGCGGGGCGGAGCAGGGGCGGGGCCAGCAGTGTCTGTCACTAGTGCCCGCCCCCTCCACTGCAGATCAAGATTGTACCTGCCTCTCTGGAGGTGGATTTGGCCACGCCCATTGTTGTTACCACGGTGACAGCGGCCTCCTCATCCCCCGCAGAGCCAAGCAAGGTGGTACCTACTGCAGAGGAAGTGGCAGAGACGGAGTTCACCTCTGGAGAGGTAGGGGGCGCCACACACACCTGAACTAACTGCATCCACCTGTCATTAATTGAACATTAAGCAGTCTTCATAAAATCTTTGTTCACATGGAAAACCATTCAAAATGCTCAACTTAATTTATCTGTTGCTCAGCCTCTCTCTCTTGCTCTCCCCCCCCTCGTTCTCCCCCCCTCTCTCTCTCTCCCCCCCCCCCCCCCCCTCCCTCAGATGGAGGTGGAGGTGAATGTGGCTCCAGGCTCAGGGGACTCGGCCCCCCCTGGCCCCCCCAGCCCCCCCGCCCGCTGTATCCGGGCCGGCTGCACCAACTCGCCTGTGGAGAGCAAGGACTGGGACAGAGAGTACTGCAGCAATGAGTGTGTGGCCACACACTGCAGGTATACACACACACACACACATACACACACACTGCAGGTATACACACACACACATACACACATTGCAGGTATACACACACACACACACACTGCAGGTATACACACACACACACACACATTGCAGGTATACACACACACACACACACTGCAGATACACACACACACACACACACACACACACACACACACACTGCAGGTATACACACACACACACACACACACTGCAGGTATACACGCACACACTGTGGGGGCAACATAGCTCAGGAGGTAAGAGCGGTTGTCTGACAGTCGGAGGATTGCCGGTTCGATCCCCCGCCCTGGGCGTGTCGAAGCGTCCCTGAGCAAGACACATAACCCTGCTGGGCTGATTGGTACCTTGCATGGCAGCCTTTCACCATTGGTGTGTGTGTGTGAATGGATGTATGAGAGCATCAATTGTAAAGTGCTTTGAATAAAAGCGCTATATAAATGCAGTCCATTCACCATTTACACACACTGCAGGTACACACACACACACACTACCGGTATACACACACACACACAATGCAGGCATACACACACACACTGCCGGTATACACACACACACACAATGCAGGCATACACACACACACTGCAGGTACACACACACTGCAGGGATACACACACACACACTGCAGGTACACACACACTGCAGGGATACACACACACACACTGCAGGTATACATACACAATGCAGGTACACACACTGTATGTACTTACACTCTGTCCCCAGTAAGGTTTTTCTCTGTACTGTGCAGCAGTGTATCTTGTCCCCTGGGGAACGTTCTGCTCTTTGTGCTTTGGTTCCAGGGATGTGTTCCTGGCCTGGTGTTCCATCCGTGCACAGAGCTCCGCCACTGTGACGTGAGCGTCACACATCACCTGGGAAACGATTTCACACCGTCTACCTGTCTTACCATGGAAACTCTGAATTATGGGATAGGCCCTGTCTGGGGCCATGCATTCTGGGACAGTCTGCGTGTGCGTGTATGCGTGCAAGCGTGTGTGTGTGCACAAGTAGCCAAAAGAGCATTTCTTTGGTGTGTCCCACTGAAAGAGCATCTATATGGTGGGTTCTGCTGCAATTAAATTAATTTATCAAGTTTATTTAATTTTATCTTTTGTGTTTTGGGGCTGCAGCTGCTTAGTGACTGGAGGCATGCGCTCCCCCTGTGGGTGTGGAAGGGTAGTGCAGCTGAGCCTACTGACACATTACAATAAAAACAATAATGCTGAAAACTGAAATGATAAATACATCTATACATAAATATATATTTATAATTGTAATTTAAACTCTACAGAGATTTTTCAATTTGTCTGTGTATTTTCAATTAATGTGCGCAGTTTTTTTCCTCATTATTTTTTTGTAGAGTAGTGGGCTGGTGCATTTTAATTTGGGAATGTAAGAAGGTTTTTTAAAGTGAACAGAGTGCTGATCATTGTGCCTGGCAGTTATATGAGGTCCAGGCTTGAGTTCTAATAAATCCCCATCAGAACTGCCGCCTATGGCCCTGCGTTATTATTGGCTAATTAAGGCCCTGCATTATTATTGGCTGATTAAGGCCCTGCGTTATTATTGGGTGATTAAGGCCCTGCGTTATTATTGGCTAATTAAGGCACTGCATTATTATTGGCTAATTAAGGCCCTGCATTATTATTGGCTAATTAAGGCTCTGTATTATTATTGGCTGATTAAGGCCCTGCGTTATTATTGGCTGATTAAGGCCCTGCGTTATTATTGGCGAATTAAGGCACTGTGTTATTATTGGCTAATTAAGGCCCTGTGTTATTATTGGCTGATTAAGGCCCTGCGTTATTATTGGCTAATTAAGGCCCTGCGTTATTATTGGCTAATTTAAACCCTGCGTTATTATTGGCTGATTAAGGCCTGTGTTATTATTGGCTGATTAAGGCCCTGCGTTATTATTGGCTGATTGAGGCCCTGCGTTATTATTGGCTGATTAAGGCCCTGTGTTGTAGTTGCCTAATTCCCTGGTATGCTGTGTATGAGATGTTTGAGGTGTACATGGAGACTGGACAGGGTAGGAGGGGCCAGGCCATAGAGCGTACATAGGAACTAGAGAGGGTAGGAGGGGCCAGGCCATAGAGCGTACATAGGAACTAGAGAGGGTAGGAGGGCCAGGCCATAGAGCGTACATAGGAACTAGAGAGGGTAGGAGGGGCCAGGCCATAGAGCGTACATAGGAACTAGAGAGGGTAGGAGGGGCCAGGCCATAGAGCGTACATAGGAACTAGAGAGGGTAGGAGGGGCCAGGCCATAGAGCGTACATAGGAACTAGAGAGGGTAGGAGGGGCCAGGCCATAGAGCGTACATAGGAACTAGAGAGGGTAGGAGGGGCCAGGCCATAGAGCGTACATAGGAACTAGAGAGGGTAGGAGGGGCCAGGCCATAGAGCGTACATGGGAACAGGAGAGGGCAGGAGATGCCAGGCGGTGAAGCGTAGGAAGTAAAAGGAAACAGTTTCTGCTGTGCATGTTGTGGGCAAAAGAGCTTGCTGTCCATTTAATTCAATGTAGAAATCCAGGGTGATTTTACAACCAAAGAAAACCTCATCAAGCCATGGCATGGCACCTATCAGAGAGTTCCCTGGTGTCCTGGCGATATTCCCGATCTGGCTGTCCAGCTCTCACCTGCTTCCCAATCATCTCCAGCATAACTGGCTCATATATGCCCTCCCTCTCCACCTGAAGTAATGTCCGCTGAGCGTTCGGCATAAAATGGCTGCCGGACATCACCCATCACCCATCCTGCTGGGTGAGGTTGCTTCCCACCTTTCACTGTAAAGTGTTTGAGATTATGAGATTAAAAGTGCTATTTAAATGCAGTCTATTATCCAGGGTCTCCACTGGTAAATTATGAGGGAAAATATTGTTGTGGGGTATGGATTCATAGAAATACACTTTTCAGCTCAGTCACAATTAAAGGGTAATTATTATTAGCCTCACTCGAAACAGCCTTGTGGACTTTTTTTCCCCCAAAATATAAAAGTAGTCATTTATTATTTGCAACTCAAAAGAAATGTTTTGAATGTTCCATTTCCAATGTCAAGAGCATGTTTTGCCACCACTCCAAGAAACAAAATGCAAATTAGATACTGTAAGGAGACTACACCCAATATAAATGGACCAATCGTACCATGAGGGCTCTGTCCAATCGCCACCGACTGTCGCACTCACTACAGAATGCGGGAAAGCACAAGGGCGGGAAATATATCAAAAGGGAGGCGGACAGCCAATGGGAGGCGAAGAAGAGACTGAATTACACAAAGGCAAGAGCGATTGTCGCCCAGAGAAGCGACTGCTGCAGCTAATGGAGGACAGACAGGCCGATTAAGAGGCCGTATATATTACAAAGAACTAAAATCAGAGGAAAGTCTGATGCTAAGAACAGGTGTAAAATAATATGAAATGTCTACTTATGTGAACGTGCAAAAGCACAGTTACGCCCCTTTTGATCCGACTGGAAATTAGAGGCAAATGTTGCTTTAATGTATGTTTGATGCATTTGATTACCCTGTGATTACTGAACATATAGTACAGTATTGCACGTGCGTCGGAGCAGGACGTCTTTGCTCGAGTAGGTTGGCCCCCGTAGCGAGGGGGAGGGGAGAAAGATGGGGGAGGGGTATTAAATATATGCGTATCAGTGCGCGATACAAACAGCAATGTGTTTAGGGATGCATGTATATATTTGTAGACATTTACCCGCGGTTGTATGATTTTCATGATTCTACAATAGAAAACGACTGTCATCACATGCACGGATTTCAGTTGACATTAGGAATATCATTTTGAAAACAATGAACTATAAAGAATAAAAAAATATAAAAACAAAGCATTTTGCGTCTTTGATTTGAGCCAAGAGGAAGCAGCTCGTGCGAAGCGTGGGAAGTACGCGCGCCGATGCTTCACTGATTCGGCCTGAAGCCACGAGCTCGAGTTTGGAGGAGCGGAAGACACGCGATGGCCGTAAACTTAGACAAGGAGGCGTATTACCGCCGGATCAAGCGCTTATACGCCAACTGGAAGGTAATATGAACGGTCAAGGGGTGAGACTGTAACCCATGTTTCGCGCGGTCATCCCCGAATTCAGATGTTGGCAGAAAGCCGCGCTTGTTTTGACGGGATGGGGCGTTTGTGCCCGCTGTGGCCGGGAGCGTGTAGAGTAGAGGCCGCTGTAAGCACTTTGATACTGAGTTACAGCACAACCAAGCACAGCCAACCCGTGCACACAAACTGCGCAGCTCAGCGAAACGCACCAAATATCAGAAATCAGATCGGATGTTTATGGTCCTTATTCCAAGGGCATTTAATAAATCCATAAAATAATCTGCAAATGTTTGCTGGGGATTTAACCAGAAACGATTGCGCAGCATATCCTTGGTATTTCCAGTAGGCAAATGCACACAATTAGAGTAGCTGGTAGCTTAGTAGCAACGCAGAAATGTAAACTTACTGTTTCGTTATTTTGCCACATTTTAACAAATGGCTTTGGAACAAACGCACATTGAATTACTGCTAGACGTGAGCAGTATTTATAAACTTCAACCTCTGTTAGAAAACAAAGTTGAGTGTAGGCTATAGTCACGCCGCTGATTTCGTTAGCTAGCTGCTAGCTGAGTCAGAGCTCTTTCAGACAGGGTATTGAACAACGATATAAAACAGTGCCCCGCACTTCATTTCAGCAATTTGTCTCTAACACGCAGATAAATAAAGCCGTAAATGTTTTACTTGTAAAATCGTTCTTGTTATTGTCCGCGCTCATCAATACTAAACACCGCATTAAACAAAATAAGTGGTTTTCAGAACTGTCCCTTCGCAAAGGTGTTACGCTAGTATAATGCACCTGCGTTTGTTTAAAAAAAAAAAAAAGAAAGAAAACAAAACTATGGACGCTTCGGTAATAAGCGGTTCAAACACCCCCAACGCCTCTCGGACACTTTCAGTAGCCTAATCCTCGCTACAGAAAGCCCAGTGTAAGATCCGCGGAAAGCTGAAGCCTCGTGCTGCAGAATCTGTTCGAACAGGAGACCCGCTGTAGCTGCACGCTCAGTGGCCACTTTACTGGGTACACCTGTCTATACCAGGTAGGACCCCCTTTGTCCCCAGAACAGTCTGGATTCTTCACGGCATGAATTCAACAAGGTGCTGCAAACATTAGGGATTTTGGTGCATGCTGACCCTAGAGCATTAGCATTAGTTAATGCAGATTTTTCAGTCACACATTCATGCTGCAAACCTGCTCTACCTCATCCCAAGGGTGCTCTATTGGACTGAGATCTGGGGACTGCACAGGCCATTGGAGTAAACTGAAGTCTTTGTCCTATCTGCTGGAAGTTTCTATTTGAAAAAGGGTAGACTGTTTATAAAGGGGTGCACGTGGTCTGGAACAGTACTTAAGTCTGCCTTGTCAGATGATGCTCGCGTACACACTAGCTCACGGGTGGGCCCTGGCGTGGGCTTCTGCTGCTGCAGCTCATCCTCTTTCATGCTTCTGCACACCACTGCTGTAAACAGCTGTTATTTGAGCTTTTGTGATTTTTGTTAGCTTGAATTAATCTTCTCATTCTACCCTGATCTCTCTCATTAACAAGGCGTGCCACTCGGGGAGTTATCACACCGTTCTCTCTAAACTCTCAGAGACTGCGTGAAAATCCCAGGAGGGCTGCTGTGATGCTGGAACCACCACATCTGGCATCAACAATCATGCCACTTGGATCACGCGTCTTGCCCGTTCTGATGTTTGGTGTCTGCGCTCTGTATTTATTGAGTTGCAGACACATGCTGATTTGCTGCTTGGCACTGCCAGCCGGTTGCCTTAATGAGCAAGTGTGCCTAATAAAGTGGCCACTGAGTGTACATGATGTTTAGTACACACTGATCATGCGCGTGCGGTGTACTAATTGTGTAATCTATGCTGTATTGTATTTTGGGAAGAATTGGGCAGTTGGAGGTAACTTAATCATACACAAGGTAATTATTATTGTTTGTGATTTCTAAAATAATAACAGTGCTAATAACAGTAATGAGTCTGTAAATGTTGGAGCCTGAGCTTCAGTAGGTTCTCTCTCTCTGTCTCCTGCAGAAAGGCGAGGATGAGTTCGGGAAGGTGGACGCCATTGTGGTGTCCGTTGGAGTGGACGAGGAGATCGTTTACGCTAAATCCACAGCCCTGCAGGTAAAGTTCCTCGCTGCACGCGCTCCATCTTACAGTGAGGGTGTGGTCACGCTGCCTCAGACAGGACGGCCTGTTTCTGCTTATCCCACTCGTTCCCACGCTCGCTTGTTCCCACGCTCGCTCGTCCACACGCTCGCCACACGCTCGCTCGTTCACACGCTCGCTCAATCACACGCTCGCTCAATCACACGCTCGCTCAATCACACGCTCGCTCAATCACACGCTCGCTCGTCCCCACGCTCGCTCAATCACACGCTCGCTCAATCACACGCTCGCTCGTTCACACGCTCGCTCGTCCCCACGCTCGCTCAATCACACGCTCGCTCAATCACACGCTCGCTCGTCCCCACGCTCGCTCGTCCCCACGCTCGCTCGTCCACACGCTCGCTCGTCCACACGCTCGCTCGTCCACACGCTCGCTCAATCACACGCTCGCTCAATCACACGCTCGCTCAATCACACGCTCGCTCAATCCACACGCTCGCTCGTCCACACGCTCGCTCGTCCACACGCTCGCTCAATCCACACGCTCGCTCAATCACACGCTCGCTCAATCACACGCTCGCTCAATCACACGCTCGCTCAATCACACGCTCGCTCAATCACACGCTCGCTCAATCACACGCTCGCTCGTCCACACGCTCGCTCGTTCACACGCTCGCTCGTTCACACGCTCGCTCAATCACACGCTCGCTCAATCACACGCTCGCTCAATCACACGCTCGCTCAATCACACGCTTGCTCGTATGTGCTGTTTTGGGGTGTCTGTGTGTGAGTGATGGGGTATGTGCTGTTTTGGGGACGTTACCATGGCTCCCTTGCCCCCAGACCTGGCTGTTTGGCTACGAGCTGACGGACACCATCATGGTTTTCTGCGAGTCAAAAATCCTCTTCCTCGCCAGCAAGAAGAAGGTGGAGTTCCTCAAGCAGGTGGCCGTCACCAAGGGCAACGAGAATGCCAATGGGCTTCCCCCCATCACCCTGCTCGTGCGAGAGAAGGTGAGGCTGCACCACCATCCCCAGCCCTCCTAATCCCTGCATCTCACACTCATCCTCCCTGCCTCTCACACTCATCCTCCCTGCCTCTTACACTCTGATCCTCCCTGCCTCTCACACTCATCCTCCCTGCCTCTCTCACTCATCCTCCCTGCCTCTCTCACTCATCCTCCCTGCCTCTTACACTCATCCTCCCTGCCTCTCTCACTCATCCTCCCTGCCTCTCACACTCATCCTCCCTGCCTCTCTCACTCATCCTCCCTGCCTCTCACACTCATCCTCCCTGCCTCTCTCACTCATCCTCCCTGCCTCTCACACTCATCCTCCCTGCCTCTCTCACTCATCCTCCCTGCCTCTCACACTCATCCTCCCTGCCTCTCACTCTGATCCTCCCTGCCTCTCTCACTCATCCTCCCTGCCTCTCTCTGTGATCCTCCCTGCCTCTCTCACTGTGATCCTCCCTGTCTCTCACTCTGATCCTCCCTGCCTCTCTCACTCTGATCCTCCCTGCCTCTCTCACTCATCCTCCCTACCTCTCTCACTCATCCTCCCTACCTCTCTCACTCTGATCCTCCCTGTCTCTCACTCTGATCCTCCCTGCCTCTCTCACTCTGATCCTCCCTGCCTCTCTCACTCTGATCCTCCCTGCCTCTCTCACTCATCCTCCCTACCTCTCTCACTCTGATCCTCCCTGTCTCTCACTCTGATCCTCCCTGCCTCTCTCACTCTGATCCTCCCTGCCTCTCTCACTGATCCTCCCTGCCTCTCACACTCATCCTCCCTGCCTCTCACTCTGATCCTCCCTGTCTCTCACTCTGATCCTCCCTGCCTCTCTCACTGATCCTCCCTGCCTCTCTCTGTGATCCTCCCTGCCTCTCTCACTGTGATCCTCCCTGCCTCTCTCACTGATCCTCCCTGCCTCTCTCACTCTGATCCTCCCTGCCTCTCTCACTGATCCTCCCTGCCTCTCTCTGTGATCCTCCCTACCTCTCTCACTCTGATCCTCCCTGTCTCTCACTCTGATCCTCCCTGTCTCTCACTCTGATCCTCCCTGTCTCTCACTCTGATCCTCCCTACCTCTCTCACTCTGATCCTCCCTGTCTCTCACTCTGATCCTCCCTGTCTCTCACTCTGATCCTCCCTGTCTCTCACTCTGATCCTCCCTGTCTCTCACTCTGATCCTCCCTGTCTCTCACTCTGATCCTCCCTGCCTCTCTCACTCTGATCCTCCCTGCCTCTCTCACTCTGGTCCTCCCTGCCTCTCACTCTGATCCTCCCTACCTCTCTCACTCTGATCCTCCCTGTCTCTCACTCTGATCCTCCCTGTCTCTCACTCTGATCCTCCCTGTCTCTCACTCTGATCCTCCCTGTCTCTCACTCTGATCCTCCCTGTCTCTCACTCTGATCCTCCCTGCCTCTCTCACTCTGATCCTCCCTGCCTCTCTCACTCTGGTCCTCCCTGCCTCTCACTCTGATCCTCCCTACCTCTCACACTGATCCTCCCTGCCTCTCTCACTCATCCTCCCTGCCTCTCTCACTCATCCTCCCTGCCTCTCTCACTCTGATCCTCCCTGCCTCTCTCACTCATCCTCCCTGCCTCTCTCACTCATCCTCCCTGCCTCTCTCACTCATCCTCCCTGCCTCTCACACTCATCCTCCCTGCCTCTCACTCTGATCCTCCCTGCCTCTCACACTGATCCTCCCTGCCTCTCTCTGTGATCCTTCCTGCCTCTCTCACTCTGATCCTCCCTGCCTCTCTCTCTCTGATCCTCCGTGCCTCTCACTCTGAACCTCCCTGCCTCTCTCACTCATCCTCCCTGCCTCTCTCTCTGATCCTCCGTGCCTCTCACTCTGATCCTCCGTGCCTCTCTCACTGATCCTCCCTGCCTCTCTCATTGATCCTCCCTGCCTCTCTCACTCATCCTCCCTGCCTCTCTCACTCTGATCCTCCCTGCCTCTCTCACTGTGATCCTCCCTGCCCTGCAGAATGAGAGTAACAAGGCGAACTTTGAGAAAATGCTGGAGGCCATTCACGCCAGTAAGGAGGGGAAGACGGTGGGTGTGTTCATCAAGGACAAATTCCCTGGGGAGTACATGAAGAGCTGGAACGACATGATGACTGCCGAGGGCCTGGAGAGGGTGAGCACAGTGGTGTAGGCGTTTTGGTATACTCTCTCTCAGGTGGATGTCAGCGCTGTGGTGTAGGTGATTTGGTATAATCTCTCTCTCAGGTGGATATCAGCGCTGTGGTGTAGGTGATTTGGTATACTCTCTCTCAGGTGGATATCAGCGCTGTGGTGTAGGCGTTTTGGTATACTGTCTCTCAGGTGGATGTCAGCGCTGTGGTGTAGGTGATTTGGTATACTCTCTCTCTCAGGTGGATATCAGCGCTGTGGTGTAGGTGATTTGGTATACTCTCTCTCAGGTGGATACCAGTGCTGTGGTGTAGGCGTTTTGGTATAGTCTCTCTCAGGTGGATATCAGCGCTGTGGTGTAGGCGTTTTGGTATACTGTCTCTCAGGTGGATGTCAGCGCTGTGGTGTAGGTGATTTGGTATAATCTCTCTCTCAGGTGGATATCAGCGCTGTGGTGTAGGTGATTTGGTATACTCTCTCTCAGGTGGATGTCAGAGCTGTGGTGTAGGTGATTTGGTATAATCTCTCTCTCAGGTGGATATCAGCGCTGTGGTGTAGGTGATTTGGTATACTGTCTCTCAGGTGGATATCAGCGCTGTGGTGTAGGTGATTTGGTATACTGTCTCTCAGGTGGATATCAGCGCTGTGGTGTAGGTGATTTGGTATACTGTCTCTCAGGTGGATACCAGCGCTGTGGTGTAGGTGATTTGGTATACTGTCTCTCAGGTGGATATCAGCGCTGTGGTGTAGGTGATTTGGTATACTGTCTCTCAGGTGGATATCAGCGCTGTGGTGTAGGTGATTTGGTATACTGTCTCTCAGGTGGATGTCAGCACTGTGGTGTAGGTGTTTGGTATACTCTCTCTCAGGTGGATGTCAGCGCTGTGGAGTAGGTGATGTGGTATACTCTCTCTCAGGTGGATATCAGCGCTGTGGAGTAGGTGATTTGGTATACTGTCTCTCAGGTGGATATCAGCGCTGTGGAGTAGGTGATGTGGTATACTCTCTCTCAGGTGGATATCAGCGCTGTGGAGTAGGTGATTTGGTATACTGTCTCTCAGGTGGATATCAGCGCTGTGGTGTAGGTGATTTGGTATACTGTCTCTCAGGTGGATATCAGCGCTGTGGTGTAGGTGATTTGGTATACTGTCTCTCAGGTGGATGTCAGCGCTGTGGAGTAGGTGATGTGGTATACTCTCTCTCAGGTGGATATCAGCGCTGTGGAGTAGGTGATTTGGTATACTGTCTCTCAGGTGGATATCAGCGCTGTGGTGTAGGTGATTTGGTATACTGTCTCTCAGGTGGATATCAGCGCTGTGGAGTAGGTGATGTGGTATACTCTCTCTCAGGTGGATGTCAGCGCTGTGGTGGCGTACACCATGGCGGTGAAGGAGGATGGGGAGCTGGCTCTGATGAGGAAGGCTGCAGGTGTGACCAGTGAGGTCTTCTCCAAGTTCTTCAAGGAGAGGGTGATGGAGATTGTGGATGCAGATGAGGTGCGTGAGGTGACCTGGACGGGGTGGGGGGAAGGCAGAGAGGCTGTGTGTGTGTGTTCTGTTACAGGTGGGTTCTGGAGGCTGAAGTTGGCATAAATGTTGTTATGGTGGTGTTCGGTGTGTAGAAGCTATGTAGTAAATTGAAAGTGAATTTAAACTTTTAACACATAAAATATTACCACCTGCCCAAGATGATATGATATTTTTTATGATGCTTCCGTGAATGAACAGTGTGGAGTGCTGTGTGTGTGTATGTGTATGTATTAACTAGGGCTGCCCCCTAATAGTTGACCAAAACGTTAGTCGATGAGAAGAGTCTTAGTTGATCAAGTTTTCATTGGTCGGTTAGTCGCAGGAAAAAAAAAACCCTCAGACTCCATTCAGGAGCTGTGCCTTTTCGTTAAAAAGTTATTAGACTATGTCGGGCAGGAAATAATCTAAGATGTGGGATCATTTCGAGCGTGTAAAGGACAAGAAGGTGACATGCAACTCTGCATGCAAAGATGTGTTTGCAACGTAGGTGTTTTTTTTTACTCTGTCTTGTAGCTTTAGTTTGGTCCCTGGAGTCTGGTTTGCTGGCGGACGTCCACTCGCCATATAAAGCATGCGTGCGCTTAACGTGGTAGCAGAACGAACTGAAAACGCTGTAATCTTCTGCACGGCCGTCTATTCCACAAATGACATGGAAGTTAGGGCTACGACCATGTAGCTACTCTATTTATCTGACTCGATAGCCATTTCAAAGCCAGGGCCATAAACATGAAACGAATCATACACCGCCAACTCATTGCTGCCGTTAAATGTGTTAATGTTACATTTTTGTTTGCATTCTGACCTCAGAAAAAACGGAGTTTTCATTCCATGTTGAGGCTACTTCTCCGTAGGCCTGTTTATTTTTGCACTGATATTTATCTTTTAAGTGTTTCAGTTTGCTGTATATTTATTTATTCGTTTGTTTATATAATTTATATTTATTTACATTTTAAAAAGAAACGAAAATATTTTTTCAATTTAGTTTTTTAACAGAAGGCTGTTTTTTATTTATCACTCATTTTATTAAGTTATTGTGTTGGTGTTACAAGTTCATAAGTTGTGTGATTTTATACTGTGTTGAAATAAATTAACAAAATGTTCAGTCTCCTTGCTGGTTGCTCCGACACGTTCAGAATCATTACCGCTTTTGCCATTAGCATTGTCGTTAACAGGTGGCTCGCTTTGTGTGTGTGCTTATAAAATGTATATTTTAAAGGCTCATTATTACGGTTTGGTATTTCTTTGTAATGTAGCACAGTATTAACAATGTTACTTATAACATTCTTTCTCAGCCCTGGAACTCAAACCATTTTCTGATGCCCCAAAAATATATATTTAAATAATTAAATTAATATCATAAACGTGCAACGACTAGTCGACTAATGGCTTGAACTAACGACGACTAGTTGACTAGGAAAATCTTTGGTTGGGGGCAGCCCTAGTATTAAATGTGTGGAGTGCTGTGTGTGTGTGTGTGTGTATGAACAGTGTGGAGTGCTGTGTGTGTGTGTGTGTAACAGTGTGGAGTGCTGTGTGTGTGTGTATATGAACAGTGTGGAGTGTTGTGTGCGTGCGTGCGTGCGCGTGCGTGCGCTTGCGTGTGTGTGTGTAACAGTGTGGAGTGCTGTGTGTGTGTGTGTGTAACAGTGCGGAGTGCTGTGTGTGTGAGTGTGTGTGTGTGTGTGTGTGTGTGTAACAGTGTGGAGTGCTGTGTGTGTGTGTGTGTAACAGTGCGGAGTGCTGTGTGTGTGAGTGTGTGTGTGTGTGTGTGTGTAACAGTGTGGAGTGCTGTGTGTGTGTGTGTGTGTATGAACAGTGTGGAGTGTTGTGTGTGTGTGTGTGTAACAGTGCAGAGTGCTGTGTGTGTGTGTGTAACAGTGTGGAGTGCTGTGTGTGTGTGTGTGTGTATGAACAGTGTGGAGTGCTGTGTGTGTGTGTGTGTGTAACAGTGCGGAGTGCTGTGTGTGTGTGTGTAACAGTGCGAAGTGCTGTGTGTGTGTGTGTGTGTGTGTAACAGTGCGGAGTGCTGTGTGTGTGAGTGTGTGTGTGTGTGTGTGTGTAACAGTGTGGAGTGCTGTGTGTGTGTGTGTGTGTGTAACAGTGCTGAGTGCTGTGTGTGTGTGTGTAACAGTGCTGAGTGCTGTGTGTGTGTGTAACAGTGCTGAGTGCTGTGTGTGTGTGTGTAACAGTGCTGAGTGCTGTGTGTGTGTGTAACAGTGTGGAGTGCTGTGTGTGTGTGTGTGTGTGTGTAACAGTGCTGAGTGCTGTGTGTGTGAGTGTGTGTGTGTGTGTGTGTAACAGTGTGGAGTGCTGTGTGTGTGAGTGTGTGTGTGTGTGTGTGTGTAACAGTGCGAAGTGCTGTGTTGCAGAAAGTACGGCACAGCAAGCTGGCGGAGTCGGTGGAGAAGGCCATTGAGGAGAAGAAGTTCCTGGGAGGGGCGGATCCCTCCATGGTGGAGATGTGCTACCCGCCAATCATCCAGAGCGGCGGCAACTACAGCCTCAAATTCAGTGTGGTCAGGTGTGTGACGGCCTCAAATTCAGTGTGGTCAGGTGTGTGACGGCCTCAAATTCAGCGTGGTCAGGTGTGTGTCGCAGCCTCAAATTCAGTGTGGTCAGGTCAGCACCTCAGTCTCCGCCCACTAACACTAACACAATATCCACATCTTTACCATGAACCCTGTGATCTCTCTCCCTCCCTCTTTATCTCTCTCTTTCTCTCTTTCCCTTTCTATTTCTCTTTTTATCTCTCTCTCCCTCCGCCTCCCTCCCCCTCTCTCTCTCAGTGATAAGAACCACATGCACTTTGGGGTGATCACCTGTGCGATGGGGATCAGGTATAAGTCATACTGCTCTAACCTGGTGCGCACGCTCATGGTGGACCCGCCACAGGAAATGCAGGACAACTACAACTTCCTGCTGCAGGTGGAGGAGACCCTACTCAGCCAGCTCAAACACGGTGTGTGTGTGTGTGTGTGTGCATGTGCGTGTGCGTGTGTGTGTGCACGTGTGTGTGTGTCTGTGGGGTGTGAGTGTGTGTATGTGTGTGTGAGCGTGTGTGTGTGTGCGAGCGAGCCTCTGTGTGTGTGTGTGTGTATGTGAGTGTGTGTGTTTTATCTCTCTGCAGAGGGAAGCTGTGTGTGAGTGTGAATGTGCACGTGCGTGTGTGAGTGTGCTTGAGTGAGAGTGCGTGTGTGCACGCTTGTGAGTGTGTGTGTGTGTGTATATGTGAGTGTGCGTGTGTGTTTCTGCGTGTGTGAGTGTGTGTGTGTGTTTATTCTCTCTCTCTGCAGAGGGAAGCTGTGTGTGAGTGTGTATGTGTTTGTGTGTGTGTGAATGTGCATGTGCGTGTGTGGGTGCGCGTGTGAGTGTGTGTGTCAGTATGTGTATGCGTGTGTGTGTCTGTTTCTGCGTGTGTGAGTGTTTATTCTCTCTTTCTGTCTCTCTACAGGGGTGAAGCTTTGTGATGTTTATAACACTGTGCTGGAATTTGTGAAAAAGGAGAAACCAGAGCTTGTGGGAAAACTGACCAAAAACCTGGGGTTCGTAAAACACACACACTTTCAGACACACTCACTCACACACACACACACACACACACACACACTCACACATACACACACACTCTCTCTTTCTCTCTCACACACACACACACACCGTGTTCACGCTGGTCTCTCTCTGGCAGGTTTGTGATGGGGATCGAGTTTCGGGAAGGGTCTCTGGTCCTGAGCAGTAAGAATCAGTACAAACTGAAAAAAGGTGAGAGATCTATCTTCATCACTCCTCCTATAGTCTTCCTCTGCTGGAGCCACACGTGTCATGCTGGTGTGGTGAGTGTTTGCTGGTGTGGTGAGTGTCGTGCTGGTGTGGTGAGTGTCCTGCTGGTGTGGTGAGTGTCGTGCTGGTGTGGTGAGTGTCGTGCTGGTGTGGTGAGTGTCATGCTGGTGTGTTGAGTGTTTGCTGGTGTGGTGAGTGTCGTGCTGGTGTGGTGAGTGTCATGCTGGTGTGGTGAGTGTCGTGCTGGTGTGGTGAGTGTCCTGCTGGTGTGGTGAGTGTTTGCTGGTGTGGTGAGTGTCATGCTGGTGTGGTGAGTGTTTGCTGGTGTGGTGAGTGTCGTGCTGGTGTGGTGAGTGTTTGCTGGTGTGGTGAGTGTTTGCTGGTGGTGAGTGTTTGCTGGTGTGGTGAGTGTTTGCTGGTGTGGTGAGTGTCATGCTGGTGTGGTGAGTGTTTGCTGGTGTGGTGAGTGTCGTGCTGGTGTGGTGAGTGTCGTGCTGGTGTGGTGAGTGTTTGCTGGTGTGGTGAGTGTTTGCTGGTGTGGTGAGTGTCATGCTGGTGTGGTGAGTGTCATGCTGGTGTGTTGAGTGTTTGCTGGTGTGGTGAGTGTCGTGCTGGTGGTGAGTGTTTGCTGGTGTGGTGAGTGTCGTGCTGGTGTGGTGAGTGTCATGCTGGTGTGGTGAGTGTCATGCTGGTGTGTTGAGTGTCATGCTGTGTGGTGAGTGTTTGCTGGTGTGGTGAGTGTTTGCTGGTGTGGTGAGTGTCATGCTGGTGTGGTGAGTGTCATGCTGGTGTGTTGAGTGTTTGCTGGTGTGGTGAGTGTCGTGCTGGTGGTGAGTGTTTGCTGGTGTGGTGAGTGTCGTGCTGGTGTGGTGAGTGTCGTGCTGGTGTGGTGAGTGTCGTGCTGGTGTGGTGAGTGTTTGCTGGTGTGGTGAGTGTCGTGCTGGTGTGGTGAGTGTTTGCTGGTGTGGTGAGTGTCATGCTGGTGTGGTGAGTGTCGTGCTGGTGTGGTGAGTGTCATGCTGGTGTGGTGAGTGTCATGCTGGTGTGTTGAGTGTCATGCTGGTGTGGTGAGTGTTTGCTGGTGTGGTGAGTGTTTGCTGGTGTGGTGAGTGTCATGCTGGTGTGGTGAGTGTCATGCTGGTGTGTTGAGTGTTTGCTGGTGTGGTGAGTGTCGTGCTGGTGGTGAGTGTTTGCTGGTGTGGTGAGTGTCGTGCTGGTGTGGTGA
>CM045889.1:800000-850000 GCA_025169545.1 Anguilla japonica | reverse complement strand
TGCGTGCGTGAGTGTATGTGTGCCAATGAGTATGATGCTGTGTACAGAGTGAATTTTTTATCCAGCTACTCACTCCTGTCTTTTGATTGGTCAGAATGAGATGACTGCAGAGGAGAAGAGGCGGGCTCACCAGAAAGAGCTGGCCAATCAGGTGAATGAGGAGGCCAAACGGCGACTGACAGAGCAGAAAGGAGAGCAACAAATACAAAAGTGAGTGGAGAGAGAGAGAGGAGGAGGAGGAGAGAGGGAGGACAGTGGGAGAGGAGAGGGAGAGTGGGGGAGTGAGAGAGAGGAGGAGGAGGGGGAGTGGAGAGAGGGAGAGAGAGAGAGGAGGAGGAGAGAGTGAGGAGAGTGGGAGAGGAGAGAGGGAGAGTAGGAGGAGAGTGGGAGAGGAGGAGGAGAGTGAGGAGAGTGGGAGAGGAGAAAGGGAGAGGAGGGGAGTGAGAGAGGAGAGGAGGAGGGTGAGTGGAGAGGGAGAGAGAGAGGAATGTGAGCGGTGCTGAAATGTGATGTGCTGCGGTGGGCGTGGCTTTAACTGGTCTCTCTGCCTCCCAGGGCTCGCAAGTCCAACGTCTCTTATAAGAGCGTGTCCCAGATGCCCCGGGAGAAGAACATCAGGGAGATGAAGATCTTCATCGATAAGAAATATGAGACAGTCATCATGCCTGTCTTTGGCATTGCCACGCCCTTCCATATCGGCACCATCAAGGTAGGCCCCGCTCCCGCCCCATAGACCACGCCCCCACACAACCACGTGCCCCACCCGCACCCCTGTAGGCTCCCCCCCCCCACACCCACAGGCCCCTACCCCCCCCCCCCCCCCCCCCCCCCCCCCCCCCCACACACCCACAGGCCCCACCCACACCCTTGCAGGCCCTGCACCCACAGGCCCCGCCCCTGCCTCATGGACCCCCTGCCCCCACAGGCCCCACCCCTGCAGGCCCCGCCCCCCCACACCCATAGTCCCCACCCGCACCCCTGCAGCCCCCCCCACACACTCACAGGCCCCACTCATACCCCTGCAGGCCCTGCCCCCACACCCCTGTAGGCCCCGCCCACACCCCTGCAGGCACCCACCCACACACCCACAGGCCCCACCCACACCCCTGCAGGCCCTGCCCCCACCCCCACAGTTCTGCCCCCACTGCCCCCATCTCTGCATCAACAGTGGTGTTCGGTGTTGTGTGTGCGTGTGCGCGTGTGTGCGGCGTTACAGGGTGTGTGTGTATTCTCTCACAGAACATCAGCATGTCGGTGGAGGGGGACTACACCTACCTGAGGATCAACTTCTACGTCCCTGGCAGCTACCTGGGCCGGCAGGAGGGGAACATCTTCCCCAACCCTGAGGCCACCTTCGTCAAGGAGATGTGAGTGTGTGTGTGTGCGCGTGTGTGTGTGTGTGCATGTGTGTTTGCGTGTGTGTGTGTGCGTGTGTGCGTGCGTGTGTGCATTTGTGTGTGTGGGTGTGTGTGCGTGTTGCGTGTGCGTGTGTGTGTGCGCATGTGTGTGCGTGTGTGCATTTGCGTGTGTGTGCGTATATTAGTGTATGCGTGTTTGTGTGTGCGTGTGACTTTGTGTGTTTTTATGTGTGTGCGCGTGTGAGTGTGAAAGAATGTGTGAGAGTGTGTGTGCGCGTGTGTATGTTTGCGTCTGTGTGTTCAGCACTTCCTGGTACTCTGTGTGCGCCTGTGTGTTCAGTACTTCCTGGTACTCTGTGTGTTCAGTACTTCCTGGTACTCTGTGTGCATCTGTGTGTTCAGTACTTCCTGGTACTCTGTGTGCATCTGTGTGTTCAGTACTTCCTGGTACTCTGTGTGCATCTGTGTGTTCAGTACTTCCTGGTACTCTGTGTGCGCCTGTGTGTTCAGTACTTCCTGGTACTCTGTGTGCGTCTGTGTGTTCAGTACTTCCTGGTACTCTGTGTGCGCCTGTGTGTTCAGTACTTCCTGGTACTCTGTGTGCGTCTGTGTGTTCAGTACTTCCTGGTACTCTGTGTGCGCCTGTGTGTTCAGTACTTCCTGGTACTCTGTGTGCGTCTGTGTGTTCAGTAATTCCTGGCGCTCTGTGTGCATCTGTGTGTTCAGCACTTCCTGGTACTCTGTGTGCGTCTGTGTGTTCAGTACTTCCTGGTACTCTGTGTGCATCTGTGTGTTCAGCACTTCCTGGTACTCTGTGTGCATCTGTGTGTTCAGCACTTCCTGGTACTCTGTGTGCATCTGTGTGTTCAGCACTTCCTGGTACTCTGTGTGCGTCTGTGTGTTCAGTACTTCCTGGTACTCTGTGTGCATCTGTGTGTTCAGTACTTCCTGGTACTCTGTGTGCATCTGTGTGTTCAGTACTTCCTGGTACTCTGTGTGCATCTGTGTGTTCAGCACTTCCTGGTACTCTGTTTGCCCCGCCCGTCAGAACGTACCGCGCCTCGAACCTGAAAGCGCCGGGTGACCCCTCGGTGCCCTCCACCAACCTGCAGAACGCCTTCCGCATCATCAAGGAGGTGCAGAAGCGCTACAAGACCCGCGAGGCCGAGGAGAAGGAGAAGGAGGGCATCGTCAAGCAGGACTCCCTGGTCATCAACCTCAACCGCTCCAACCCCAAGCTCAAGGACCTGTTCATCCGGCCCAACATCACCCAGAAGAGGATGCAGGGCTCGCTGGAGGCTCACACCAACGGTGAGCGGGGAGACATAGCGGGGGTGTGTGTGTGTGGGGGGGGGGGGGGGTGAGAGGGATGGAGGGAGAGGAGCAGGGGGAAGATGGGGGTGTGTGGGAATGGGGTGTGTGTGTGTGAACATCTGACAATACTTATTTTGTCATCTCCCTTCTTGTCCCTCTCTCTCTCTCTCCCCCTCCCTGCCTCCCTCTCAGGGTTCCGGTTCACCTCAGTAAGAGGAGATAAAGTGGACATCCTGTACAATAATATTAAACACGCCGTATTCCAGCCCTGCGATGGGGAGATGATCATCGTCCTGCACTTCCACCTCAAGGTGTGTGTGTGTGTGGGTGTGTATGTATATGTGTGTGTGTATATGGTGGGTATGTGGGTGTGTGTGTATATATGGTGGGTATGTGGGTGTATGTGTGTGTGTGTATGGTGTATATGGTGGTGTGTGTGTGTGTGTGTGTGTATGGTGTATATGTGTGTGTGTGTGTGTGTGTGTGTATGGTGGGTATGTGGGGGGTGTGTGTGTGTGTATGGTGTATATGGTGTGTGTGTGTGTGTGTGTGTGTATATGGTGTGTGTGTGTGTGTGTATATGGTGTGTGTATGGTGTGTGTGTGTGTATGGTGTATACGGTGCGTATGGTGTGTGTGTGTGTGTATGGTGTATATGGTGTGTGTGTGTGTGTGTGTGTGTGTATGGTGGGTATGTGGGGGGGGTGTGTGTGTGTATGGTGTATATGTGTGTGTGTGTGTGTGTATATGGTGTGTGTGTGTGTGTGTATATGGTGTGTGTATGGTGTGTGTGTGTGTATGGTGTATACGGTGCGTATGGTGTGTGTGTGTGTGTGTATGGTGTATATGGTGTGTGTGTGTGTGTGTGTGTGTATGGTGGGTATGTGGGTGTGTGTGTATATATGGTGGGTATGTGGGTGTATGTGTGTGTGTGTATGGTGTATATGGTGTGTGTGTGTGTGTGTGTGTATGGTGTATATGGTGTGTGTGTGTGTGTGTGTGTGTATGGTGGGTATGTGGGGGGGTGTGTGTGTGTGTATGGTGTATATGGTGTGTGTGTGTGTGTGTGTGTGTATATGGTGTGTGTGTGTGTGTGTATATGGTGTGTGTATGGTGTGTGTGTGTGTATGGTGTATACGGTGCGTATGGTGTGTGTGTGTGTGTGTATGGTGTATATGGTGTGTGTGTGTGTGTGTGTGTGTATGGTGGGTATGTGGGGGGGTGTGTGTGTGTGTGTATGGTGTATATGGTGTGTGTGTGTGTGTGTATATGGTGTGTGTGTGTGTGTGTATATGGTGTGTGTATGGTGTGTGTGTGTGTATGGTGTATACGGTGCGTATGGTGTGTGTGTGTGTGTATGGTGTATATGGTGTGTGTGTGTGTGTGTATGGTGTATACGGTGCGTATGGTGTGTGTGTGTGTATATGGTGTATATGATGTGTGTGTGTGTGTGTGTATGGTGTATACGGTGCGTATGGTGTGTGTGTTTTATGCGTCGGCTGTGCCCCCCCCCCCGCAGAACGCCATCATGTTTGGGAAGAAGCGGCACACGGACGTGCAGTTCTACACGGAGGTGGGCGAGATCACCACGGACCTGGGGAAGCACCAGCACATGCGCGACCGCGACGACCTGTACGCCGAGCAGATGGAGCGCGAGATGCGCCACAAGCTCAAGGCCGCCTTCAAGAACTTCATCGAGAAGGTGGAGACGCTCACCAAGGAGGAGCTGGAGTTCGAGGTGCCCTTCAGAGACCTGGGGTGAGAGCGTGTGCGGAGTGGGGACCTGGCCTGAGAGCGGATGGGGTCAGAGGTCAGACATACCTGAGCTACACATTTTTGAAGAGAAATAATGGCATTTCACAGTGTATGAAAGATGTATGTTTGCCGTGTGACCTGTCCTTTATTTTCTGTAGTTCTGTCATGACTATGATCATTATTATTTGTTACTGCTATCTTGCTAGCTGGATATCGGTATCTTTCTCTATCGTAGCAGGCAGCTGCCTAGCGATCTCGCTGTTTCTCTCACTAGCTGGCTAACTAGCTAACGATCTCTATAGCTCTCACTAGCTAGCTGGCCAACTAGCGATCTCTATATTTCTTACTAGCTAGCTTGCTAGCTAGCGATCTCTATATCCCTCACTAGCTAGCTGGCTAGCTAGCGATCTCTATATCTCTCACTAGCTAGCTTCCTGTCCCTAAAAAGATATTATTAAAAAGATAATATAATGCAAACTGATGGAATATTTGCTACTGAATTAACATAACTGAACTGTGTGTGCGTGTGTATGTGCGTGTGTATGTGCATGTGCGTGTGCGTGTGTGCGTGCGTATGTGCGTGCGTGTGCGTGCGTGCGTGTGTATGTGCGTGTGCGTGCGTGCGTGTGTATGTGCATGTGCGTGTGCGCGTGTGCGTGCGTGCGTGCGTATGTGCATGTGCGCGTGTGCGTGCGTGCGTGCATGTGTGTGTGTGTGCGGGTGCGTAGGTTCCAGGGCGCCCCCTACAGGAGTACTTGCCTGCTGCAGCCCACCTCAAGCTCTCTCTGTAACGTCACAGAGTGGGTGAGTGTAACAGCAGCAGAAGGATGAGTGTGGAGACATCTCTATTTCTGTCATGCGTGTGTGTCCTTCATCCGCTTTCTCTACCTCTTCCTCTCTTCCTTCCCTCCCCCTCTTTTTCTCCATTTTTCCTTCTCCCAAGTGAGCCCTTGAACACTGAGTGTGCGTCTTAGCTGAATATTTGGGCTCTACCCACATACTACCAGTGTGTAGCAGTGTAGCAGATAACCCTGGAAACGGTGCTCTGACTGTAGCATGCAGGTATAGTAGCAGTGTAGCAGTTAGGCCTGGAAACGGTGCTCTGACTGTAGCATGCAGGTATAGTAGCAGTGTAGCTGTTAGGCCTGGAAACGGTGCTCTGACTGTAGCACACAGGTATAGTAGCAGTGTAGCAGTTAGGCCTGGAAACGGTGCTCTGACTGCTGTTCCTTGTGTGTGTGTTTCTGTGCTGATGGTGTGCATTTCTGTCCTTGTTTTTTTTGGGGTACCCCCAGCCCCCATTTGTTGTGACCCTAGATGAGGTGGAGTTGGTGCATTTTGAGCGTGTGCAGTTCCACCTGAAGAACTTTGATGTGGTGATTGTCTACAAGGACTACAGCAAGAAGGTCACCATGATCAACGCCGTGCCCATCAACTCCCTGGACCCAATCAAGGAGTGGCTGAAGTGAGGCCCCGCCCCTGCCCGCCCCCACCTAATAAGTACTGAGTAACCATAGCAACCCTCACCTGCACATCCAACACCTCAAACAGCCCTGTACTGAGTAACCATAGCAACCCTCACCTGCACATCCAACACCTCAAACAGCCCTGTACTGAGTAACCATAGCAACCCTCACCTGCACATCCAACACCTCAAACAGTCCTGTGCTGAGTAACCATAGCAACCCTCACCTGCACATCCAACACCTAAAACAGCCCTGTATTGAGTAATTGAGTACATCCCCCTCTCTCATTCTCTCCCTCCCCCCCCTCCGTCAGTTCCTGTGACATTAAGTACACAGAGGGAGTGCAGTCTCTGAACTGGAGCAAAATCATGAAGACGATCGTGGACGACCCCGACGGGTTCTTTGAGCAGGGTGGCTGGTCTTTCCTGGACCCGGAGAGCGAGGTGAGCCCATTAAATACAGAGTGAATGAAATGGAGAAAAAATGAGTGAATGAAATGGAGAATAAATGAGTGAATGAAATGGAGAATAGATGAGTGAATGGAATGGAGAATAGATGAGTGAATGGAATGGAGAATAGATGAGTGAATGGAATGGAGAATAGATGAGTGAATGGAATGGAGAATAGATGAGTGAATGGAATGGAGAATAGATGAGTGAATGGAATGGAGAATAAATGAGTGAATGGACGTGTTTCAGGGGAGTGAAG
Source organism: Anguilla japonica (assembly GCA_025169545.1). Taxonomy (NCBI): domain Eukaryota; kingdom Metazoa; phylum Chordata; class Actinopteri; order Anguilliformes; family Anguillidae; genus Anguilla; species Anguilla japonica. Next base: position 843,400 of record CM045889.1, on the reverse strand, counting down.
TGGATGACTCTGGCTCTGAGATGGAGGATGAGACGTTCAACCCCTCCGCTGAGGAAGACGAGATTGAGGAAGAGGACAGTGATGAAGATTACTCCTCTGAGACTGAGAACTCTGGTAAATATTGCACACACTCATTTAAACTATACCCCCTTTTAAACCACATGCACGTATAAACACTATTCACACACGTAAACACTATGCATGCTTATATACTACTCACACACGTAAACACCATGCATACTCATATAAACACTTCACACACGTAAACACTATGCATGCTTATATACTACTCACACACGTAAACACCATGCATACTCATATAAACACTTCACACACGTAAACACTATGCATGCTTATATACTACTCACACGCGTAAACACCATGCATACTCATATAAACACTTCACACACGTAAACACTATGCATGCTTATATACTACTCACACACGTAAACACCATGCATACTCATATAAACACTATTCACACACGTAAACACTATGCATGCTTATATACTACTCACACACGTAAACACCATGCATACTCATATAAACACTATTCACACACGTAAACACTATGCATGCTCATATACTATTCACACACGTAAACACCATGCATACTCATATAAACACTATTCACAAACGTAAACACTATGCATACTCATACTATTCACACACATAAACACCATGCATACTCATATAAACACTATACACACACGTAAACACTTCATACTCATATAAACACTATACACACGTAAACACTGTGCATACTCATATAAACACTATACACGTAAACACCATGTATGCTCATATAAACACTATTCACACACGTAAACACTTCATACTCATATAAACACTATTCACACACGTAAACACTATTCATACTCGTATAAACACTATTTACACACGTAAACACTTCATACTCATATAAACACTTCACACATGTAAACAATACACTATCATGAGCAGTATTAACACTCATGAACAGTATACACATTTACATGAACACTACACGCACATATTAACACTCAAATCAAATACGTTTTTATTGAATAGCACTTTTTACAAAAAACTGTCACAAAGACACTTTACAGAGTAGCAGAAAAAGAGAAAATAACAGGCCTGAACCCCCAAATAGCACGAGGTTAAAAAAAAAACTCCCAGTGGGGAGAAGACCCTCAAACGATGGAGAGAAAAAACTCCCCAATGGGAAAGAATTTCGAGAGGAACCCGCTATAGAGGGGGAGGCCATCCTTCACTGGCCAGCCTGGTGTAAAGTAGCTGCAGAATGGATGTAACAGAAATGTAATAAGGGGTCAATCACAGCATAAAATAAAATAATAACATGGGCTGAGCTGGTTACAGTTGAGATAATAACTAACTGGTTTAGCAGAAGTCCAAATTGTGTAGTTCAGTATAGTTCACAACACTGCACACTCATATAAACACTATACATACTCATGTGAACACTATACACACTCATAAACACTGAATTTCTCTCTGTCTCCCCACCCTCCCATCTCTCTCTCTCTCCCCCCTATCTCTCTCTTTCTCTAGACTACAGTGCCTCTCTGGGTTCAGAGGAAGAGAGTGGGAAGGACTGGGATGAGCTGGAGGAAGAAGCTCGCAAAGGTGAGTCATGTGACCTACTGTCAGCCAATAACGGAGCTGATCTCCCGCTCACCGTTTGCACAGGGGTGAGTTCAGGGTGCTCAGGTCCGCTGGGCTCGGGCCACAGCTTGTGTACTTATCTGAACGGTGGAGTCACGGCAGTTAAAAGAATTCTAACGATGGCAAGACTGACTCTGGAGAAGTTTAGGTTGGGTTTGTGTGTGTGAGGAGTTGTGCTCTGCTTTGACTGTGTGATCTTTCCCAGCCGACAAAGAGAGTCAGTATGAGGACACAAACGAAAGCTCAAACAGGAAGAGGAAGGGCCGATCCTCAGCCCCGCCCCCCAGGAGCAAGAAGAAGAGGCGGCGTTAATGACATCACTCACTCACTCAAAACACACACACACACACACACACTCACTCAAACACGCACGCACACACTCACTCACTCACTCACACACTCACTCACTCACTCAAACACACACACACACACGCACACTCACTCACTCAAACACACACACACACACGCACACTCACTCACTCACTCACTCAAACACACACACACTCACTCACTCAAACACACACACACACACACACACACACTAACACTCACTCACTCAAACACACACTCACTCACTCACTCAAACACACACACACAGACACACACACACACACACTAACACACACACTCACTCACTCAAACACACACTCACTCACTCACTCACTCACTCAAACACACACACACACACACACACACACTAACACTCACTCACTCACTCACACACATACTCACACACCTACACTCACTCATACACACAAACACACACACACACACACTCACACATACACACCCACATACACACCCACTCCCACACACTCACATGTACACCCCCCCACACACACACACACAAATACACACAGGTAAATGTAATGTCTTTAATTTTGTTGTCCCTAAGATCCTTGTCCCATATAGATGAAGCTGTGTGTGTGTGTGCGTGTGTTTGTACATGTGCGCGTGTGTGTAGGGGAATGTGTGTGCACCTGTGAGTGTGTGTAAGAGTGTGTGTAGGGGTATGTGTGTGTGCTTGTGAGTGTGTGTAAGAGTGTGTGTGTGCGCGGTCATGTGCATGCACCTGGGCATATTCTTTAATTGCCTCTGTACCTTTTTCATCCAGTCTGTGTGTGTTTGTGTGCATGAACACAAATTTGTTATTAGAAGATAGATTTGGGGAATAGTCCTCCCACATTGCACATGCACACACACGTACACGCACACGCACACATGCTCTCTCATGCACACGCACACACATGAACACATGCACACGCACGCACGCACACACACACACACACACACCTTGAGAAAGCTGTATTGTTTATACACGTGTGCAGACACACCAGTGACCTCTTTCTAATCCAGGGTTTGTAGCCTGTTATGTTGCTGATTCCTGTGTTTGTTTTTATAATAAAATGGGAAGAAAAGAAAATGTGAGTATGCAAAGCTGATACCTTTCTGTCTCACCTTTACCTCTCTCTCACACTCACCTTTACTACTCTCTGTCTCACCTTTACCTCTCTCACAACCACCTGTACCTCTCACACTCACCTTTACCTCTCTCATAACCACCTGTACCTCTCACACTCACCTTTACCTCTCTCTCTCTCTCTCTCTCTCTCTCGCCACACTCAGCAGTCTCTGTAGCAGAAACCTTCATTGCTGAGTCTGAGTCCCTCTGGTTGTGGAAGCCCAGGCCACAGGAGGCCGAATGGCTGCAGATAGTGTTTCTATTTTTCTATTGGCGGTTTCAGTCTGGGAGAGCTAAGACGTGACTGGGGTAGTGTGTGTCAAACCGGTTTGACAGTTTCCATTCATTCAGTAATCACAACATGGTCCTAAATACCACAACAGCCACCAAAAAAGACAAATAGTTTTTATTGTGCTACTATTGCCCTGCTTACATGTCACATAGAATGACTGTTGTTCAGTAACGAACAGAACATGCAAAAGACAAAAACTTACACAAGCTTCCGTTTGTCAAGGCATCATTTGATGATGTATAAAATCTGGTTTCTTAGCCCATGTCATCACACAGGGTACGTTGAGTGACAGCACAGATGAGTCCTGTGTCACAGTGACGGGGATAATGTTATTTTAACGTAGGAGGGTGAGCTGAGCGCAGATCTTAAGCATTGCTTAACGGTGGGTTTCTGGTTGTGTAACGTTGCATTAAGGTTGTGTTGAGGTTACATTAGCGTTGGATAAGCCCCAGTTTTCAGCACTGCTTCACCACAGGTTTGGGGCTCATGGGGGAGATGGTGAGGCTGTCTGAGGTCTTGTCACTGCAGTACAGGTAGAAGAAGGGGTGCAGTGTTTCGCTGAAGGTGTCCATGAAGGTGTAGAGGTGAGACCTGGCCTCCACGTCGTAGAAGGACACCTGCCCCTCCTCGTAGTCCAGGTACACGCCCACCCGGTGGGGGCGGTGTGGGAGGCTGAGTGTAACGGGGGGAGTGCAGGATGCTCGGTATTCACGCCCCCCCTTCATGGCCAGCGCCCAGTAGCCCTGTGCTGTGCTGACTGCGATCCGCCCCTTCCTGTTGACGGACGCCTTGGCCACGCCCAGGTACCAGTCGTCCTTCTGGCCCACCTGCACCTCCCAGTAGTGCCGGCCGCGGGTGAAGGCCTCCCTCCCCAGGACGATGACCACGGTATCGAAGCGCTCTGGCCCATCCGCCAGGTCCTGCCACACCCCCCCGTGCCGAACCTGCTTCCCGCTTTCAGACAGCTGCAGCCAGGGGTTCGCCGTCCGGCCGTCCAGGGTCACGCCCACTGAGGAGCACACAGCCAATCAGACAGGGCCCCACCCACAGAGAAGCACACGGCCAATCAGACAGGGCCCCACCCACAGAGGAACACACGGCCAAACAGACAGGCTCCACCCACAGAGGAGCACACAGCCAATCAGACAGGGCCCCACCCACAGAGGAGCACATGGCCAATCAGACAGGGCCCCACCCACAGAGCAGCACACAGCTAATCAGACAGGGCCCCGCCCACATAGGAGCACATGGCCAATCAGACAGGGCCCCACCCTCAGAGGAGCACACGGCCAATCAGACAGGGCCCCACCCACAGAGGAGCACACAGCCAATCAGACAGGGCCCCGCCCACAGAGGAGCACACGGTCAATCAGACAGGGCCCCGCCCACATAGGAGCACATGGCCAATCAGACAGGGCCCCACCCACAGAGGAGCAGACATCCAGTCAGACAGGTCCAGGGGAAGGAAGCCTCACCTGCATATTTCTGTATCCTCCGGAGCTCTGTACAGAAAGAGGATTTTAATCTCAGTACTCATCAGGTTTCATTAAAATAATCAGAGCTTAATATTTTAACTGTAAACCTTCGAGCCTGTGCTAATGTCCTTTTCCTTTTATGGGTAAGCTTGCAGATGATGATAAGGAGTCTTTAATATTAAGAAATTAAATAATCTAATTATAACTTATCATAATTACAGTAGGTAAGTGGGAAAGCTGATGATGGCAGTGGTTTGTAATGAGAGTAAAGTTATCTGCTTTATTTATGAGTCTAGAAACTGACCTTTCTCTGCCAGTTTGTCCACTTGCTGGGTGAGAGAGACCTCCAGCTGTTCCACGGCTTTCCTCACAGTCCCCACACACACATCAGTGTGAACGCCGGCTCCAGACCAGTCCTTGGTGTTCGGAGGGGAACACAGAGACGGGAAACTCTGCAGCAGGAGAGGACAGATCCATCAGCATGGAGAATTACTGTACTGTACTATACATACACACCCACTCACTCACTCACTGACTAACACACTGCACACACACACTCACTCACTAACACACTGAACACACACACACACTCACTCACTAACACACTGCACACACACACACACACTAACACACTGCACATACACACTCACTCACTAACACTCTGCACATACACACTCACTAACACACTGCACATACACACTCACTCACTCACTAACACACTGCACATACACACTCACTCACTCACTAACACACTCAGTAACACACTGCACATACACTCACTCACTAACACACTGCACACACACACACTCACTCACTAACACACTGCACATACACTCACTAACACACTGCACACTCACACTCACTAACACACTGCACACACACTCACTCAGTAACACACTGCATCTCTTACTCCCACTCACTCACTAACACACTGCACATACATTCTACAGTCAGTAACAATAGGAGTGTGTGACCTGTAGGAAGTAGAGATGATCCTCAGTTTGTGAGAGTTTCTCCAGTTCAGTGCTTCTGGTCTGTAGCTCAGTGAGTTCCTGCTCCAGGTCTTTAATGAGGCCTTCAGCATGTTCCTCTACTGCTCTCTGCTTCTCCTCCATCACCTCAGTCAGTTTGGCCTGGCGAATCTCAATGGAGCGCTTCAGAGTACTGAACACCAGCACGCTGTCCTCCATCTCTCTCTGTGTGCTGCTCTGCTCAAACGAGAAGCAGCTCTTACAGTACAGGTGTGCAGACTGAGTGAGAGGATTTCAGTCAGAGAGAGATCAGTAATATGCCCGTAACTGAGCCCTGTGTCTCCCTCCCTAACGTGAGCATCAGGACTGTAATCAGGACTCACTCTGCTCAGCTCCACACACTGTCTGATCTCCTCCACCTTTCTCCATCTGTCCTGCATCATCTGCCGCATGTCTGCTTCCGTCTTCTTCAGCTGAGCCTGAGAAACATTACAGCACAGAAGACAGAGAGGAGGGGCAGTAAGACCACGCCCCTCACAGCTGGATCACTAACATTAACCATCTTCTTCATGTTCTGAAGGAACAACACAGTTTGGCAGCCAGGTTTCCTCTGGTGCAGAGCTATCCCATCAGGCTTTGAGCTCCCCATCACCTGAGCTCCTCACAGCTGGATCACTAACATTAACCGTCTTCTTTAGCGAGCCAAACAGCCAGACCTGTTTTGATAACAGACAGCACTTGGATGTTTACATTGCTGGTGGGTGGAAGTCTGTGACCTCATGCTTAACACTCTACACTGAAAACAGGGCTGAGAAATAATCTGGTCACTTCTGTCAGGAGTCCTGCTGCCAATCCAAATAATGAAATCAGAAGAGAGGTGGGGGGGGAAGGGGGGGCATGATTTAGGCTCATGGTTGTGTATTTAGGTTCATGGTTGTGTATTTAGACTTGAGGTTGTGTATTTAGACTCGTTGTGTATTTATGTTCATGGTTGTGTATTTAGACTTGTTGTGTATTTTTGCTCATGGTTGTGTATTTAGACTTGTGGTTGTGTATTTAGACGCGAGCAGCTGTGTATTTAGACTCAAGGTTGTGTATTTAGACGCGAGGTTGTGTATTTAGACGCGAGGTTGTGTATTTAGACGCGAGGTTGTGTATTTAGACGCGAGGTTGTGTATTTAGACTCAAGGTTGTGTATTTAGATGCAAGGTTGTGTATTTAGAATCAAGGTTGTGTATTTAGACGCAAGCAGCTATGTATTTAGACTCAAGGTTGTCTATTTAGACGCGAGCAGCTGTGTATTTAGACTCAAGGTTGTGTATTTAGACGCGAGCAGCTGTGTATTTAGACACGAGGTTGTGTATTTAGACGCGAGGTTGTGTATTTAGACGCAAGGTTGTGTATTTAGAATCAAGGTTGTGTATTTAGACGCTAGCAGCTGTGTATTTAGACTCAAGGTTGTGTATTTAGACTCAAGGTTGTGTATTTAGATGCAAGGTTGTGTATTTAGACGCTAGGTTGTGTATTTAGACGCGAGGTTGTGTATTTAGACGCGAGGTTGTGTATTTAGACGCGAGGTTGTGTATTTAGACGCAAGGTTGTGTATTTAGACGCTAGGTTGTGTATTTAGACGCTAGGTTGTGTATTTAGACGCTAGGTTGTGTATTTAGACACGAGGTTGTGTATTTAGACAGGAGGTTGTGTATTTAGACGCGAGGTTGTGTATTTAGACGCGAGGTTGTGTATTTAGACGCTAGGTTGTGTATTTAGACACGAGGTTGTGTATTTAGACGCGAGGTTGTGTATTTAGACGCGAGGTTGTGTATTTAGACGCGAGGTTGTGTATTTAGACGCGAGGTTGTGTATTTAGACGCTAGGTTGTGTATTTAGACGCGAGGTTGTGTATTTAGACGCGAGCAGCTCTCACCTTCTTCTCCACCCAGGCCCTCTCAGCGGACACAGTGAAGTGGGCCCGGTGGTCCGTCTCCACGCACAGCACGCACACACACGTCTGGTCCGTCCTGCAGAACAGCTCCAGCAGCCGCTCGTGCTTGGGGCACATCCTGTCCTGCAGGCTGCTGATTGGCTGGATGAGTTTGTGTTTGGTGAAGCGGGCGTTGTGGGACCTCAGGTGCTCCTCGCAGTAGGAGGTCAGACACACCAGGCAGGACTTCAGCGCCCGCTGCTGCTCCCCGGTGCAGATGTCACAGGCCACGCCCTCCGCCCTGGGGCCCTCCACCCTGGGGCCCTCCGCCCTGGGGCCCTCTGCCCTGGGGCCCTCCGCCCTGGGGCTCTCCGGCTGCATCTCGGGGCTGCCCTCCAGCTGTACCGCAGGGCAGGTTGCTGCAGCGTCCGGGCCCTCCTCTGGGCCCCCCTGCGGGGGTCTGGCTCCGCTGTCTCTCAGCTGCTCGGCGATGTCCCGCAGCACCGTGTTGACGCTGATGTCGGGGCGCTGGTAGAAGGTCTTCTTGCACATGGGGCACTGGCACAGGGAGCTGCCCTTCCAGTAGCCCCCGATGCAGCCCATGCAGAAGCTGTGGCCGCAGGGGATGGAGACAGGGCTGCGGAACACATCCAGGCAGATGGAGCAGTAGCACTGTTCCTCCGACAGCTTCCTGCTGACTGAAGCCATTCCTGCCACAGACAGGTCCTTCACCTCTGCTTTCCAAGCCTGGCTGCAGTCACACGTCTGCGCTGTAAACTAATCATGCGCATATCTGTGTCACACGTCTGCGCTGTAAACTAATCATGCGCATATCTGTGTCACACGTCTGCACTGTAAACTAATCATACGCATATCTGTGTCACACGTCTGCGCTGTAAACTAATCATGCGCATATCTGTGTCACACGTCTGCACTGTAAACTGATCATACGCATATCTGTGTCACACGTCTGCGCTGTAAACTAATCATGCGCATATCTGTGTCACACGTCTGCACTGTAAACTAATCATGCGCATATCTGTGTCACACGTCTGCACTGTAAACTAATCATACGCATATCTGTGTCACACGTCTGCACTGTAAACTAATCATACGCATATCTGTGTCACACGTCTGCACTGTAAACTGATCATACGCATATCTGTGTCACACATCTGCGCTGTAAACTAATCATACGCATATCTGTGTCACACGTCTGCACTGTAAACTAATCATACGCATATCTGTGTCACACGTCTGCACTGTAAACTAATCATACGCATATCTGTGTCACACATCTGCGCTGTAAACTAATCATACGCATATCTGTGTCACACGTCTGCACTGTAAACTAATCATACGCATATCTGTGTCACACGTCTGCACTGTAAACTGTCATCATATGTGTATCATTTCACTATGTATGCTCTGTAGCCTGCAGTTAACACTAATAACTAAACTCTGTATTTTATCAGGATGTATGTTTGCATTAAATGGAACATTTGCAGAAAAATACAAGAACTTAAAATTCAGCAAATGCTGAATTAGGAATATCTCATTTGCTTCCTAACGTAATTTTTTATTTATTATTTATAAGGCTGAAGCTTTTTGTTTACAAACACAGTGGATCAATGCATTATGGGATTGCTGACTCTTACTCCCTTATGGAGGAGAGTTGATGTTAGGGATATTAGGAGCAGGGCTGGGACTACCCAGCAGCACCTTGGCGTATTAAAATTTCCTGCATAATTTAGCAGCGGCAGCACTTTATGAGGTAGATATTATAATATAATAATATTGCAAACAAAAAGTGTTCTCATGTTTATTAATGCTCAGCAAATGATCCACTGAAGCTGGATAATTTATGGAGCTTATGGAAGTGCACAAGTTCCTGCATCTGCCATGATGTAATTACAGACAAAAAGACACAGGTCTGTTTGTGTGCCTCTCGAAATCTGAAACATTGCAGACTGAGGGTGCGCTAGTGTGCGTAAAACATTGTTGGTGTTCTACATATATGTATGCCAAACTACTTTACCAGTAAAGGTACTGTTACTTTTGTGTCCAAAAAATTTCATATTATGAAACAAAAGCTTAAAACTGTAACAGCATTCACTCGCTAGCTAACAAGCTAATGACTCGGTAATGCTAGGATGCTAGTTAAACAAACTATTGATAAAAGATATGAATACACATTTGTATGTTTGATTGTTGTTTGATATGTATGTATAATTGTTAGATTTGTATGTTTTATTTTGTTTATGTGTTTGATTGTTGTTATTTAAGTATGTTTGATAGTTGTTTATGTATGTTTGATTGTTGTTATTTAAGTATGTTTGATAGTTTTTTATGTATGTTTGATTGCTGTTATTTACGTGTGTTTGATAGTTGTAGATGCTCTGCAGAGGCCTTGGCCTGCCCACAGATGCACTGCCCATGCTGAAGCCTGGTGCTAGGGCTGCAGTGAGCCGACCCATTTTGGGTGATAAGCCTGGTGCCATTAAGATTAATGTCTGAAAGGGCAGCTGTCCTTCCCAGAGGTCTGGAAGACGAGGGGGTGACAAAAGAGAGAGCTTCTCAAGTTTCTCCCAGAATGCATTCTGTCAAAGTTGTCGCATGGAACTTCCAAAATAACATGCTTACCGAGGCAAATAGCTGTGCCGTTCGGCCTAAGGCAAACTACCCCTCCCATACCCCTCGCCCAGACACTCGCCCAGACCCCCCCCCAGACCCCTCCCCAGACCTCCCTCCCAGACCCCCCTCCCAGACCCCTCCCCCAGACCCCCCTCCCCAGACCCCTCCCAGACCCCCCTCCCAGACCCCTCGCCCAGACCTCCCTCCCAGACCCCCCTCCCAGACCCCTCGCCCAGACCCCCCTCCCATACCCCTCGCCCAGACCCCTCCCCCAGACCCCTCCCCTGACCCCCTCCCAGACCCCCCTCCCAGACCCCTCCCCCAGACCCCCCTCCCCCCCTCCCCAGACCCCCCTCCCAGACACTCCCCGACCCCCCTCCCAGACCCCTCCCCAGACCCCCTCCCATACCCCTCGCCCAGACCCCCCTCCCAGACCCCTCCCCCAGACCTGCCTCCCAGACCCCTCCCCCAGACCCCTCTTCTAGACCCCCCTCCCAGACCCCTCCTCCAGACCCCCCTCCCAGACCTCTCCCCCAGACCTCTCCGCAGACTCCCCTCCCAGGCCCCTCCCCCAAATCCCTCCCCCAGACCCCCCTCCCAGACCCCTCTCTCAGACCCCCCTCACAGACCCCTCCCCAGACCCCCTCCCAGGCCCCTCCCCCAAATCCCTCCCCCAGACCCCCCTCACAGACCCCTCCCCAGACCCCCCTCCCAGACCCCTCCCCAGACTCCCCTCCCAGACCCCTCCCCCAAATCCCTCCCCCAGACCCCCCTCCCAGACCCCTCTCTCAGACCCCCCTCCCAGACCTCTCCGCAGAGCCCCCTCCCAGACCCCTCCCCCAGACCCCTCTCTCAGACCCCCCTCACAGACCCCTCCCCAGACTCCCCTCCCAGACCCCTCCCCAAACCCCTCCCCCAGACTCCCCTCTCAGACCCCCCTCACAGACCTCTCCGCAGACTCCCCTCCCAGACCCCTCCCCAAACCCCTCTCTCAGACCCCTCCCCAGACCCCTGAGAGTATGTGTGTGTGTGTGAGTGTGCGTGTGCATGTGTGTCTGTGTAAGTGTGTGTAGGTGTGTGTGTGAGTGTGTAAGTGTGAGTGTGGACATGTGTATGAGTGTGTGTGTATGTGTGTCTGTGTAAGTGTGTGTGTAGGTGTATGTGTGAGTGTGTGCGTGTGAGTGTGTAAGTGTGAGTGTGGACATGTGTATGAGTGTGTGTGTGTGTGTGTGTGTGTGAGTGAGTGTGTAAGTGTGAGTGTGGACATGTGTATGAGTGTGTGTGTGTGTGTAAGTGTGAGTGTGGACATATGTATGAGTGTGTGTGTCTGAGTGTATATGTGTGTGTGTGAGTGTGAGAGTATGTGTGTGTATGTGTATGTGTGTCTGTGTAAGTGTGTGTGTGGGTAGGTGTATGTGTGAGTGTGTGCGTGTAAGTGTGTGAGTGTGTAAGTGTGAGTGTGGACATGTGTATGAGTGTGTGTGTGTGTGTGTGTGTGGGAGTGTGAGTATGGAGTGCTGGTATTCCTGTGGCAGTGTGCTTCTGTCTAAGGAGTTGGGAGGGAGGCTGGTGTATATAGAGGCTCGGCTATAGATAGAAACTCTCTCTCTTCCAGAAATACCCCACCAGCAGATTCCCAGCTTTATGTTTACCCCACGGACAGGGGCAGCGAGAAGCCTTCTGCCCCTCAGTTCTGCCCCTCATTTAGCACCACCGGCACACACATATACACACACACTCATACACACTCATACACACACCTACACTCACACTTACACACACACACTCATACACACTCATACACACACCTACACTCACACTTACACACATACACACACACACACACTCACACACACACTCACACTTACACAGACACACATTCACACTCACACTCACACACACACACACACTCATACACATGCCTACACTCACACTTACACACACACACACATTCACACTCACTCACACACACATATACACACACTCATACACACGTCTCCACTCACACTTACACACACACACACGCATTCACACTCACACACTCACACACACACACACACTCAATCACTCACACACACACACAGAGCTCTGAGAATATTTCTGTGTTCTCATTGGATGAAAAGCCCAGCATGTATGAAATAAGCCTTCAGGAAGCCTTCTTACCGGCAGCGGCTGCAGTGGAGGGAGACTCCATGGTGTCACCGCTGTGTCCCAAAGCGCAGTGTCACCTCTCTGACAGGCAACACTGACCCCATGCTGATCCTGGCTCCCCTGCTCTTAAAGGGGCAGCCTTACACAACCCAGCCAATCACAAACAACCATCTCCTCTTTGCTCCGCCCTTTCCAATAGAGCTGGACTCTCCTCTCACTCACATCTATTTCCTGCCAACTTCAATAACACTGCACTGTGTAAGCCCCGCCCACTTCAATAACACTGCACTGTGTAAGCCCCGCCCACTTTAATAACACTGCACAGTGTAAGCCCCGCCCACTTTAATAACACTGTACTGTGTAAGCCCTGCCCACTTTAATAACACTGTACTGTGTAAGCCCCGCCCACTTCCATACTGCTGCACTATACAGGTCCTGCTTCTTCTGTTCTTCAGGAAACAACATTCAAACCCAACATAAGTGTATAAACGCGCTTTCAACCAGCTGGGGAAAATTGTAAAAGAAGTCCAGACAAGTCCTTTCCTCTGATCATTTTTATTCAAATTGAAAAATACAGTTAATAATACCGTGTTTTCAGTGTACAGATATAGTATATTTTTACATTTAGCATTTTAATGCTAAACTCTATAGTATAAAATACAGTAGTAAAAAATAGTATATTTTAAAAACCTATTTCTAAAATATGGAAATCAAGTCCATTATTGCATTAGACATAAAGACGACATGATGTAAAATATCTGGGACCCTTCACATATGAGTACAGAGATTCTTCATATAGAACAGGAAGCCACAGCTGACCGATTTCCTTCTGACCCTAAAAGAACAGCAATTTGGAGACTGATCTGCTCAGATCAGCAGGCTTCTGTGAGTTTAAGCACATTCATTAATTCAATGTACAGACATAAATTTGGAATCTGACAGTCCTTGACAGTCATGTTTCTGTAAAAACAGTGTCTGTACCCCTGGAACATCACAGGAGAACTCCCACACAAGGAGGGGCCTGGTTTGTAGTACAGGGGGAGTGGTTTGGGAGAGAGGTGGGGTCTGTAGCTCAGGGGGAGTGGTTTTGGAGAGGGGTGGGGTCTGTAGCACAGGGGGGGGTGGGGTTTGGGAGAGGGGTGGGGTCTGTAGCACAGGGAGAGGGGCGGGGTCTGTAGCACAGGGAGAGGGGTTTGGGAGAGGGGTGGGGTCTGTAGCTTGGGAGGGGGTGGTTTGGGAGAGGGGTGGGGTCTGTAGCACAGGGAGAGGGGTGGGGTCTGTAGCTTGGGGGGAGTGGGAGTGGTTTGGGAGAGGGGTGGGGTCTGTAGCACAGGGGGAGTGGTTTGGGAGAGGGGTGGGGTCTGTAGCTTGGGGGGGAGTGGTTTGGGAGAGGGGTGGGGTCTGTAGCACAGGGGGAGTGGTTTGGGAGAGGGGTGGGGTCTGTAGCTAGGGGCGGGGTCTGTAGCTCAGGGGGAGTGGTTTGGGAGAGGGGTGGGGTCTGTAGCTCAGGGGGAGTGGTTTGGGAGAGGGGTGGGGTCTGTAGCTCAGGGGGAGTGGTTTGGGAGAGGGGCGGGGTCTGTAGCACAGGGGGGGAGAGGGGCGGGGTCTGTAGCTCAGGAGAGGGAGTTTGGGAGAGGGGGGGGTCTGTTCGAGGGGGGAGTGGTTTGGGAGAGGGGTGGGGTCTGTAGCACAGGGAGAGGGGTTTGGGAGAGGGGCGGGGTCTGTAGCACAGGGAGAGGGGTTTGGGAGAGGGGCGGGGGCTGTAGCTCAGGGGGAGTGGTTTGGGAGAGGGGCGGGGTCTGTAGCACGGGGAGAGGGGCGGGGTCTGTAGCTCAGGGGGAGTGGTTTGGGAGAGGGGCAGAGTGTGAGATTTTGCTCAGCTGTGCTTGACGGGTGAGATGATGAGGGGGGCGGCGTTCTTGCCGTCATGGGCGGGGCAGGGGCTGAATATGGGGAACAGGCTCTCGGTGAAGGCGTCCATGAAGGTGTAGAGGTGCGCGTGCGCCTTCACGTCGTAGAAGGACACCTGCCCCGCCTCGTAGTCCAGGTACACGCCCACCTTGCTGGGGAGCTCGGGGACCAGCAGGGGCAGGCGGGCGGAGCTTAGGGCCTTGATCTCCCCGCCCTTCAGCCACAGGCACCAGAACCCGTTATCGGGGCTCAGCCGGATGTCCCCCTTCCTGTGGGCGGACTGCCGCGCCACGCCCAGGGTCCAGGCGGTCTTGGAGCCCACCTCCACCTCCCAGTAGTGGCGGCCGGAGCTGAGGCTCTCGCGGCCGAGCACGAACAGGGCGGGGTGGAAGCGCCGCGTGGCGTCTCCCTGTGGAGCCGGCTGCTTGCGCTCCTCAAACCACACCTTCCTCCCGTCCGCCGACAGCGCCAGGCTCCGCTGAGCCGTGCCCGAGTCCAGAAACACCTCACCTGCAGAGACAGCATGGGGTCAAACTCAGCAGCACCTCCTGCAGGGCTGGATGAGGAATTACAGCCTGTTCCTATAATATAATGACTGCACACCCCAACACTGTGTGAGTTCGAGTATATGTGCACATATTCATTTTTGTCATTAGTTAGACAGCAGTATTTACATAATTATGATTGTTGTTGCTGCAGTTGCTAATCTGGCTACAGATGTGTGCTGTGTGACATGAGTATGAGTGTGTGATGTGAGTGTGCGATGTGATGTGTGTGTGATATGATGTGATGTGAGTGGGAGTGTGTGATGTGATGTGAGGGTGAGTGTGTGATGTGTGTGATGTGTTTGATGTGAGTGTGTTGTGTGATGTGAGTGTGTGATGTGAGTGGGAGTGTGTGATGTGAGTGTTTGATGTGAGTGGGAGTGTGTGATGTGAGTGTGTTATGTGATGTGAGTGTTTGATGTGAGTGTGTTGTGTGATATGAGTGTGTGATGTGAGTGTTTGATGTGAGTGTGATGTGAGTGGGAGTGTGTGATGTGAGTGTTTGATGTGAGTGTGTTGTGTGATGTGAGTCTGGTGTGTGATGTGAGTGTGTGATGTGTTTGTACCTTTTCAAACCTGTATTTTGTAGTTGTCCAATGACCATGATATGCACTTTTGTATGTCGCTTTGGATAAGAGTGTCTGCTAAATAAATGTAATGTAATGTGTCAGAGAGAAACGTACTTGCATAGTTCTGTAGCTTACGTAACTCTGTGGAGAAAAGAGATCGCAGTCAAATTCAAACACAGAGGTTGTAGAATTTTAAATCTTCATTGGGGGGTGAGTGGATTCTTGGTCTCAGCCTGCAGATTAAATGTCCTGAAGCATAGTTTTTAAAGCTGCCTCATACCCAACAGGCCTTCTAAGACTAGACGATATTTGGCTTTAGTTAGCATTGGATAAGCAGATAAGGACCAGAGTTACTCATCGGTCTGCAGCATCATTTCCATTACCCATTCCCCACTCATTCCCTTATCCTTTTTCCTGTTACGGTCTGACCTAGACCCGATTGTAACACGTGACCAGCCTAGTCCAATCACAGACCTTTGCTGTAGAGTCTCTTGAGCATGTCTTGGCTCTTTTCCAGCAGGGCGCTGACTGATGACCTCACAGTCCCCACATACAGGTCAGTATTCACAGACACGCCGGACCAGTCCATCGGCTCAGGGGGAGGGGCCAAAGTGGGGAGGATCTACAGCATAGGACACAACATTACAGTTAATGTGTATTATGCGTGGATAGTGTGTGAGTAATGCATGAGCAGTGGATAAGTGTGAGCTATCGTGTTTGGGCAGTGTATGAGTAGTATGTTTACAGTGTGTGAGTAATGTGTCAGTACTTTGTGCGCAGCGTGTGAGTTGTGTGTGCAGTGTGTGAGTTGCATGTGCGCAGTGTGTGAGTTTGTGTGTGCAGTGTGTGAGTTGCATGTGTGCAGTGTGTGAGTTTGTGTGTGCAGTGTTCACGCAGTGCGGCAGTATCAGACCTGCAGCACCAGTAGTTTGTCATCAGTGTGAGCGAGTGCCTCCAGCTCGGAGCTCCTCTTCCTCAGCTGGTCCAGCTCTTCCTCCAGGCCGCGGGCCAGCTCCTGGGCCTGCCGCTCCGCCTCCCGCTGCCGTGCGGTGATCTGCTCCACCACCTCCGCCTGGCTCTGCTCCACCAAGCGCTGCAGCTCTGCATACACCTTCCAGCTCTCCTCCAGTTCCCGCTGCGCTGAGGTCTGTGCCCGGAGCACCACACATTAACCACAGCACCCACACACCAACTACAGAACCCACACACCAACTACAGAACCCACATACCAACTACAGCACCCACAGCACCCACACCAACTACAGAACCCACACACCAACTACAGAACCCACACACCAAACTACAGAACCCACACACCAACTACAGCACCCACAGCACCCACACACCAACTACAGAACCCACACACCAACTACAGCACCCACACACAAACTACAGCACCCACAGCACCCACACACCAACTACAGAACCCACATACCAACTACAGCACCCACAGCACCCACACACCAACTACAGAACCCACACACCAACTACAGCACCCACACACCAACTACAGAACCCACACACCAACTACAGCACCCACACACCAACTACAGAACCCACACACAAACTACAGCACCCACAGCACCCACACACCAACTACAGAACCCACAGCACCCACACACCAACTACAGCAGCTACATGCCAACTACAGCACCCACAGCACCCACACCAACTACAGAACCCACACACAAACTACAGCACCCACAGCACCCACACACCAACTACAGAACCCACAGCACCCACACACCAACTACAGCAGCTACATGCCAACTACAGCACCCACAGCACCCACACCAACTA
Source organism: Anguilla japonica (assembly GCA_025169545.1). Lineage (NCBI taxonomy): Eukaryota > Metazoa > Chordata > Actinopteri > Anguilliformes > Anguillidae > Anguilla > Anguilla japonica. Next base: position 826,001 of record CM045889.1, on the reverse strand, counting down.
CAGAACCCACACACCAACTACAGCACCCACAGCACCCACACACCAACTACAGCACCCACAGCACCCACACCAACTACAGCACTCACACACCTGAACACAGCAGCTAAACACAGCACTCACACACCTGAACACAGCAGCTAAACACAGCACTGACACACCTGTACACAGTACCGACATGGCTGAACACAGCACTGACACACCTGATAACATACTCTCCCATGTTTGGAGAGCTGTGTGCAAATCAGCCTTGCGGCTTGCAGGCCACAGGTGTAGGTTAGGTGAAGCTGGGGTGTGTGCCACACAGGGCGGGGTCTTATAATACGTTGAAAGGTACATAAGGCAGTAGGTGTGAACTTCCCTTTTTAGGGAGGTTTTGTTCTTCTTGTGGGTCAAAGGCCGCACTGCGTTATAAAACCTCACTTTGCTGAACAAAAGATCGGCCTCTCACTGTTGAGATGAAGAACGAGACACTTTGACTGCACCGGCCCAGGCTGCCCCTGGGTGCCAGGTTAGCCAGTGAGGCTGGGGTTTTTGTCCAGTGAGGCTGGGGTTTTTGTCCAGTGAGGCTGGGTTTTTGTCCAGTGAGGCAGTGTGTTTTTGGCCAGTGAGGCAGTGTGTTGTTGTCCAGTGCGGCAGTATGTTTTTGGCCAGTGAGGCAGTGTGTTTTTGGCCAGTGAGGCAGTGTGTTGTTGTCCAGTGAGGCAGTATGTTTTTGGCCAGTGAGGCAGTGTGTTGTTGTCCAGTGAGGCAGTGTGTTTTTGTCAGTGAGGCAGGGGTTTTTGGCCAGTGAGGCAGTGTGTTTTTGGCCAGTGAGGCAGTGTGTTGTTGTCCAGTGAGGCAGTATGTTTTTGGCCAGTGAGGCAGTGTGTTGTTGTCCAGTGAGGCAGTGTGTTTTTGTCAGTGAGGCAGGGGTTTTTGGCCAGTGAGGCAGTGTGTTTTTGGCCAGTGAGGCAGTGTGTTGTTGTCCAGTGAGGCAGTGTGTTTTTGGCCAGTGAGGCAGTGTGTTGTTGTCCAGTGAGGCTGGGTTTTTGGCCAGTGAGGCAGTGTGTTGTTGTCCAGTGAGGCAGTATGTTTTTGGCCAGTGAGGCAGTGTGTTGTTGTCCAGTGAGGCAGTGTGTTTTTGGCCAGTGAGGCAGTGTGTTGTTGTCCAGTGAGGCAGTGTGTTTTTGGCCAGTGAGGCTGGGTTTTTGGCCAGTGAGGCAGTGTGTTGTTGTCCAGTGAGGCAGTATGTTTTTGGCCAGTGAGGCAGTGTGTTGTTGTCCAGTGAGGCAGTATGTTTTTGGCCAGTGAGGCAGTGTGTTGTTGTCCAGTGAGGCAGTGTGTTGTTGTCCAGTGAGGCAGTGTGTTTTTGTCAGTGAGGCGGTGTGTTTTTGTCCAGTGAGGCAGTGTGTTTTTGGCCAGTGAGGCAGTGTGTTTTTGGCCAGTGAGGCAGGGGTGTTTTTGTAAGTGAGCCAGTGTGTTTTTGTCAGTGAGGCAGGGGTGTTTGGCCAGTGAGGCTGTGTGTTTTTGTCAGTGAGGCAGGGGTGTTTGGCCAGTGAGGCGGTGTGTTTTTGTCAGTGAGGCAGGGGTTTTTGGCCATGTCCATGTGATCAGAGCAGCAGGTGCTGGAGTCCTTATGAATGCAGAGAACCGCTGACAGGACTGGTCTGACTGGTCTGACTGGTCTGACTGCCTCCTCCCAGAAAACAAACATCTCACCCTGTTAAATATTTACATTCAGGCATGTAGCAAACGCCCTTGTCCAGCACCAGGGGGAGGCATGAAGGAGGTGGTGGGAAAGAAAGATCTTTCAGTGTGCACTGAATGACCCTGTAGGGGTTAAGTGTGCACTGAATGACTCTGTAGGGGTTAAGTGTGCACTGACAGACAGGCCCGTGTGTAACAGTATCCTCTTTGTATTTTTACACACAGCTGAGGGTCCTCAGTCTGTAATGATGACTCAGGTCTGGACTAAACATGGCTCCACTAGAGTTTGCAATAAGGCAGTGCTAAAAAAAAAACACAAACACTCAACATGCAGAAGGGAATCTGCCTGTTTCACTCTCACTCACTCACTAGATCTGTCACAGAGTCATTCATTCACTCATCCTGTCTCTCAATCACTCACTTGCATGCATTCATTCTCTCACTCACACACTCATTCACTCACTCACTCAGGCACCCAGTCACTCACTCACTCACTCACTCAGTCACCCGATCACTCAGTCACTCAGTCACCCAGTCACTCATTAACTTACATTCTCACTCTCTCACTCACTTACTCACTCACCCAATCATTCAGTCACTCAATCACCCAGTCATTCACTCACTCATTCACTCTCTCACTCTCTCTCACTCACTCACTTACTCACCCAATCACTCAGTCACCCAGTCAGTCACTCACTCACTCTCTAACTCATTCACTCACTCTGTCATCCAGTCACTCATTCAGTTTCTCACTCAGTCACTTAGTCACCCAGTCACTCACTCACTTTCTCACTAAGTCACCCACTCACTCACTCACTCTCTAACTCATTCACTCACTCTGTCACCCAGTCACTCAGTCACTCAGTCACCTAGTCACTCACTCACTTTCTCACTCAGTCACTCACTCACTCTCTCACTCACTCATTCACTCACTCTGTCACCCAGTCACTCATTCACTCACTCACTCACTCACTCTGTCACCCAGTCACTCGCTCACTCACTCCATCGCTTGCTTAATTATTTGCTCACTTGCACGCACTCACTCGCTTACTCACTGTGATGACTTTGACAGACACTCACTCATTCCCTCATTCACTCACCTTGATAACCTTGATAGACTGTTTGATCTCCTCAAGCTTCTTAGCTCTCTCCTTGATCAAGTGTTTTACTTCTGACCTCCTCTTACCCAGGTGACTCTATGGAGAAAAAATGGTTAGCGTTAGCACTTTCAGTGCCTATAGTACTCCTGTACTGGTTAGTGTTAGCACTTTCAGTGCCTATAGTACTCCTGTACTGGTTAGCGTTAGCACTTTCAGTGCCTATAGTACTCCTGTACTGGTTAGCGTTAGCACTTTCAGTGCCTATAGTACTCCTGTACTGGTTAGCGTTAGCATCGTTGTGGTCTCACCATTTTCCGCTTCCACTCGCGGTCGATGGAAACGATGTCGTGCGTGCGGTGTGCAGTGTCTGCACAGGCAGTGCAGACGCAGGTGTGGTCGTTGCGGCAGTAGACCTCCAGGAGGCGCTGGTGTTTCTTGCAGACCTGTTCCTCGAGGCGGGGCAGGGGCCGAGTCAGGCGGTGGGAGGCGAGCTCTTTGACGCGACGGTGGGGCAGGAGGTGGGCCTCGCAGTACGACCCACAGCAGCTCAGGCACGACTTCACCGCCCTCATCTTCCTCCCAATGCAGGAGTCGCAGGCCACATCCCCCACCTGCGCAAAGTCTCCACCCACCGCCTCCCCCGGCCTGGCGTCCGGCCCCGCCCCCAGCCCCGCCTCCGCCACGCCCAGCCCCTGGAAGTGGGCGGAGATTTCGGCCAGGACGCGGTTGACGCTGAGTTCGGGCCTCCGGGGGAAGTTCTTCTTGCACATGGGGCAGACGCACTGCTTGCTGTGGCTCCAGTAGCCCTGCAGGCAGGCCTTGCAGAAGCTGTGGCCGCAGGGCGTGGACACCGGCTCCACAAACACCTCCAGGCAGATGGAGCACTGGAACTGCTCCTCGGTCAGAGAGCGCCCCCCGGGGGAACCCACACCTGGGGGGAGTACAGCCTCAGTTAGCACCCCAATACAGCCCCCACCGCCTACAGCCCCCACCCCAATACAGCCCCCACCCCCTACATTTTGTTTGGGTTGTCATTCCAAATTTGTATCCTCTCTGTTAGAGTTGTATGTCTATGCTGTAATACTGTGTTGTGAAGCTGCAGCCACCCCGTTGATCATACCCTATATGTCCTGATCTGTAAATTTAAGTTCCCTTTTTCTTGTGGTTCCCTCGCTGCTTGTGCCTGGGTAATCCTTATACTTGTGCCTGGGTAATCCTTATACTTGTGCCTGGGTAATCCTTATACTTGTGCCTGGGTAATCCTTATCCACTTCTTTGCACCTGTAGTCTGGATGTGCAAGTGTGTCACATTGCTTCTGACCTTTTTTATGGGTGCCTACCTACGCTAAAATTGGAAATGAGGGCGTTTCATTTATTTGAATGCGTAAATATAATTTATTTGTCTTTGTAAAGGGGCATCTGACCAGGGCAGAGCCGCAGTATAGCAGCAGTTCTGCCTCCAGAGGGCCTCAGAGGCAGTGCTGAATATGTGCATTTGAGAAAAGGGATTTCATTATCAAACAAATGGCAGGGAACCTGGGTCCTCGTTTGTTTTGTGAATGATTGGAAATCTGGGTTTTCCCAGCAGAGGTATAAAATAAGGACAGATGTTATATTTGTGAAAAAGGGAATGCCTATTTGGAAAATTCATTGTGTTTTCACGATGGAACAGTCTGTATTCTCAGAATAAAAAGGCATGGGGATCTCCCACTGTTCTGGGACAACTCTGTTTATTGTTGTTTGTTTGGCAGTCTTGCTTTGGATTGGCTGAGCTCTAAACAATGCACCAATCACCCAGACACACACACATGCACACACACTCACACAAACACACACACACACACACACACACACACAAACCCACAAACCCACACAGACACACACTCTCTCTCTCACACACACACATACACTCTCACACTCATGCACACACACATACTCTCACACTCATGTACGCACACACACACACACACACACTCCCTCTTTTGAAAAAATGTAGATGCTTTTTAACACACAGGCATACCAACATTTTGCTGTTTCACTGTGTTGGGGAAACAGGTTTGGCTGTCACACAGTCATACCTCTGGTGTATAATGCCTGTGGAATGTAGAACTGCCCGATCCAGCCTCCCCTAGCACGACAGCTCAGGAGGAAACCTCTGACAATGCTACAACAACGCTACAACAACGCTGTGAAAACAGCCCAGCAACTCCCTGGCAACGCTCCAATAATATACATTGAATTTCAAAAAACAACACCAGCTTCCTCTCCACACCAAGCCATGCATGACTCACTCAAACTACCTCACTGTGGACATAACACAACTACACAACAGCACAGGCCCCCACCACACAACTACACAACAGCACTGACCCCCACCACACAACTACACAACAGCACAGACCTGCTCCACACAACTACACAACAGCACATACCTGCTCCACACAACAGCACAACAGCACAACAACACAGACCTGCTCCATACAACAGCACAACAACACAGACCCCCACCACACAGCTACACAACAGCACTAACCCCCTCCACACAGCTACACAACAGCACTGACCTCGTCCACACAATTACACAACAGCACAGACCCGCTCCACACAGCTACACAACAGCACAGACCCGCTCCACACAGCTACACAACAGCACTGACCTCGTCCACCACATAGCTACACAACAGCACAGACCCACTCCACACAGCTACACAACAGCACTGACCTCGTCCACCACATAGCTACACAACAGCACAGACCCGCTCCACACAAGGACACATATGTGCAGTGTGATAAATTCCCCAATATTTTACAGATTCAGGCAGCTTTAGAAAGGTTTTGTGAAGTGAAATCCACATATTCTAATTTCCCTCCTAATTCACAAACTCCTGGAACATTGTCTTTCCTATTAGTCCTGTAGGATGAAGCTATCAGTGAGAGAGAGAGAGAGAGGGATAAAATGAGACTCACTCAGCATGCTGATTTCTCTTCTCTGCTCGTACTTGTAGGGTCTCCCTCTTCCTTCTCCCAATATTCCAGAAACTACCAGACTTCCCCTTTCCTACCACCCTCTCTCTCTCTCTCTCTCTCTCTCTCTGAGGAGTGGCAAGAGAGAGGGGGTGTACCCACAGGTGCAGTTATACCTGTTAGGAAGCCAGCCGAGCAGTGATTGGTGAAAAACACATGGATCTTTGTTTATTGCGTCAGAGAGTGCATTGCTCCATTACCTAAACAATGTGGCCAAATCTTCATTCACCCCAACACCACCCCGACCGTAAACGGTCAGCATGCACACAATATATACTGACAGATAGAGAGATTCCCACGCCTGTCAGTATGTTCCTGACCTACCCCTGGGGGTAATTACTGTACCCCTGTTCAAGACATGCTGGTAATTTTCTCTCCATCAGCCTGTAATGGTTGGTTTTAACCAGCAGGGGGAGCCCTGGAAATCACCCAGTGCCTGGAGATTGGACTGGATTTATTATTGTGGATATTTATGGCACTATTATCCAGAATCAATGTCGACGCGCGTGGGCGCGATGGGTGTGTGGGCGTGTGGATGTGTGGGCGTGGGGATGTGTGGACGCAGTTATGTTATGCATTGGTTTATGTTATGTCAGTGTAATTCCATTAAGTTCTCGCATTGTGTATTGTGTTTGTGTACACACGCGAATGTGTTTTTTTGTGATTTATGAGTGTATGCATGTGTGTGTGAGAGAGAAAAAGCGAGAGAGTGAGATCATGTGTCAAGTGACATAAATCACATCAAAACACTGTCTACAAAAAAATAAATTAAAAAATGCAGTACATATGTTTTTAAAACGTATTGGCTCACATATTTCCTGAATGCAAGCTCTCCGCATGTCCGAATCGGCAGAGAAACTGTTAGTATTCCCTAACCCTGAAATATTGGATGTTTTGACGTGTTTATGGCAAATACGCTAAATGCCGGGGGATACAGCGGCATGTATAATGCATCTTACTGTGACCCTGCAGCATTCCGCTTATGGACCCTAGTGCGTAAGTTATGTGCAACACCGCCTCCCAGTGAACAAAGTGCGCAACAGCAGGCACAGTAATTCACGACACTGGTTGTTGACATGCAACAGTAGCGCGCAGTCGCGCAGTGTGCAAGCACAGTGCCACGAGTCTGGGTATCTAACCAACGATACGCAAGGGTGATTTATCTGCATTTCAGCGGCCGTTTAATTAGTACTTAACAAAACAAATAAGGGTGTTGCTGGTAACTGAAGTTACTCACATGTCGGTATAACTGAAGATTACAGATCTTATAAATTCTAATCATATTATTTTATACAAATGTAATGTCAAAGAACTCGGACTAGGAAGAAGCGGGTTAGATAATTGATGGATGGATGGATGGATGGTATTATCAAATTGTTTATTTCCCCAAGACCACACGTATTTTATAGCATAAAATCAGAACGCTTTATAAGCAGACTGGAGATAACTACAACTCCCAGAGGCGCTTATGTAAACGCACTTCCGGAAAGAGGATCGCTGATTGGGCACTGGAAGGAGAATCTTCAGGAAAAAAAACACAAGGCGACGAGAACCATCAAAACATAAACAGAAAGTACTGTGGAAATCGCAACACTTTCTGCTTTGTTTGGCATGCGCTTTAAGCACACAACCCTGATGTCAAGAAATCTAAACTGCAGACCGCCGGTTCGAGGAGCCTGAGGTTCTTGTCGGGATTAGAAATTGACACCGACGATTAGGATTTAGCTGACAGTCGGCGGGCCTACTGGAGGTGACAGCGTTTACACGCTAGCTTGCTAGCTAGCGTACAAAAACTACGAAGTCAAACGTTATCTAACCGTGCTAACTCACTGGGAAATACGACGGTATTTTAAAACAATGCGTGTAGCTGACTTGTGCAGTTGTTACGGAACTTGACAATAATATTGAAATGTTGGAGAAATTAACAAGAATACGCAACAACGTAGCAAGACATTTGTCTAAGTGGCTAGCGAGCGCTGCTGTCGTATAGCATAGCTAACGGGCTCGCTATTTTTACAGACGTCGATATTGTACTTTTCTAGTTTAGCTTCTTGAGCGCGTTTAGCGTCCTGTCCTTCGCCTCAGCTTGTCCTTAATCTCCAGATGCGAACGGTAGTGGAACTGGCGGAACAATCCGTCTTTAATCGCTTGCTGCCCACGAGCAGCTGGGATTAGCCAGCTATCTTGCGTCATTTGCTGTTTTATTAACAAGCTAATGATCAAATGTAGCATGTTAACAAGCTAACCTTAACGCACTTCCTTACAGACAATTGAGTCGCACCTGACGAAGATTGTTAGGTTGTGCATTTACGGTGAAGACGTTTCACGGCGCTGACAGGAAGGTAGCTAGTTTGCGAATATTACCTTGAGACAACAGGGACTGTATTTCGTGTTATCACATTGGCTGAGTGTGCAGATGGTTGCTCGCGTTATTTTTGTATCCATCGCGATTGCAGTGATTTATAGTGCTCCACGCGGTTTATAGCGGTTTAAACTGCAAGCAAACACCGAACAGCTGCTTTATTTAGCACGGCTTATTCGCTGTATTGTGAAGCGTTTAACTTTTAATTATGTATTTATAGAGTTATAACGTGTTTATAAATGGGGAATCAGACTACTCCACGCTATGATTACAAACGGATCATATCAGTTTGTTATGAAATGAGTTTGGCTGAGTGACATTTGAGTTGATTGCAAATGAGGCTTTCTGTCTCCCCCCACAGGCTGCCCTCGGTACTGAGGGACGCAGAAGACGATGGCTGACCGCGAGGGGAAGTCCTCTATCAGACCCGGTGAGAAATTTGCTCTCTGGAAACCAGCTAGATGAAGTGCTGAAAGCAGAAACATAAATTCTCTCTCTCTCTCTCTCTCTCTCTCTCTCTCTCTCTCTCTCTCTCTCTCTCTATATATATATATATATATATATATATATATATATATATATATATATTTGTCTGTCTAACCTTGTCTTCTTAGGCTCAGAAGACTCGGATGGAATAGGACAGAGAGACCCCCCTACTCCCCCCTCCACCACTGATGGACACCCAGACCCAAGTGCAGGTATATGTGCCTCTCCTCCAGGTTGCATCATTTCGAGGGTAAGACTGCTAGCCAGGCATTGACCCTAGTGCAAGATTGGCCAACGCTACTTAGACCGTTATGTAAGATTATGTTAGCGTGGCGTTGCGCTCTAGTGTAAGACTATGCAGGCATCACATTGGCTGTGAAAGTTTTGGGATGAGCATGTGTAGGCACTGAGGAAAAGAGAGACTTCTTGCACTGCTCTATCCCCCCCGTCCCGCACCCACAGAGGCCCCGCCCACACCGGTGCTGGGGGCGGGGCGGGACAGCAGCCTGGCCCTGGAGGAGGAGGACACGGACAGCATGGACGGCAGTGGGCGCTACTCCCTGACGGAGGAGGGGGAGAGGGAGAGCGAGGGAGTGCGGGGTGGAGAGAGAGAGGGGAGGAAGAGGCGGAGGGAGCAGGATCGACCTGCTCACGGCTCCTCCAGTTCCGATGAAGATGAAGACCAGGATGAGGAAGAGGAGGAGGAAGAGGAGGAGGATGAGCAGGCCATGGAGGCGTGGCTGGGGGCGGAGCTGCAGGAGCTGGGCGGGCCCGCCTGGCGGGCAGTGCCCTCCTTGCGTGCGCGGGAGATCGGGCGGGGAGCGCAGTTTGTGAAGCGGGTGTGTGGAGCGCGGGGCCTGGTCCAGAGGCTGGAGCTGCAGGCTCGACTGGAGAGGCACACCGGCTGCGTCAACACGCTGCACTTCAACCCGTCCGGCACCCGCCTGGCCTCCGGCAGCGACGACCTGCGCGTGGTCATCTGGGACTGGGCCCGGCGCCGAGCAACGCTGGAGTTCCACAGCGGCCATAAGAGCAACGTCTTTCAGGTGAGCACAGCCAGCCCTGGCCCTGTGAGCACAGCCAGCACAGGCTCGGTGAGCACTGCCAGCACAGGCTCGGTGAGCACTGCCAGCACAGGCACGGTGAGCACAGCCAGCACAAGCTCGGAGAGCACAGCCAGCACAGGCTCGGTGAGCACAGCCAGCACAGGCTCGGTGAGCACAGGCTCCGTGAGCACTGCCAGCACAGGCTCTGTGAGCATAGGCAGCACAGGCTTTGTGAGCACGACCTGCCAGGGGTGCAGTGGTTTCCGAGTGCAGTGATTTAGGGGTGCAGTGAGGTTATGAGTTATGCAGTTTTTGAGGTTTGGTGTTCTCCACCCCAGGCTAAGTTCCTGCCGCACAGTGGTGATTCTACTCTGGCTATGTGTGCGCGAGACGGCCAGATCAGAGTGGCTGAACTCTCTGCTACTCAGCGCTGCAAAAACACCAAGCGTGTGGCTCAGCACAAGGGCGCCGCCCACAAGGTAGGACAGAGAGAGAGAGAGAGAGAGTGTGAGTGTGTGTGTGTGTGTGTGCACACGTGTGCGTGTGTGTGAGGGGTTCAGGTATGATTTGTAATTACTGTGAATGCTGTTTTCTGTTTAGTAAGGCCTGGTATGAGTGCTGTGGTTTGATTGGTAATGCCTGAGATGAGGCTGTGGTTTGATTAGTAATGCCTGAGATAAGTGCTGTGGTTTGAGTGGTGATGCCTAATATGAACACTGTGGTTTGATTAGTAATGCCTGAGATGAGTGCTATGGTTTGATTGATAATACCTATGATGAACGCAGTTGTTTGATTGGTAATGTCTGTGACGAGTGCTCTGATTTGATTGGTAATGTCTGTGATGAGCGATGTAGTTTGATTGGTTCATTTATATATATCATGCCGTGTAGCTGGCTCTGGAGCCTGATTCCCCCTGCTCCTTCTTATCTGCTGGTGAGGATGCCGTGGTTTTTGGCATCGACCTGCGCCTGGATCGGCCCGCCACGTGAGTCTCAGCGCTGTACTACGCACTGCTATACTGTACTACCCTGTTATACTGCACTATGCACTGTTCTACTGCACTACGCACTGCTATACTGTACTACGCCCTGTTATACTGCACTATGCACTGCTCTACTGTACTACGCCCTGTTCTACTGCCCTACGCACTGCTATACTGTACTACGCCCTGTCATACCGCACTACGCACTGCTATACTGTACTACGCCCTGTCATACCGCACTACGCACTGCTGTACGGTACTACGCCCTGTCATACCGCACTACGCACTGCTGTACTGTACTATGCCCTGTCATACCGCACTACACACTGCTATACTGTACTACGCCCTGTTATACTGCACTATGCACTGCTCTACTGTACTACGTCCTGTTCTACTGCCCTACGCACTGCTATACTGTACTACGCCCTATCATACCGCACTACGCACTGCTATACTGTACTACGCCCTGTCATACCGCACTACGCACTGCTGTACGGTACTACGCCCTGTCATACCGCACTACGCACTGCTGTACTGTACTATGCCCTGTCATACCGCACTACGCACTGCTGTACTGTACTACGCCCTGTCATACCGCACTACGCACACTGCTGTACTGTACTACGCCCTGTCATACCGCACTACGCACTGCTGTACTGTACTACGCCTGTCATACCGCACTACGCACTGCTATACTGTACTACGCCCTGTCATACCGCACTACGCACTGCTGTACTGTACTACGCCCTGTCATACCGCACTACGCACTGCTGTACTGTACTACGCCCTGTCATACCGCACTACGCACTGCTGTACTGTACTACGCCCTGTCATACTCCACTTTGCACTGCTATACTGTACTACGCCCTGTCATACTGCACTACGCACTGCTTTACTGTAGTACGCCCTATCATACTGCACTACGCACTGCTATACTGTACTACGCCCTGTCATACTGCACTATGCACTGCTGTACTGTACTACGCCCTGTCATACCGCACTACGCACTGCTGTACTGTACTACGCCCTGTCATACCGCACTACGCACTGCTGTACTGTACTACGCCCTGTCATACTGCACTACGCACTGCTTTACTGTACTACGCCCTATCATACTGCACTACGCCCTGTTATACTGCACTATGCACTGTTCTACTGCACTACGCACTGCTATACTGTATTACGCCCTGTTATACTGCACTATGCACTGCTCTACTGTACTACGCCCTGTCATACCGCACTACGCACTGCTGTACTGTACTATGCCCTGTCATACCGCACTACGCACTGCTGTACTGTACTACGCCCTGTCATACCGCACTACACACTGCTGTACTGTACTACGCCCTGTCATACCGCACTACACACTGCTGTACTGTACTACGCCCTGTCATACTGCACTATGCACTGCTATACTGTACTACGGCCTGTCATACCGCACTACGCACTGCTGTACTGTACTACGCCCTGTCATACCGCACTACGCACTGCTGTACTGTACTACGCCCTGTCATACCGCACTACGCACTGCTGTACTGTCCTACGCCCTGTCATACTTCACTACACACTGCTGTACTGTACTACGCCCTGTCATACTGCACTATGCACTGCTATACTGCACTACGCCCTGTCATACTCCACTTTGCACTGCTATACTGTACTACGCCCTGTCATACTGCACTACGCACTGCTATACTGTACTACGCCCTGTCATACTGCACTGTGCGCTGCTGTACTGTACTATGCCCTATCATACTGCACTACGCACTGCTTTACTGTACTACGTCCTATCATACTGCACTACGCACTGCTATACTGTACTACGCCCTGTCATACTGCACTATGCGCTGCTGTACTGTACTATGCCCTGTCATACCGCACTATGCACTGCTGTACTGTACTATGCCCTGTCATACTCCACTTTGCACTGCTATACTGTACTACACTCCTGGGCAAAAAAAATGGGCCAAGCCCAAAATGGCAAAAAATTAAGCTTTTAATGGTCTTAACAACAAATCATTGGTCAGAAAATTAGCAAGAATTAAACAAATGCACCCCTGAGACCTCCTGTGCCACCATTTGTTTACTTTTGCTGCAGTGAACTGTTTGGGGACAAGCTAGAAACCCGGGATATTCACTTTTACAGTAGACAAATTAACATAATGTTAAATAAAAGAGTCATGTTTTGTATTTGGTTGCATATCATTTGCATGCCATGACTTCCTGATGTCTGTGACCTTTCAAAATCATCAGAGTCTGGATATCTTATTTTCAGGTTGTCCTACAAGCGATACAAAAACTCTTTGGATTTGAATGGATCTCTATGGGAATTGGGGGGTGGGACTAGATTCAGCTGTAAATTATGCTGATACAGTATGGAACACATTTGTTGGCTAAATGGCTTTAAGTCATCAAGGGTCAAAGGTATCAAATGAGCCTCAAACCACTGTGCTGCTGCCAGATTTGCAGTAGGTACTACAAGCGTTGTTTCTCCTGAATATTTTTTCCATTGAGTTCAACAGGAAAATTAATCAGGAGAAACAATGCTTGTAGTATCTATTGCATACCTGGCAGCAGCATGGTGGTTTGAGGCTCATTACTACTACTATCCTCTGATATACCATAATATACTGCACACTGTACTATTCTCTGATACACTGTACTATACTACACACTGTACTATACTCTGATACACTGTACTAGCCTCTGATATACCGTTCTATACTGCACACTGTACTATTCTCTGATATACTACAGACTGTACTTTTCTTTGATATACTGTACAATACTACACACTGTACTACCCTCTGATATACTATACAACACACTGTACTATACTCTGATATACGGTACTATACTATATCGTTCTATAACTACACACTACTATTCTCTGATATTCTGTACTATACTACGCTGACTGTACTGTACTCGCAGTAAGCTGGTGGTGGTGAAGGAAGGAGAGAAGAAGGTGGGGCTCTACACCATCTTTGTGAACCCAGCCAACACCCACCACTTCGCTGTGGGCGGGCGAGACCAGTATGTCAGGTGAGTTCCTCTCTCTGATTGGTTCCTTCTGTAGTATGTACTTGGATGACAACATGATTTTGATTGGTCGAGAGGGTTTTGATTATTTTCCTATAACCTGCCTGGAGAAAGGATATAAAGTGTTGCTATGAAGGAGGCGGGCCTTATCACTGTTTCACATGAAGCACTTTTGGGTGGGGAAACTCAGCTTTGCTTTTGGAGCGACTCACAGATTGGCTATTCATTCTCCTTCTCTAATGAACATTAGTGCAGAGCGTACTCACGGTTCGTTACAGAGCCCAACCCTGTCTGTAAAAGGTGAATGTGTGCATGTGCCACTGTAACAAAATAGCAAAATGGAATGAAAAAAAGTCAATATGCTAACTCTCACACTCACACATACGCCCTCACGCACGCACACATACGCACGCACGCACACATACACACGCACACGCACACACGCACGCACGCACACACGTGCGCAATCACACGCGCAGCCCGTGGATTAGATGAATGTCAGTATGACGCGTGTTTGTGTGCAGGGTGTATGACCAGAGGAAGATCAGTGAGAATGATAATAACGGCGTGCTGAAGAAGTTCTGTCCGTCTCACCTGCTGTCCAGCGAGAGCAAGACCAACATCACCTGCCTGGTGTACAGCCACGATGGCACAGGTAAAGACGCGCACACACACACACACACACACGCACGCGCACACACGCACACACACACGTACACACACACACACACACGGTTTCAGGATGTCGCTCTGTTCCCTCTCCCTTGTCTGTGTTCCGCAGAGCTGCTGGCCAGTTACAATGATGAGGACATTTACCTGTTTAACTCCCAGCACAGCGACGGGGCCGACTACTGCCGGAGGTACAAGGGCCACCGCAACAACGCCACAGGTGAGGCCCGCACAAGGGTGTGTGGGGTAATTTGGGGTTTAAGAAGACTACAGGGGGCTTATTGGAGGGGCGTGGCATAGGCTGACTGGCCTGTCTCTGTCCCACAGTGAAGGGGGTGAACTTTTTCGGGCCCTGCAGCGAGTTTGTAGTGAGCGGCAGCGACTGCGGACACATCTACCTGTGGGACAAGAACTCCGCCCACATCGTCCAGTACATGGAGGGAGACAAAGGAGGAGTGGTGAGAGAGAGGGAGGGAAGAATGGGAGAGGGAGAGGAGAGAGATGGAGAGAAGTAAAGGTGTGAGGGAAAGAGAGATGGAGAGAAGTAAAGGTGTGAGGGAGAGAGAGATGGAGAGAAGTAAAGGTATGAGGGAGGGAGAGAGAGAGGGAGGGAGGGGGAGAGAGAGGGAAGGAGGGAGGGGGGAGAGAGGGAGTAGGGAGGGGGAGGGAGGGAGAGAGAGAGGGAAGTAAAGATGTGAGGGAGGGAGAGAGAGGAGGGGGGAGGGGGGAGAGAGAGAGGGAAGTAAAAGGTGTGAGGGAGAGAGAGATGGAGAGAAGTAAAGGTGTGAGGGAGAGAGAGGGAGAGGGAGGGGGAGGGAGAGGGAGAGGGAAGTAAAGATGTGAGGGAGAGAGATGGAGAGAAGTAAAGGTGTGAGGGAGAGAGAGATGGAGAGAAGTAAAGGTATGAGGGAGGGGGAGGGAGAGGGAGAGGGAGGGAGGTGTGAGGGAGAGAGAGGGAGAGAGAGAGAGAGGGAGGGAGGGGGAGAGAGAGGGAAGTAAAGGTGTGAGGGAGAGAGAGTAGTAAAAAGGTTTGATGTAATTGATGCGCTTTGTTCCTTCATCCAGGTGAACTGCCTGGAGCCCCACCCTCACCTGCCAGGTTTGGCCACCAGTGGGCTGGACCATGATGTGAAACTCTGGGCCCCCACCGCCGAGACCCCCACTGCACTGAAGGGCCTGAAAGAGGTGCGTACCTCACACACTGTACTCTGAGCTTACTCACACTGTACCCTCATCTTACTCACACTGTACTCTGAGCTTACTCACACTGTACCCTCATCTTACTCACACTGTACTCTGAGCTTACTCACACTGTACCCTCATCTTACTCACACTGTACTCTGAGCTTACACACACTGTATCCTCATCTTACTCACACTACTCTGAGCTTACTCACACTGTACCCTCATCTTACTCACACTACTCTGAGCTTACTCACACTGTACCCTCATCTTACTCACACTACTCTGAGCTTACTCACACTGTACCCTCATCTTACTCACACTACTCTGAGCTTACTCACACTGTACCCTCGTCTTACTCACACTGTACTCTGAGCTTACTCACACTGTACCCTCATCTTACTCACACTACTCTGAGCTTACTCACACTGTACCCTCATCTTACTCACACTACTCTGAGCTTACTCACACTGTACCCTCATCTTACTCACACTACTCTGAGCTTACTCACACTGTACCCTCATCTTACTCACACTACTCTGAGCTTACTCACACTGTACCCTCATCTTACTCACACTGTACTCTGAGCTTACTCACACTGTACTCTGTGTACTCATGCTGTACTTTTACCCTGCGGGATTGTGCTGGTGCATTTGGTGCAGTCATAGTGGAGTTGTTTACTGGTAATGTGGTGATGGTGGTGGTCATGAAGATGGTGATGGAGTGGGGATGAAGATGATGACAGTAATGGTAGTGATGGTAAATTTAATGATGACAATGATAATGGGGTGGGAATAATGCTAACAGTGGTGGTGGTGGTGGTGATGATGATGATGATGATGATGACGACGATGAAGGTGGTGATGATGCTGCTGTTGCTTCTCTGCAGGTTATGAAGAAGAACAAGCGTGAGCGTGATGAAGATAGCATGAGACATGGAGATCAGTACGACACCCAGCTCCTCTGGTTCCTCATGAGGCATATGAGGCACAGGAGAATACAGAGGGTAAGAGACCAATACCGGTACCAATATCAGAGCCAATACCAGTACTTATACCAGGACCAATACCGGTACCTATACCAGACCCAATACCTGAACTGGTACCAATACCTGAACCAATATCTGAACCGGTACCAATACTTGAACCAGTACCAATACCGGTACCTATACCAGAACCAATACCGGGACCTGTACCAGGACCACTAACCGGTACCAATGCCAGAACCGATATCAGAACCAATGTGTACCATTAGCAATACCAGTACCAACATCAACATTGATACTGTTACCAGTTACCGTAGCAAGTTCTATACTGTTACTCCAATACCAACACCATTACCAATAGCGGTATCAGTGCTATTACCAATACCATTATCAATACTTATACCATCATCAGTACTATTACCAGTATCAGCCTTGATACAGTCTTCGATATTGATACTGTTACCAATAACAATAGCAATATCAATGTTGTTACTGCAATACCAGTATCAGTATCAATAGTGTTACTGCTGTCAATGTCAATATTGCCACCGGTACACTGATTACAGGCATCTGTGCTATTTATAGAGCAGTTTATGGTAGCTACCTCAGTAAGTTCCCACAGTGTGTGTGTGTAGTGCTCTGGTTACTTGCCTCAGGAACGTGACAGAAGTGTGTGCTGGTTTCTCTCAGAGTCGCCGGGGAGAAGCTGGGGGAGATGGAGACACTGATGAGTCCTGGAGTTCAGCGGACTCCTCCGATGAAGAGGATGCTGGAGCTGACCATGTGCAGTGCATGTCCTCCTAAACACTCGCGCACACACACGCAAACACACACACACTCACGCGTGCACACACACACTGGCGCGCACACATTTATACTCGCACACACATGCAAGCACACACACGTAACCTTGCACACACCGACACTCACACGTACACACACACACGCACACACACACATGCGTGCGCGCACACACACATGCACACACATACATGTGCGTGCGCACACACACACACACACGCACACGCACACTCACACACACACACATGCGCACACGCACACACACACACGCACGTGCACACGCACACACACGCACACACAGGCACACGCACGCACACACGCACACACACGCACACACAGGCACAAGCACAGGCACACTCACACTCACACACACACTCACACTCACACTCACACTCACACTCTCACACACACACACACACACACACACACACACACTCACACTCACACTCACACACACACCCCTTGAAGATTTGACTGGCAACATTGCTGTCTGTTATCCAGGAACAGCGACAGATGAAAGAGGTTGAAAATGGAGGGAGTGAGGGATGAAAGAGGACAGGAACCTAATGCAGATTGTAAACCAGCACTCCCCACCCCCCACCCCCCACCCCCCCCTCGTGCTGCATGTCACCTGTTCCCTGCTTAGAGGCCTCCTTCCACCCCCCCAGATTTAGGAGCCGCACGCAGGCACTGAAAGAGGACTGCTTCTCTGCCCAAATTCTCAGTCTGTCCGTCTGTCCCAGTCAAAGCAAAGCCAGCCATCACAGACACAGACGGAATGATGGACGGATGGATACATTGGAAATGTCACAGCTTTCTTCTGCTTCTTTTGCCATCAGATTCTATCCCAAAATAATATTTAGAGCACTTATTATCAAAAGATGACTATTTAGAAGAAGAAGAAAAAAAACAGTCAAATCAAAGCATTTTCTGACTGCATACTCAACTCCTTCCTTTCCTGGACCCCCCCTGCTCACTTCCTGCAAGCCTCACGCAGAAGATACCCAATCAGATGTGTTCTGGCAGGGGCAGTGAGGTGCAGGTGTCAGTATTCAGTGCACGGATCAGCACACCTCATGGATATGCCCAGCATGGTGCAGCAGCTGTGTGGTCTCCATTCAGTCACTGATCACTCGGGTGGAGCAGCAGTGTGGTCTCCATTCGGGTCACTGATCACTTGGGTGGAGCAGCAGTGTGGTCGCCATTCAGTCACTGATCACCTGGGAGGAGCAGCAGTGTGGTCTCCATTCGGGTCACTGATCACTTGGGTGGAGCAGCAGTGTGGTCGCCATTCAGTCACTGATCACTCGGGTGGAGCAGCAGTGTCATCTCCATTCAGTCAGTCACTGATCACTCGGGTGGAGCAGTGGTCTCCACGCAGAGAGAGGAGCAGTCAGGAGATGATTCGCACACCTGAGCTGCTCTGTCTGAACACCTGGGCATCATGAATGGCTGCAGCAGGAAGCAGGATAACTTACCATCATATTCACCTTTTCCCTTTTTGTACCTGGAATTTAGAAATGAGACCTCTATATATATTTTTCTCTACAGCTATATGAGTGTATAGTTGTATAGAAAAAATAGCTGTTTGACAAAGTTAGAAAAAAATGATTTCAGATTGATATTAATGTAAAAAAGTTTATACTGTATTTCATCCAAACATACAATGAGGAAAGGAAAAAAAATCTTTTTGTGCATTTGGCATTTTGATGACATCCACAGTATTGAATCAGTCTGGGACACAACCTTGTTTCTCTCCCTTCCTTTTCTAGTTTTTTCTGTTGTTTTTGCGGCTGACCGTGTTCTGCTCTTCTGTTCAAATGTGTGATTGGTGCAGTAAATGAGAGATGCTCAAGACTGTGTCCCGCCTCTTCCTTCTGCTCTCTGAATGGAGGATCCATCCACTGCATTTCTTCTTTGTACTACACAAGGATGTCATTCTTACACTGTCCTGCCCCTTCACGAAAGCCCCCTGCTCTGCTGACCAGATCTCTGGCAGCTCAGATATTCAGGGCTTTTGCAACCAAACTGAATAGAAACAACAGGCTCTGTGTCCTAGTTTTATTTGTGGATAATACACAGAGAACTGCGTAAAATACAGAGCTTCTAAGGGTCACCATTGTAGTGTAGTTCATCCATTTGACAAGCACCCCCCCACCCAGTCTCATCTGCAACTAGAGTGACTCCTTGGACAATAGCATCTATCTAGGAGTTCATAAAAATAGTCTTTCACCACCAAAAATTCACATTATTTCATAGCAACAAGATAAAGCCAACAGTAGCCTGAAGGTTATTGCCAATACAGTGGTGAAAACGCTGCTTGCTGAATAGCAAAATAAACTTGGAATTTTTGTGGAATTATACCACGTAATTCTATTATCAATATCTGCAACTAAATATGGTACAAATACACAGTTTTACCATTGGTTTTTAATGGTTTTTACCATTGGTTTTTAATGTAAAGATGTCCCTTACAACAGTCATTTATGGCCTTGAACTGTCTGTTTAAAAAATAAACACGCAAACAGAAAGCGGGGGGAGGTATTTACAGCCACATGTAAAACCCCATCTGCAGTTTACACTGCTGTAACTGTTTTCAGTTTGTTCTTTTTTGATTAATTTATATGGCATGTTTAATTTAAATTTTAATTTAATCTCTCTAAATTGACTGTAAGCTTAGGGTTGTAACTGGGTAGCTGTTTCATAGGTGACTTGGTTAATGCACTCGTCTTAACTACTGCTTGTATTTTTGCATAGACTGCGTTGTTGCTGTTCTGGTTAGTGTTAGTGTCAATCAGTTTAACCTACAGGGTCCAAGTTGAACTAGCGCTTATTCCCTGCACTTGGACCGGTACTTCTCTCTAGGACATACTTGTTCCTGGTTATGGTTATACACTTTGTTGTACGTCGCTCTGGATAAGAGCGTCTGCCAAATGCCTGTAATGTAATGTAAATTTTATCACAACAGTTGAGATCCTCGTGCAATCACATGTTGTGCATTCAACCGTAAGATTATGCAGTATTATACAAACACTTGCTGAGGCGTAATTGTTTTATTCTTTCTGTTTTTGGAAAATTTTACTAATTTTGTCAACTCATCAGCTTGGCTAAAGCAAATTTGGGAAGTGGGTCAGAAGAGGAGGAGGAAGCATGAAGTCAGCGAGGAGACAGACGAACATGGCGAAAATGTGCGTATTACTGCTTGTAACATTTCCATATTTATGTTGTCATTTTTGATATTATATTCGTATTGGTCGTAAGAGACAAATGTTATCTTTTGCTAAATATGCTCAGCATAGTTGAAAGGCTGAGCTTAGGTGTTAGTATAGGGCATTTTTAGCAAACCATGGGCAGTGTTTGCACGCTAGATTGCTGTGTCCTGCTTTCTTAAAATCCATACCGCTCACAATGAAATTTTGTCTCGAGATTTGCCGTATTCTCTAATGCGGGCGTTTCACACACTGAATGTTCGTAGGCACGCAGAATGTTCGTAGGCACACTGAATGTTCGTAGGCACACGTAGGCACACTGAATAGGCACACTGAATGTTCGTAGGCACACTGAATGTTCGTAGGTACACTGAATGTTCGTAGGTACACTGAATGTTCGTAGGCACACTGAATGTTCGTAGGCACACTGAATGTTCGTAGGCACACTGAATGTTCGTAGGCACACTGAATGTTCGTAGGCACGCTGAATGTTCGTAGGCACACTGAATGTTCGTAGGCACACTGAATGTTCGTAGGTACACTGAATGTTCGTAGGCACACTGAATGTTCGTAGGCACTGAATGTTCGTAGGAACTGAATGTTCGTAGGCACACTGAATGTTCGTAGGCACGCAGAATGTTCGTAGGCACACTGAATGTTCGTAGGCACACTGAATGTTCGTAGGCACACTGAATGTTCGTAGGCACGCTGAATGTTCGTAGGTACGCTGAATGTTCGTAGGCACGCAGAATGTTCGTAGGCACGCTGAATGTTCGTAGGCACACTGAATGTTCGTAGGTACACTGAATATTCGTAGGTACACTGAATGTTCGTAGGCACACTGAATGTTCGTAGGCACGCTGAATGTTTGTAGGCACGCTGAATGTTCGTAGGTACACTGAATGTTCGTAGGCAGCTCAGTCGTGTTACACTTGATGCTTTTATTTTCCACGGAGCTAGAACATGGCCAACATTTTTTTGATGGTGGAATATTATTTTATTGTAATCTTTTTGTACATTATGTGGGGTATTGGTATCACCATGGGCTCACTTCTCACTTAGGCTGATTCACATTTACTCATTCAAGTTTCCCTTGGAGAATAGTAAAGTTTGTAAAATGTTGCATTGTCCTCATGCAACAAAATACATACTGTAGAGTACAGAAAAACTCACAAGATGAGTTATTACATATTAATGTACATCTTCCTCAGTGTCACAATGCAAACTTTTGTATTTTGTGTACGATATCAATATTTCATCTTAAACCATCATAAGGTGTAATGGACGATAAACATTGTACACATTTGTGAACAGGTTTTGGACACCTAAAAATCTTAGACCCCTGTTCTGATGTAAAAATAGTGAGTCCCATTTGAAAATTATGCATAAGTGAGTTCATTTACAGCAATGGTGCCGTGGACAGTTTATACATTTTGTTTGATTACAGATGTTAAATACACATTTTTAGGCATTTGATATTTTTTTGCATAAAGCAAAAATACTAAGGAGGGTTGTGGAGTGGTAGTGTAACCAGAAAAATAAGACAGAATCGTTGGACAGTGGCTGCATGCAACATTATTCAGAATGGTAGGACAAACTAATTCAGTTTAAGACGTCCCATATACTTAATTGCATAGAACATGTCTATAATTTTATTAAGCAAATCCAACAGTTTTATTTGTTTAGTAAATCCACCTATTTCTTTTTTGAGTCTACTTAATACTGCGCACAACCACTAGCCAGCATTTTGTGTGTGTGTGTGTGTGTGTGTAGTAGAGTTCTATACCTAGTGTTGGGCAGAGCTACTAGCTTAACTAGACTGTTTTCCAGTACCATCTGTGTCATTTTTATTTTTAAAATCAAGTAGCTACAATTTGTAGGCTATCTGTATTTGCATGAAAGTTAAATTATTAGACCAGCATCCTTTGTGGGCAGAGAAAATCTCAGTTTAAATTTAAAACACCACTGTCCATCGGATATTGAAAGCAAAACCTAAAATGGACCAGATCATGTCACCACCATGATTGCCCTGTCAGTTGCATTGGCCAAGTTTGTTACTATCAATTTAAAAATATAAGCCAAATTGTATAGAAACCTGTATCGGCATAACATAATGTAAAATTATTACACCAATATCATATCTGGACAAAATCCCAGCTTTTAGATTCACACCATTATCATTCTGATATTTAAAGTGAAATTCCCTGCCCAAAAGGGACCTGATTTATCGTGTCACCACAACTGCTTTGCCCCATATAAAATATTAGACATTTACATTACATACCACAAATTAATGGACATGCTTAATGTAACACAGTTCTCAACAGCTGATTGGCCACATTTTACGTCAATCAGTTGTACCTGTCAGTCAAGCAGAAGCCGTAAGGAAATGTGATGAAAACGGGAAGAATTAGACACATTTTTAAAATGACACAGTGATCTACCAGCATGGCCTCTGCGATCAATGTATGGGCATCCCTGATCTAAAAGGTTTTCAAAGCATAATTTGTTATGGGTGAGCAAAAAGTTTAAAATAAAAGTTTCTTGCAGAAGTACTTACACTCCTCACATTAATGTTTGATGGGACCACCGTTCACCACAATAACAGCTTTGACTTTCGGCCTTTCATGCTTGGAACATTGTCTTGTTCAGTTATCCGGTTAGGTAGTGGCTTTCCCCACTCAGGTAGGTCTCATATATTAAGAAAGTCAGAGTGTTCCAGTGTGTAGATGGGCCCCCTGGTCTGGTGTCTGTTAAGGCTCTGTTCCAGTGTGTGGATGGGCCCCATCGTCTGGTATCTGTTAAGGCTCTGTTCCAGTGTGTGGATGGGTCCCATGGTCTGGTATCTGTTATGGCTCTGTTCCAGTGTGTGGATGGGTCCCATGGTCTGGTATCTGTTATGGCTCTGTTCCAGTGTGCGGATGGGCCCCCTGGTCTGGTATCTGTTAAGGCTCTGTTCCAGTGTGTGGATGGGTCCCATGGTCTGGTATCTGTTATGGCTCTGTTCCAGTGTGTGGATGGGTCCCATGGTCTGGTATCTGTTATGGCTCTGTTCCAGTGTGCGGATGGGCCCCCTGGTCTGGTATCTGTTAAGGCTCTGTTCCAGTGTGTGGATGGGCCCCCTGGTCTGGTATCTGTTAAGGCTCTGTTCCAGTGTGTGGATGGGCCCCATGGTCTGGTATCTGTTAAGGCTCTGTTCCAGTGTGTGGATGGGTCCCATGGTCTGGTATCTGTTATGGCTCTGTTCCAGTGTGTGGATGGGTCCCATGGTCTGGTATCTGTTATGGCTCTGTTCCAGTGTGCGGATGGGCCCCATGGTCTGGTATCTGTTAAGGCTCTGTTCCAGTGTGAGAACTGAGCCATCAGTCAGGGAGGAATGAGACAGAGGAGACTTACCAGACGTACTTTCAGAAAGTCTTTATTGGTTCTGGCCACAGTTTCATGTTAGTCACTACATGTTAGATTAGATCCAATACTGCACCGGCAGTCAGCTACACAGGAGCCTAAACCCAGCACAGCACCACTGCCCCGCCCAAACCCCCTGCCTCCGAACACATCTCCTGTGCCCCTCCCTAAAATATCTCCTATTTCTCTGTCACCTCCCCCTATAACCACATCCATTCATCCGTTTCACTCCACTAACGCACGCTAATATCCTACAGTGTATTATAAATTGTCTTCTGCAATCCAAAAAATAAGTGATGCATCGTAAAATATCTTGTATAAAATAAACAACAAATTTTTCTATTTTTGTATAAACAATATTGCTTTGCTGTAAAATATAATGTAAGCACAGTGAATATGCTGACCATGGCACCCAGGGGGTGGAGTCAGGTGGGAACCCCTTGCACCCAGGGGGCGGAGTCAGGTGGGAACCCCCTACACCCAGGGGGCGGAGTCAGGTGGGAAACCCCTGCACCCAGGGGGCGGAGTCAGGTGGGAACCCCCTGCACCCAGGGGGCGGAGTCAGGTGGGAACCCCCTGCACCCAGGGGGTGGAGTCAGGTGGGCGAGGTCAGCAAGGTGCAGTGGCTGGGTTTCTAATTTCATTCAAACACAAGGCTTCTAGTGCTATCTGTACAACATTCAAAAGACAAGTTTTATTATCCCAAAAATGATGATAATTATGAGACGAGGAGCTCAAACATCAAATCTGAAAATGAAACGCTAGAAAGGCCTCAAGACCCGTTCTGTTTCCTTCCCTTAGTGCTGCTGGGAGGGGCTGGAGCAGGGGAGACGGGTCAGGCTCACTACAGACAGACACCTTACTGACGGGTACACAGGTGAGTGGTGACATCACAGGATGGGACGAGAACAGCTACCGCAGGATCGGGGGTTAGAGAGGAGGGCGGGCTGGGGGAGGGGGGGTGGGTTTGGAGAGGAGCGGAGGGCCAGGGATAAGGGGGTTATGTGAGCTGGGGGGGGGGGGGGGGCAGTCTCGGGGGTTAGAGAGGAGGGAGGGCATACAGACTAGAGGAGAGGGGGGACAGGGTAAGTGCTCTTGGGGAGTGCAGAGTGGTATAGAGGGGACAGGGTAAGTGCTCTTGGGGAGTGTAGAGTGGTGTAGAGGGAGACAGGGTAAGTGCTCTTGGGGAGTGCAGAGTGGTGTAGAGGGGACAGGGTAAGTGCTCTTGGGGAGTGCAGAGTGGTGTAGAGGAGACAGGGTAAGTGCTCTTGGGGAGTGTAGAGTGGTGTAGAGGGGACAGGTAAGTGCTCTTGGGGAGTGTAGAGTGGTGTAGAGGGGACAGGGTAAGTGCTCTTGGGAGTGTAGAGTGGTGTAGAGGGGGGGACAGGGTAAGTGCTCTTGGGGAGTGTAGAGTGGTATAGAGGGGACAGGGTAAGTGCTCTTGGGGAGTGTAGAGTGGTGTAGAGGGGACAGGGTAAGTGCTCTTGGGGAGTGTAGAGTGGTGTAGAGGGGACAGGGTAAGTGCTCTTGGGGAGTGTAGAGTGGTGTAGAGGGGACAGGGTAAGTGCTCTTGGGGAGTGTAGAGTGGTGTAGAGGGGACAGGGTAAGTGCTCTTGGGGAGTGTAGAGTGGTGTAGAGGGGACAGGGTAAGTGCTCTTGGGGAGTGTAGAGTGGTGCAGAGGGGACAGGGTAAGTGCTCTTGAGGAGTGTAGAGTGGTGTAGAGGGGACAGGGTAAGTGCTCTTGGGGAGTGTAGAGTGGTGTAGAGGGGACAGGGTAAGTGCTCTTGGGGAGTGTAGAGTGGTGTAGAGGGGACAGGGTAAGTGCTCTTGGGGAGTGTAGAGTGGTGTAGAGGGGACAGGGTAAGTGCTCTTGGGGAGTGTAGAGTGGTGTAGAGGGGACAGGGTAAGTGCTCTTGGGGAGTGCAGTGTGGTGTAGAGGGGACAGGGTAAGTGCTCTTGGGGAGTGTAGAGTGGTGTAGAGGGGACAGGGTAAGTGCTCTTGGGGAGTGTAGAGTGGTGCAG
>CM045889.1:772500-795000 GCA_025169545.1 Anguilla japonica | reverse complement strand
TGTGGGGAGATGGGCTGAGATGCTGTAGGCAGGTGTGGGGAGATGGGATGAGATGCTGTAGGCAGGTGTGGGGAGATGGGATGAGATGCTGTAGGCAGGTGTGGGGGGATGCTGTAGGCAGGTGTGAGGAGCTGCGGTAGGCATGTGTGGGGAGATGGGCTGAGATGCTGTAGACAGGTGTGGGGAGATGCTGTAGGCAGGTGTGGGGAGATGGGCTAAGATGCTGTAGGCAGGTGTGGGGAGATGGGATGAGATGCTGTAGGCAGGTGTGGGGAGATGCTGTGGGCAGGTGTGGGGAGATGTTGCAGGTGTGGGGAGATGCTGTGGGCAGGTGTGGGGAGATGTTGCAGGTGTGGGGAGATGCTGTAGGCAGGTGTGGGGAGATGGGATGAGATGCTGTAGGCAGGTGTGGGGAGATGGGATGAGATGCTGTAGGCAGGTGTGGGGGGATGCTGTAGGCAGGTGTGAGGAGCTGCGGTAGGCATGTGTGGGGAGATGGGCTGAGATGCTGTAGACAGGTGTGGGGAGATGCTGTAGGCAGGTGTGGGGAGATGGGCTAAGATGCTGTAGGCAGGTGTGGGGAGATGGGATGAGATGCTGTAGGCAGGTGTGGGGAGATGCTGTGGGCAGGTGTGGGGAGATGTTGCAGGTGTGGGGAGATGCTGTGGGCAGGTGTGGGGAGATGTTGCAGGTGTGGGGAGATGCTGTAGGCAGGTGTGGGGAGATGGGCTGGTATACCTGTATGCACTCGTAGGTGTACCTTCAGGTGGTGAGAGGAGCGGAATGCTTTTCCGCAGTACGGACAGTCTTTCACACCTGTCCCCCTCACCCTCTCTCTGACCGAGCCCGCCCGTAATCCATTCTCACCTGACACAGGTGGAGAGACAGAGGGAGGAGATGATAGAGGAGAAAAGAGAGAGAGTGTGAGTGTGTGTGTGCGTGCGGGTGTGTGTGTGTGTGTGTGTGTGTGTGCGCATGTGTGCTGTATTTCTGCTGTTACATGATATTATATGTCATATGTTATATGTGTATGTGTGTGTGAGTGTGTGCTTTACCTTGGTTGTGGCTGATGCCGGAGTGTAATCCTCCAGCAGGGTGCAGTAAAGGGGCGGTTGTTTTTGGGGTGTGGGGTGCGGGGGTTTTGGGGGCGTGGCCAGGTTTCCTGGGCTCCTCCCTGTGGGGTCTGTGGGTGTGCACACGCGCATGAGCGATAGCCTGTGGCAGCGAGCCAAACAGCTTCCCGCAGTCTGGGCACTCCCAGGGCGCGGCCGGGGCGTCGGCTCGGGCGTCGGCTCGCGACAGCAGGCCCTCCAGGTACGCACGCACCTGCTCTGCCTCGCCGGCCACCGAGCTCTTCTGTACGCGCTGCTGCCCCTGCTGGCTGGAGGCTAAACTACGCGCCACCAGCTGCCAGACAGCTGCTCCCCCTGCCCCCATACTGGCCCCGCCCCCAGCGCTGGCCCCGCCCCTCTCAGCCACCTGCGCCACAGCCTGCAGCCTCTCCATGCAGCTGCCGCCCCCGTCGCCTGGCAACCCCAGGTAACTCAGCAGCGAGGCCTTACTGGGCTCTCCGGCCTCCCCAGGCCCCGCCCTGGCCCCGCCCCCACGCGCCAGGAGCAGGCTGGAGTACAGCGCCCCGAACGCCTGGCTCCTGGGGGGGGCCTTGCTCTGCTCCCCGGCACTGCCCCCTGAGGCCCCGCCCCCTGAGGCCCCGGCTCCTGAGGCCCCGCCCGCTTTCAGGCCCAGCTTGTTCAGGTGCACCTTCATGTGGTTCTTCAGGAACCAGGGCTCCTTGAAGCCCCGCCCACACACCTGACACTTGTGGTCGAGGGAGGCCTTGTGCTTGCGCATGTGGCCCTTCAGAAACCAGGACTGCGTGAAGCGCTGTCCGCAGGTGTCGCAGCGGAACGCGGGCAGGGGGAGCGGCAGGGGGGCGGGGCCGGGGGCGGGGCCGGGACTCTCGGGGGCGTGGCTCTCCTGCAGGTGCGCGGCCAGCGCCTCCTCCTGGCTGGCGGAGAAAGCGCACATGCTGCACTTGTAGGGGTTGTGCAGGATGCGGACGTGGCGGGACAGCTCTCCGGCCGTGCGGAACTTCCCCTTGCAGGCGTGGCAGCGGAACGAGGACGCCACCGGAGAGGCGGGGTCTTCAGCGGGGGCGAGGGGCAAGGCCCCCTCTGTGAGGGGCGGGGGCGGGGTCACAGCGGGCGGGCTGAGGGTGGGCAGGCCGACGGGACTCCCCGGCTCCAGCGGCGGGTTGGGGGTGTGGTGGCGCTCGCGCTCGCGGTCCAGAGTGTGGGCTCGGGCGTGCAGAGACAGTATGCTGTTGAAACGGAACCTCTTCCCACACACCTTACAGGGGAACCTGAGCTGCAGCCCCGCCCCCTGCCCCGCCCCCTCCTGCCCCGCCCCGGCCGGCCGGCCGTTGTGGAACAGCTGCAGGTCCAGCTCTGCGCTGCTCCAGGGGTCCTGACTGGAGCACAGGGCACGCTCCAGAGCTCCGAAACCCAGCCCCCCGCCCGGGAACAGCGGGGACGGGGGGGGCGACAGCTCCTCTTCATCCTCCTCTTCCTCCTCCTCCTGCTCCGGCTCATCGTCATGGTCACGGTGCGGTTGGGGGGAGGGTGGGGTGTGCTGCAGGGGGAGGGGGCTGTGGTCCAAGGTGGGGAGGGGGCTGTGGTCCAGGGCGGGGAGGGGGCTGTGGTCCAGGGCGGGGAGGGGGGGGGACATCTGGGGTGGGTCACAGGACAGAGCCAGCACACACTCCGGAGGGGAATCCATACTCTGAGGGAGAGATGTAGGGAAACAGAGAGGGAGAGAGGAATGAAATTCTTGTTTTTAAGTGAAATCAGGAAGAAAGGGGTTCATATGATCGGATTTCAGTGTGTAGGAATGGAA
This sequence comes from Anguilla japonica, assembly GCA_025169545.1. Lineage (NCBI taxonomy): Eukaryota > Metazoa > Chordata > Actinopteri > Anguilliformes > Anguillidae > Anguilla > Anguilla japonica. The sequence continues at coordinate 792,105 of CM045889.1, read as the reverse complement.
GCTTGTGTTATGAGAGTTTTCAGAGAGGCATTCAACCGCTTCTGTGTGATTCTGAATGAACACATTAGCAGTACAGGTGCATGGTCTCTCTGGAACAGTACATCTGTGTGGTCTCACCTTTAGAGTGAGTGTGACATGCTCCGGTCTGTTTGCAGAGGGAGGAACAGATACAGCAATTCCAGTCCTTCTGAGCCCCTGCTACAGCTCCCTGAAAAACACCATCATCATCATCATCATCACCATCATCATCATCATCACCAGCATCTTCACCTCCACCTTCACCATCTGTGCAGGTTTGTGTCTGTAGCTCTGATAGTGCTCAGAAGTGGACTGAAATTAGTATGGTAATAATAAAAATAATAGTAATAATAATAATAATGTACCCTGCAGAACATTAAACTATAAACAAGAAGTTAAAACTACCCTGCAGTACATTTAATTATAAACAAGAAGTTAAAACTACCCTAATGAGCATTAAACCATATTACATAAACAGCAAAGACCCACAGACTGAAAAAAAGAAAAGTTGCAGCTAAATCAGGCTGGGAAAGGTTCTAGAGAGGGCAGGCTGGAGGAGTGGAGGTGCAGTCTAAAGAGGAGGTTCTGCAGTAACAGAAAAGTATGAGCATTTAATGACTCTCAGTTTCAATGACTTCCATCAGTGGCGGAGGGAGGGGCCTGTGTGTGAGGCAGAGGGAGGGGCCTGTGTGTGAGTTAGAGGGAGGGGCCTGTGTGTGAGTATACACTATTATGACACTTCATCTGAATCATAAATGTGTCCTGAAAGAGCTGTATATGGGAGCAACGAGGGACAGGAAGCAGTCCCTTCCCCTCGCACCCTTCCTGCACTCACACAGTGACTTTAAAAAGTACAGCTAGACTCACACAGCACAACTACGCTCACACAGTACAGCTACGCTTACACAGTACAACTACGCTCACAGTGACTTTAAACAGTACAGCTACACTCACACAGTACAGCTACGCTCACAGTACAACTACGCTCACACAGTACAGCTACGCTCACAGTACAACTACGCTCACACAGTACAGCTACGCTCACACAGTACAGCTACGCTCACAGTGACTTTAAACAGTATAGCTACACTCACACAGTACAGCTACACACACACACACAGTACAGCTACACTCACACACAGTACAGCTACACTCTCACACAGTACAGCTACGCTCACACAATGCAGCTATGCTCACGCACAGTACAACTATGCTCACAGTGACTTTAAACAGTACAACTACGCTCACACAGTACAGCGACACTCCCACACAGTACAGCTATGCTCACACACAGTACAGCTACACTCACACAGTACAGCTACGCTCACACACTCAATACAGCTACACTCACACAGTACAGCTACGCTCACACAGTACTGCTACGCTCACACACACAGTACAGCTACACTCACACAGTACAGCTATACTCACACACAGTACAGCTATACTCACACACAGTACAGCTACACTCACACACAGTACAGGTACGCTCACACACTCAATACAGCTACACTCACACAGTACAACTACGCTCACACAGTACAGCTACTCTCATGCACAGTACAGCTACGCTCACACACTCAATACAGCTACACTCACACAGTACAGCTACGCTCACACAGTACTGCTACGCTCACACACACAGTACAGCTACACTCACACACAGTACGGCTACGTTCACACAGTGACTTTAAACAGTATAGCTACGCTTAAACACAGTACAGCTACGCTTACACACACACAGAACAGCTACGTTCACACACAGTACAGCTACACTCACACACATAGTACAGCTACGCTCACACACACAATACAGCTACACTCACATAGCAATTACACACACAATGCACACATGCAAACAAATGTATAGTCTGACTTGCAGGTGTGTTTCTCGTAAACTTGTGGCTAGCAGCTGTGGTTTTAATAGACTCAGACTTGCAGCTGTGGTTTTAATAGAATCAGACTAGCAGCTGGTTTTAATAGACTCAGACTAGCAGCTGGTTTTAATAGACTCAGACTAGCGGGTGGTTTTAATAGACTCAGACTAGCTGCTGGTTTCAATAGACTCAGACTACTAGCAGCTGGTTTTAATAGACTCAGACTAGCTGCTGGTTTTAATAGACTCAGACTAGCAGCTGGTTTTAATAGACTCAGACTAGCGGGTGGTTTTAATAGACTCAGACTAGCAGCTGGTTTTAATAGACTCAGACTAGCGGGTGGTTTTAATAGACTCAGACTAGCGGGTGGTTTTAATAGACTCAGACTAGCGGGTGGTTTAATAGACTCAGACTAGCAGGTGGTTTTAATAGACTCAGACTAGCAGCTGGTTTTAATAGACTCAGACTAGCGGGTGGTTTTAATAGACTCAGACTAGCGGGTGGTTTTAATAGACTCAGACTAGCGGGTGGTTTTAATAGACTCAGACTAGCGTGTGGTTTTAATAGACTCAGACTAGGGGGTGGTTTTAATAGACTCAGACTAGCGGGTGGTTTTAATAGACTCAGACTAGGGGGTGGTTTTAATAGACTCAGACTAGCGGGTGGTTTTAATAGACTCAGACTAGCGTGTGGTTTAATAGACTCAGACTAGCAGCTGTGGTTTTAATAGACTCAGACTAGCGGGTGTGGTTTTAATAGACTCAGACTAGCAGCTGGTTTTAATAGACTCAGACTAGCGGGTGGTTTAATAGACTCAGACTAGCAGGTGGTTTTAATAGACTCAGACTAGCAGCTGGTTTTAATAGACTCAGACTAGCTGCTGGTTTTAATAGACTCAGACTAGCGGGTGGTTTTAATAGACTCAGACTAGCGGGTGGTTTTAATAGACTCAGACTAGCGGGTGGTTTTAATAGACTCAGACTAGCTGCTGGTTTTAATAGACTCAGACTAGCGGGTGGTTTTAATAGACTCAGACTAGCGGGTGTGGTTTTAATAGACTCAGACTAGCAGCTGTGGTTTTAATAGACTCAGACTAGCAGCTGTGGTTTTAATAGACTCAGACTAGCGGGTGTGGTTTTAATAGACTCAGACTAGCAGCTGTGGTTTTAATAGACTCAGACTAGCAGCTGTGGTTTTTATTCCTCATTTTATTGAAATTACAGCCTCTGCCCTTGTTTACCTATAGCTGTGTTCAAAAGTCTCTCAGCAAGCTGCTCCTTCTTTTTGATTTGAGTACTTCCCCAGATAGCAAGCGATTCTGGACCGGATCTGGGCTGATTCAGGATCTGGATTGATTCAGCACAGCAGTCGCAAATCTGGTCAAGAGTCGATTCTTATCTGGGTCTGGTCCGCATCCTGCAATTTGGGAGGATGGAATGAATCATTCACAGCAGAGAGGGGGCTCATTTAAAACAGCTGATGTGTTGTGTGGGGGTACGTTTATAAATAAAGAGGGGTTCAAGGCACATTAAAGCACATTTACATGGATATATTTCACATTTTACTGAATAAAATATGTTAACATCTGCCATTTTACTAGAGCTGACAAATTTCCATTTTTATGTGGTCCATCCTGGCTCCACTGATTTGTGACAGGAAGCCAGGAGTGGATCATGCAAACTGCCACACTGCCCCCTGATGGAGATACAGCCACCGACACTCACTCTAATGTGCTGGCTGACATTTTGATTCAGTCATGACTCAAGGGCAGCACAGCCTCTCTATCTGTCCCTCTCTCTCTGTTTCTGTCTCTCCCTCTCTGTCTCTCTCTCTCTCCCCCTCTCTCTGTCTGCATCTGGCATTATTGTTCCCTCTTTTTCCCAGTTTCTCCCTCCCCTTTTCCCCTCCCCCGTCTCTCATCCTCCCTCCCTCCCTCCCTCTGTCACAGGTTTCCATTCATTCTCTCTCTCCCTCCCTGTGCTCCCTCTCTCCCCCTCTCTCTTCCTGTCTACCCTTCTCTCTCCCCCTCTCTCTCCCTTTCTTCCTTCATCTCTGTCTCCCTCTCTCCCTCCCTGTGCTCTCTCTCTCCCCCTCTCTCTCTCTTCCTTTCTACCCCTCTCTCCCTTCCTCCCTCTCTGTCTCCCTGCTTCTCTCTCTCTCCTTGCTTCTCTCTCTCTCTCTCTCTCTCTCTCTGCCCACAGAGCTGCCAGCTGGCATTCTGCCAGTGAATGCTGATATCAGCTGGTAGACTGGCCCTGCCAACATGGCGAATTACAGAGAAAGCGGGAGGAAGAAAGGAAGAGACCGAAAGGGATGAGGGGAGAGAGAGAGACAGATCGAGTGAGCACACAGAGGCAGAGAGATAGTGATGGACAGAAAAGAGGGATGGAGAGGGAGGACAAGAGAATAGAGGGATAGGGAAGCCAACAGAGGGGGCAGAGATCACCCTTTCCATCCTGTAATAAGCACAGGTGTAAAGTAACACAGTCCAGCACAGTGACACAGTCCAGCACAGCCACACAGTCCAGCACAGCCACATAATCCAACACAGGCCTACAGTCACACAGTCCAGCACAGCCACACAGTCCAACACAGGCATACAGTAACACAGTCCAGCACAGCCACACAGTCCAACACAGGCGTACAGTGACACAGTCCAGCACAGTGACACAGTCCAACACAGGCATACAGTGACACAGTCACACAGTCCAACACAGGCGTACAGTGACACAGTCCAGCACAGGCATACAGTCACACAGTCCAGCACAGGTGTGCAATCACACACTCTCTCGCACTTATATAGGTACACACACTCATAAATAAACATACTATACAAACTCTTTCACACTTACACACGCATGCAGACTCATACACACACACAAGCACAGACACATACACACAGTGTCTCGCTCACACACACACTCTCACACTTACACACACATTCTTTCACACTTACACACACACACATTATAATCTCTCTCTCACACATACACACACTGTCACACTCCCGTACACACACTCACACACATGTACATGCACACACATACAGTTCCATAATGTTTGGGGCAAAGACATTTTTTCTTGATTTAGCTCTGTACTCCACAATTTTAGATTTGTAATGAAACAATTCACATGTGTTAAAGTGCAGATTCTCAGCTTTTATTAAAAGGTATTTTTTCATACATTTTGGTTTCACCAAGTAGAAATTATAGTACTTTTTACACATCCCATCCCCTATTTCAGGGCACCATAATGTTTGGAACATATGGCTTCACAAGTGTTTCTGATGAATAGGTGTGCTCAATTGTTTACTCAGAGCAGGTATAAGACAGCTTGCAGTATCTAGTCTTGATTCTAGCCTTTTGATTGCCTCTGGAGTCTGTTACTGGCATCTGTCAAAATGAGGACCAGAGATGTGCCAATGAAAGTCAAGGAAGCATTATCAAGCTGAGAAATAAGGAAAAACAGTCAGAGACAATAGGCCAAACCTCAGGCTTACCAAACCAATCTGTTTGGAACATCCTAGAGAAGTAAGAGTGCTCGGTGAGCTCAGTGACCACAAAGGGCCTGGTAGGCCAAGGAAGACCTACAGTTTATGACTGAAGAATTCTCACCATAATAAAGGAAATTAAAACCTGTCACAAACCTGTCCGACCGATCAGAATACACTCTTCAGGAGGCAGGTGTGGATGTGTCAGTGACTAATGTCAGCAGAAGACTTCATAAACAGAACTAAAGAGCCTACACTGCAAGATGCAAACCACTAGGTAACCACTAAAACAGGATGGCCAGGCTAGAGTTTACTAAGACATACCAACAAAAGAGCCCGCCCCGCAGAGTTACGGCAGTAGGTCTTGTGGACAGATGAGACCAAGATTCACTTGTATCGGAGAGTCAGCACAAGCAACATGTGGAGGCCAAAGGACCCCCCCCCCCCCCCACACCCCCTTCCCTCATCTGCTAAACATGGTGGTGGGAGTGTTATGGTTTGGGCATGTATGGCTGCCACAGGTACTGGCTCACTTTGTCTTCACTGAAGATATAACTGCTGATAGCAGCAGAATGATCTCTGAAGTATACAGAAGCATATTATCTGCTCAAGTTCAAGCAAATGCCTCCTAAATCATTGAACAGGACTTTATTCTACAGGAGGACAATGATCCCAAACATACTGCTGAAGCAACATATAAGTTTTGACAAAGCCCAAAACTGGACAATTCTTAACTGGCTAAGTCATTAACCTGGTCTGAATCCAACTGAACATGTTTTTCTTATGCTGAAGAGAAAACTTAACACGACCAGCCCCTGAAACCAGCAGGAGCTGGCTGCAGTACGGACACGGGTGAGCATCTCCAGAGAAGATACTCGGCACCTGGTGATGTCTGTGGGTCACAGACTTCAAGCAGTCATTGCATGCAAAGGACATGTGAGAAAGTACTAAACATGACTGCTTTAATTTACATAACAGTCATATGTCCCAAACATTATGGTGCCCTGAAATGGGGGGACTGTATATAAAAAGTGTTTTAATTTCCAGTGTATAAAAATACCCTTAAATAAAAGCTGTGAAAGTGCACTTTAACCATATGTGAGTTGTTTCATTACAAACTTAATATTCTGGAGTACAGACCCAAATCAAGTAACAAAATTCTTTGTCCCTATCATTATGGAGCTCACAGTGTATATACAGTGTGTAAGTATTTGGACAGTGACACTATTTTTGTTTTGTTTCTGTACTGCAGCGCATTGGATTTGAAATGAAACAATGAAAATTAGTTTAAAATGCAGACTATCCGCTTTAATTTCAGGGTATTTACATCCATATTGGGTGACCTCTATAAGAATTACAGCCCTTTTTATACATAGTCCCCCATTTTTTGGGGAGTAAATTTAATTAGACAAATTAACATAATTTTAAATAATGTTGTCATACTTAGTACTTAACTGCAAACCCTTTTCATTTGCCTGAAGCCGGAGCCACAGACATTACCAGGTGCTGAGTGTCTCCCCTGGTGCTGCTCTGCCAGGCCTGTACTGCACTTCCCTGGTGCTGCACTGCACTTCCCTGGTGCTGCTCTGCCAGGCCTGTACTGCACTTCCCTGGTGCTGCTCTGCCAGGCCTGTACTGCACTTCCTGGTGCTGTTCTGCACTTCCATGGTGCTGCTCTGCCAGGCCTGTACTGCACTTCCCTGGTGCTGCTCTGCCAGGCCTGTACTGCACTTCCATGGTGCTGCTCTGCCAGGCCTGTACTGCACTTCCCTGGTGCTGCTCTGCCAGGCCTGTACTACACTTCCCTGGTGCTGCTCTGCCAGGCCTGTACTGCACTTCCCTGGTGCTGTACTGCACTTCCCTGGTACTGTACTGCACTTCCCGGGTGCTGCTCTGCCAGGCCTGTACTGCACTTCTCTGGTGCTGCTGTGCCAGGCCTGTACTGCACTTCCCTGGTGATGCTCTGCCAGGCCTGTTCTGTAGCCATCTTCAGTTCCTATTTGTTTCTGGGGCTTTTTGCCTTCGTCTTCAGCAAACGAAAAGCATATTCAGTTAGATTCAAGTCAGGTGATTGACTTGGCCATTCAAGAACATTCCACCTTGAGCAGAGAAGCAAATGTTTCTGTACACTTCAGAATTCATCCTGCTGCTTCAGTCGGCAATGAAGACCTGGGAGGCAGTTCCAGTGGCAGCCATGCATGCCCAAACCATAACACTACCTCCACCATGTTTCACAGATGGGGGGTGGGGTACTTCGGATCTTGAGCAGTTCCTTTCTTTTTCCACACTTTCCTCTTTCCATCATTTTGGGACAGGTTAACACTAATCTGTCCATAAGACTCTGTTACAGAATTCTACAGTTTTTTTCAGCAAACTGTAACCTTTCCATTCTGTCTTTGGGGCTTAGCAGTGGTGTGCACCTTGCAGTGAACCACTTGAGGTTATGCTGGTGTCTTCTCCTTATGGCTTATGGAAGTCTTTGACACAACCATGCCTACATCCTGGAGAGTGTTCTTGATCTGTTTGACAGTTGAAAAGCGGTAATTTCTGCATGTTTGAAAGTATTCTTAGGTCATCCACCACAGTGGTCTGACAGGTTATTTTGACAAACTCAATGTTTTAGCTACATCTCTGGCCAATTTATTCTGACTTCTCAGCCTTGCGATAGGCAGGCTGCTATACTGGCACTGACACTTCTGTGGTCCTCGTGTTGAGAGACAATAGCAACAGACTCCAAATGCAAATTCCACACAGGGAACCAAATCTAGACCTTTTGTTAGCTTACTTATGCATGACCTATGCTGCAAGAGACAACTGGCCAAGAAACAGCTGAGCAGCCAATTGTCCAATTACTTTAGAGCCCCATAACATTGGGGACTGAATGGCTGTAGTTCCTACATGGATCGCCTACAGGGAGCTGACAGTCTGCACTTTAACGTCCTATTCTTTGGTTTATTTCAAATCCCATGTGCCTGAGTATACAACCAAAACAAAAAAATTGTCACTGTCCAAATACTTATGCACTGCATATATATATATATATATATATATATATATATATATATATATATATATATATATATATATACACTCTTCGTTAGTAATAATACATTCCATTTAACATTAAAGTTGTGAAAGTGAGCGATTCCACGGCGAACAGGTTTGTAGCACGCTACGGGAGTGCCAGAGACGCGCGCAGATGACATGTCTGTTTCTTATCTCAAGAGGAATTTCCTCTCGCTGCAAGATGTGCGTCAATAACGCGCAACCATTTTCAGTCGCTCTCCGCTTCTCCCGCGGCCATCTCAATTAAAAAGCCACATTAATGAAATAAATAAGTGCCAACACACACACACGAATGTAGAAGCGTTGCAGAAAACCCTCTCAAAAGAGGTTCCCTTCGCGTAGTTTAAGATAATTTCGGATGCAATTAAACCGTGATTTAACACACTGTCCCATATTTATCACGAACATAATAGCTAATAAATGTTGTTTATATCTTACTAATATCATTGCTGTTATCTGGTTTTACGGATAAAAGGCCAATCACTGAGCGTCATGGCTCTCGCAGGCGTCTCCCATCGCCTTTCTCTCTAAAATTTACAACAAAAGATTAGTGGAAGGGGAAGAAACGAGTGCACGAAGTGCCATCGTGGATTTCATTTTGAATTTCTCTGCCAATCTCTCCGCCCTCTCAAAATTACGGCGCTTCTTTCACACACTGCCCTGCTTGCTCACAAATAGCCTACCAAACTCAACGTCACACTTGAAAGATTTTCCCCATAAAGACAGGCTTTTTTAAAGGTTACGTTTACACGTTTGCTACTTTTGTTGAAAGCTACGTAGCCAAGAGTGGGGTGAATGCCGGAGCTAGTTACTCCAAAGAGGTGACGTTAGGACAAGCAGTCGGCCGTAATAGTAATGTTTGTAGTAGTGAGTAGCAGCGGTAGCAGCAGAAATGTGATAATGGCTGTTTACGACTCAAATTCGTGGTGACAGTGTGAGGTAGTCGTACCTCTGCTTAATCCAAATTATTCCTTCCTACATCCTGACAAAAGAATGAGATAATCAACTGCTATGGTGTTTAGCCTACCGACGATAGTGGTTTCCTCGAATCTCTTGATATGTTGCCAGTTCATATTTTGTAACTGAAAAGCAATTGTCAAAAATGGCACGAATTGGACAGTTTAGCGTTTTCTGTGTTACTTTTTTCATACTTTGGTCTCATAGATTTAATGTTCTGCTACGTAGGCCTATAAGTTATTTCACGAAGCTATTCTGACGATTAGTAAATACAAATATAAAAGAACAAACGCAACATATATGCATAAATTAGTGAAATATAGTATATTCAAATGTAATACACTTTTCAAATACGATGTGCCTTCTTACCGAAAACTTTGCTAAAGTTAACATATCAATATTTTATAAGTCTTACATGTGCTTGTGGATTTACTTTGGGCTACTTTTTTACTTCATAAATTGTAGGGGTCTGTTACAGTTGGGCAGAGGCATATCTGTTGCAGGTACTTGCCAGTATTTAGGCCCTCGTCTAAGTTGCAAAATTTTAGTTTTGATGTTCTGTTTAATCCAGAGTTTAACACGATGGTCATACAACTGGACACCCGCGTTACATAGGGCTACACTGGCTTCGTACAGCCAGAACTACTCAAGTGAACACAGCGACATGTATGCAAAACCGCCAATCACTGCGACCACCCGCTACTGCAACACATGCAAAAGAAAAGGCTGTAAAATAAATGCGGAGATTGTACGTACAATTATTTTAAATATTGTACGTACCATATACATTGAAGATTATTTGCCATATTTGCAAAAGTCGTCGTCAGATAGTTGTTTAAAAACAATAGACTGGTCGTAATAAAATAATAATTTAAGTACTGTTTCACCGGAATGCAAAAACACTGCAGTTACGTATAATCGCCTATAAATGTGCACATATATGCATTCATAAGTATTTTTTTATATAAAAGAATTTTTGTGATGAAAGTAAGGCTCAGTGTACTTACGGGAGAGGCGGCGAGGAGATTAATGACGCTACACGTCATGATTACGTTTCACTTGAATTAAATACATTACGAGTTGGGAAAAAATGGAAATCGGGGTTGTTGTATACAAGCATACGCCGTTCCCCCCTCCCCTCTCTCTCCTCCTCCCCTTCTCTCTCGCACGTCTCTCTCCCTTGAATTTTTTCAAAGATCCCTTTATTGTGCAGTCGTGAGTGAGTGAATGAGAGAGAGAGGGAGCGATGAGAGAGGGTGGGAGAGTGATGTAGGTTGCAAATGTAATTATAATCTCCCGAGCACCATTTTAGACCGTTCCCACATTCGGAGCACCTTTGCCGAGCTATCGCACGCGCTGTGGAGCGGCGCACAAATTATACCACGCGGAAACCCAGCAAACTGTTCGTCTCACTTAAAAAATGCTATCATGCTGTACCAATTCGGAGTATTTTTTCCACTCAAATGTGCGGCAGAAGTGACAGTTTTAGGTGTGGTTTCCGAGCGTGTTTTGGTGAGCCGAGCCCGGAAGCGCACGGCTTCAAAGTTTCAGATGAAAGCTACAGGAGTATGTGATTTGTTTTTCATTTCAACACATCCGGTTACTTGTCAATGCTGAGGAATGTTTAAAGAAATCACATCCAATGTGTGTTTCTCCTCCTGTACTCATAGGCATAGACTGCAGAAAATATTTTAATTTTTATTAGTTATGAAAGAACCCTGCGAATGAGCCTCACCTGGACAGTCCTGTCTGAACCGGAGTCAGTCTGAAGAGAGCCTACATTTAATTTCACCACATTTAGAGGCCTGTCTGTCCCCTTTAAAGTAAATATGAACATATTTCAATGCATCCTCCATGTATGCCTATTAGTAAATGCTTTCCAGATCAGTCCTGTGTGCAATTTGAGCTGCTCAGAGGTATGGTGCTCAGGGCTGTGGTGTTCAGGGGTATGGTGTTCAGTGGTATGGTGCTCAGGGGTGTGGTGTTCAGGGGTATGGTGCTCAGGGGTGTGGTGTTTATGTGTATGGTGCTCAGGGCTGTGGTGTTCAGGGGTATGGTGCTCAGGGGTGTGGTGTTCAGGGGTATGGTGCTCAGGGGTGTGGTGTTCAGGGGTATGGTGCTCAGGGGTGTGGTGTTCAGGGGTATGGTGCTCAGGGCTCTGGTGTTCAGGGGTATGGTGCTCAGGCATGTGGTTTGAGACCCTGTTTGGTTGACCAGTTGAGGCTTGGAGGGAGTTTGTGGGCCTCAGCCTGCCCTGTGAGTGTGTGTGTGTACAGTGTGTGTGTGTTTGTGTGAGTGCATGGTGTGAGGTTTTGTGTGTGTGTATGGTGTGTGTGTGTGTGTGTGTTTGAGGTTTGCTGCTTCAGGTTGCAGTTAGTTTCACATTCTCACATCTAGGCTGCAGGATGTGTGCTCTCTCTGGAGAGTTCAGCCCTTTTCCTGTCACATAGAACAGGCTGTGATGCTGGCTAACTCTACCAAACGCTAACATTATCCTGTCAATACCACTGCTAACTGTATTAAATGCTAACATTATCCTGTCAATAATGCTGCCCAACTACCAAACACTGACATTATCCTGTCAATACCACTGCTATCTGTACCAAATGCTAACATTATCCTATCAATAATGCTGGTTAACTGTAAAAAATGCTAACATTTTCCTGTCAACAACACTGGCTTACTAAATGCTAACATTATCCTGTCAATAATGCTGGCTAACTGTCCCAAATGCTAAGATTATTCTGTCAATACCACTGGCTAACTGTACCAAATGCTAACATTATCCTGTCAATACCACTGCTAACTGTCCCAAATGCTAACATTATCCTGTCAATGAAGCTGACTAACTGTACCAACCATGAACAGTATCCTGTCTGTAATGCTGGCTAACTATAGCAAATGCTAACATTAGCTTGTCAATGACACTGCCTTACTGTACGAAATGCTAACATTATCCATTCAATAATGCTGTTTAACTGCAGCAAATCTGCCATTAAAGCTGGCTAACCATAGCACACACTAACATTATCCTGTCAATAATGATGGCTATCTGTACCAAATGCTAACATTATCCTGTTAATTAAGCTGGCTAATTGTTCCCAATGCTAACATTATCCTCTCAGTAATGTTTGCCAACTCTAGCAAATGCTAACATTATCTTGTCAATACTGCTAGCTAACTATACTAAATGCTAGCATTATCCTGTCTATAAGGCTGGCTAAGTGTACCGAATGCTAATATTATCCGATCAATAATGCTGGCTTACTGTACTAAATGCTAACATGACCCTGTCAATAATGCTGGCTAACTGTACCCAATTCTAACATTATCCTGTCAGTAACGCTGGAAAACTCAAACAAATTACCAGAGTCCTCTCTCAGTGCAGTGTTAATGCACTGTACTGTAGTGTGCAGTGTGTATATACTGTATTAACCCTCTCACTCACTGCAGTGTTAATGTACTGTAGTGCACAGTGTGTATACTGTATTAACCCTCTCGCTCAGTGCAGTGTTAATGTACTGTAGTGCACAGTGTGTGTACACTATATTAACCATTTCTCTCAGTGCAGTGTTGATGTACTGTAGTGCACAGTGTGTATATACTGTATTAACCCTCTCTCTCAGTGCAGTGTTAAGGTACTGTACTGTGCAGTGTGTATATACTGTATTATATCTCAGTGCAGTGTTAATGTACTGTACTGTGCAGTGTATATATACTGTATTATATCTCAGTGCAATGTTAATGTACTGTAGTGTGCAGTGTATATATACTGTATTATATCCCAGTGCAGTGTTAATGTACTGTAGTGTGCAGTGTGTATATACTGTATTAACCCTCTCCCTCAGTGCAGTGTTAATGTAATATAGTGTGCAGTGTGTATATACTGTATTAATCCTCTCTTTGTGCAGTGTGTATATACTGTATTAACCTTCTTTCAGTGCAGTGTTAATGTAATATAGTGTGCAGTGTGTATATACTGTATTAACTCTCTCAGTGCAGTGTTAATGTACTGTAGTGTGCAGTGTGTATATACTGTATTCTCTCTCAGTGCAGTGTTAATGTAATATAATGTGCAGTGTGTATATACTGTATTAACCTTCTTTCAGTGCAGTGTTAATGTACTGTAGTGTGCAGTCAGTGTGTATATACTGATGTAGTAATTTGTTACAGTGTACTGATATGACAATATCTGCAGTACTTACACCACCGAAACAGAGTAAACACACTATTCACTCACACTATACACATGCAAACACACTGTGCAAACACTATGCACACACTCTTTACACACAAATACACACTGTGCACACACACACACACACACACACACACTTTACACACACACACACATACTGCACACACTATACACACACAAACACATGCACTGTACACACACACAAGACACAATACACACACACAAACACTCACAACACACACTATACACACCCACAGTATACACACACACCCACACACTATACACACAAACACACAATACATAAACACCCACACACGCACACAGTCTCTCACACACTCGCAGTCTCACACACACACATACACAGTCTCTCTCTCTCTCGCTCTCTCACACACACACGCACACACACATGCACGCAGTCTCACACACATACACAAAGTCTCTCTCACACACACACACACACACACACTAGTGCAGATAACAGACACAGCTTCTTGCTCCTTTCCCTCCCTCTCTGTATCTATAGCCCCCCCCCCCTTTCTTAATATGATGTAAAAAGCTAATCGCATGCAAATGTCTGTTGTCCCGGTAACCAGTCCTGAAAAATCCCTTTGATGTTTCACCCGGCTCATTCTCTCCACGTTCTCTTTGTTCTCCACATTCACTCTGCTCTGTCAACATCCCCCTAACCCCTCTCTCTCCCTCTCCCCCTCCCGCTCTCCCTCACTGCTTTCCCCACTTTCCCTCCCTCTCTTCTCTTTATCTCTCTTCCTTTCTCTCTCCCTTACTCAATCCACTTTCCTTCTTCCCTTCCTTTACCCCCCTCCCTTGTTCACTCTCTCAAATTCAAATTGAAATGAAGCTTTATTGGCTTGACCACACATAGGTACAGTATTGCCAAAGCAATCATTTCCATTACATCAGAATCAACAATAACTATATAACACAAACCTTATTTTCAGTGCAGAATACAGAAATACATTATTATTATTATTATTATTATTATTATTATTATATTATTATTTTATTATTATTATTATTATTATTATTATTATTATTATTATTATATTATTATTATTATTATTATTAACAGTAAAAATAATGATTTACATTTTTATTCTGTTTCTGCTTCGCCTTTTGTAGTATTGTGTGTGGCCTGTAGGGTATAAGATAGTCACTGCTTCTCGTAGTTTTATGTGTGGCCTGTAGGGTGTACATTCCTACATTCCATTCACTGACACACTGAATTAGCTCTGCTATCTGCTGCATTCCATTCACTGACACATTGAGCTAGCACTGCTGTGTGTTTACATTCCATTCACTGACACATTGAGCTAGCACTGCTATGTGCTACATTCCATTCACTGACACATTGAGCTAGCACTGCTATGTGCTACATTCCATTCACTGACAAATTGAGCTAGCACTGCTATCTGCTGCATTCCATTCATGGACACATTGAGCTAGCACTGCTATCTGCTACATTCCATTCACTGACACATTGAGCTAGCACTGCTGTGTGCTACATTCCATTCACTGACAAATTGAGCTGGCACTGCTATCTGCTGCATTCCATTCACTGACACATTGAGCTAGCACTGCTATGTGCTACATTCCATTCACTGACAAATTGAGCTAGCACTGCTATCTGCTGCATTCCATTCACTGACACATTGAGCTAGCACTGCTATCTGCTGCATTCCATTCACTGACAAATTGAGCTAGCACTGCTATATGCTACATTCCATTCACTGACACATTGACCTAGCACTGCTATCTGCTACATTCCATTCACCTGAACACCTGAAGCACCTGTTTCCTGGGTTGTTTTGTGTGCAGATGGAATCCTGGGAAAGTGCTGTTGTCACTGATCCAGCAGTAACGACACAAACCCAAAGCAATTTCCTTTTCTTTTTTTATTGAAGTTTATCAAATATCTGCAGTTTTATGCATTAGGACAGCACAGCGTTTGAGGTACACGCTCCTGCCTAACCCTGTAAACACTGATATTAAGGGCAATACTGATACAACACAATACATTTTTTTAATAGAATATCAGTATTTACATTGAATAGGATTAACCACACGTGTACATTCAAAAACATGCAGTGAAGCTTCTTTAGTTTGGACGAGTGGCTGAGCAGGTGCGATCTGACTGGGGGCGTGGCTTAGGGGTGTGGTTATATAAGTCCCACCCATCACACCCCCCTTACCCCTGGGGCAGTACCATGCTGCTCTCTGCTACACACACTGAAAGGAAAGTCTCTACAGCACAAACGGCTGCTTCATCTTTCTGCTAATTCTAATGCAACACTGCGACACATGAGGGCTCACCCAAGCCATGCCACTGCACACACACACATACACTCAAACACATACACACACACACACACACACATACACACACACATACACTCAAACACATACACACACACACACACACACACACACACTCAAACACATACACACACACACACACACACATACACACACACATACACTCAAACACATACACACACACACACTCAAACACATACACACACACACACACACACTCAAACACATACACACACACACACACACACTCAAACACATACACACACACACACACACTCAAACACATACACACACACATACACTCAAACACATACACACACACACACACACACACACACACTCAAACACATACACAACACACACACACACACACACACACTCACACAGATATCACATACAGACCTGCACACTCACACACACACACTCTCTCTCTTACACACACACTCTCACACACACACACACACACACACACTCAAACACATACACACACACACTCACACATACACTCAAACACATACACGTACACACACATACACAAACACACACACACAGAGTATCAAATACAGATCCTGCACACTCACACACACACACACTCTCTCTCTTACACACACTCTCTCTCACACACACGCACACTCACACATACACTCAAACACATACACACACTCACACACACTCACACATACACTCAAACACATACACGTACACACACATACACAAACACACACACATACAGAGTATCAAATACAGATCCTGCACACTCACACACATACACACTCTCTCTCTTACACACACTCTCTCTCACACACATGCACACTCACACATACACTCAAATACACACACACACACACACACACACACACAGAGTATGAAATACAGACAGATCCTGCACACTCACACACACACTGTATCAGACACAGATCCTGCACACACACACACACACACACACTGTATCAGACACAGATCCTGCACACACTCACACACACACACACACACACGGTATCAGACACAGATCCTGCCATTAAAAGTGTGAAGCCACACATCCAACTTCGTAATTGCCACCATTCATTTCAATGGGAGCCCAGTTTTGGCATTTGCATGGCCTGCTGGGATAGCTGCCGATGTGAGGCAAGTGGGTGGAGCCAAGACGGGGAACACGGTGCGATAACCAATCAGATTAAAGTTCTGACATGTAAACTGTCTCCGATTTCAAATTTTATTTCCCCATTCCACATAGTTCTACTAGAAGGACTCCTTAGTTATTTCTTTGTGGGGAATTACAAAATATACGGTTGATATACTTTTAATGAAAACTGTTTTAAAAATAGAAAACATGCCCACAAGCAGCTGATTGTGGGAGGGGAGTGCGATGCCAGGCCAATGTATCAGAGGATGTGTAGCTTTACCCTTAAGTAGGCAGTATACTTCGTAAGAAGTAGAACTTTTTGAGCAAAAAATGCAATGAGAACAACGGAAGAACAAAAAGACGCAATGAGAACAACGGAAGAACAAAAGACGCGGTGTTGTGTGTTCGTACGGTGCAGTGTGCGACAGCCTCTAGGGAGGACTTTTAGAAAATGTCTTTCCTGTTCTCCGACCTCCCCTCTCAGCTATTGGTCCAAATATCATGGTTGGTTACGTCACGGTTGAGAGTTCAGAGGGCAGACTTCACATGCTAATGTACGGAGAGTCAACGCCAATCTCTCTTCTGTAGAGATGGGATTTCTGTGAGTTCCCGCATGTTTGATGAATGGGTGCTACTCATTTCAGCAAGTCATCAAAACGCCTAGCACACATTCGGAAATAAGAGAAAGTGGACCCCCTCGTCTAAACTCCGCATTTGCCGAATGTACAGACAGAACTCTCTGTTCTCCGTCCTACTCTGATTTAGAGGGCTAACCTACCAACTCCTTCGCTCTTTTTTCTTCTTTTGCATCGCTAGATAAACTAAAGCCACTTTAAACTCCTCTCTGTCTCTGTTGCATTCGTGCTTCTATCACTGCCGCCATTGTTGTTTTGTGTTGTGATCTTGCGTAGCCCTTCTCTTTATACATTGTGGTGGAAATTCTCTAGATCTCCAAGTTCGGTGAGAAGAGACTTTCACACAATATTCAGTTCAAACGTTTATTTGGCCAAATAGGAGAGTTCACACAGAAAAAAAAATTCTGCTTGAAGGTTCTCTGAACACTAGAGAGCCTCCTCTCTTATAAGCTTCTATAACACTCCATAGGCGTGTCTCGCATAGTTCCCTTATCGCGTGAAGCAAACAACACATCTTTTAAGAGAGGGGTGAGAGGTACATTTGTAATTTTCCATTTACTGTTTCTCATTGCTGTGGCTAAGCATAATTTTTCTATAAGAACATCCATGGCGTAGCCGCGAGACGGAGGTCTGGGCGAGATTCCAGCCCCGGTTAATAGCTGCCACGTAATTATTCTGCGCCCCCCAGTGGCGTGGAGTGACATCTCACTGAGTATACCGACAGCGGTGTTCGTGGACATGTTCGCCGGTGGTTCTCGATCCTGAAGTTCTTTCTTCTTACTGAGTATACTGCCAGCTTTACAAACATACATTGGGCAGGGCTTAACAGAGTGTAGGTGTGGCTTAGTGGGGTATCCTGCAATAGCATGCTTCCATCTAAACACAGTTACAAACTGCCTAAGAGAGGGACTGTACAGTCAGAGAGCAGTTTGTATTTACATCATTAAAGATAAAAAAAAACTAATTGTGTCAATAATAAGAAATAATGGTGATGTTGTTTCTTTTCCCCCACAGGCATCCTCAGATCCCCCAGGCCCCTGTAAGAACACTGCCCCCAGTGGCCAGTACTGCAAGCTGCTCCAGCTGACATCATCGGTCCAGGTTCTCAGACAAGTGTAGTGATGTCATTTTAGAATCAACTGGTGAGTTTGCGACTGTGTCACTCTGAGCCAAGATGGAGGTCCATGAGAAATAGAGTCCTGTGAGGGTTTCCAGTTGTTTCCAGCATGGTCTGGCTCTTGCTACTGGTCCCTGAGACCCAGTTTCCTTGGTCCACAGAACCAAAGGTTAGCTCCTTGAAAACAGGTAGAACACAAAAAATAAAGAGTTGGGGGAGGATGAAGAGAGTGAAGCAAAAAGGAGGGGAAAGAATGTGGACCGCACAGGGAAGACTTGGATTTCAGTTTTCTGCTGTTTGAATGGACTAGTTCTGCAAGAAAGCACATCTGTGGAAACACATGCAGAGGACAAAGAGAGCAGGAGGATGGCATGAAGAAGAGAGAGAGGAAGATAGAGGGAAGAGGAGAGAGGATGATAGAGGGAAGGAGAGAGGATAGAAGGAAGAGGAGAGTAGGGATAAAGGGTAGAAGAGAGGATAGAGGGAAGAGAAGGAGAGGACTAAGGGAAGAGGAGAGAGGATAGAGGAAAAAGAGAGAGGAGTTGAATGCAGCTCACGGTGGTGGTGGAGATGACGGTTACACAGCAGTGGAGGGAGATGAGCTCTGCAGAGAGAGAGAGAGAGAGAACATCACACACACTCACAGTGTGTGTGTTACCTGTGAATGTGTGTGTGTGTGTGTGTGTGTTACCTATGAGTGTGTGTGTGTGTGTTACCTGGGAATGTGTGTGTGTGTATTACCTGTGAATGTGTGTGCGTGTGTTATCTGTGAATGTGTGTGTGTGTGTGT
>CM045889.1:767500-770000 GCA_025169545.1 Anguilla japonica | reverse complement strand
TGGTGTGTAAGACATGGTGTGTATGATGTGTGTATGGTGTATGATGAGTGTGTAGTCTGTATGGTGTGTATGATGTGTTTATTTGTATGGTGTGTATGGTGTGTATGATGTGTGTATGTGTATGGTGTGTGTAGTCTGTACCTCGCTCAGAGAGGCAGTGGAGCTCCTGCTCGGATGTGTTGGGTATTCCTGTCACATCAAGCAGCAGCTTACTGGACACCCCCATACAGAGAGACTCCTTCAGACACAGCTCTGAGAGAGGGAGGAGGGAGAGAGGAGGGAGAGAGAGAGGTGAGATGAGTGAGAGAGAGAGAGAAAGGGATGTGCGAGACAGAGAAAGAGATGAGGTTCCCCATTACAATTTCCTCAGTAGCCACACACACACACACACACGCGCGCGCGCGCACGCACGCACTTGCATGTGCAGACGCACACGCACGCACACACGCACACACATGCACACGTGCACACACACAGTACAAACGGTTGGGGAGAGGTTAATGATCAGGGGTTACCGGTGTTCTAATCACATCTTTAGTATTTAGTGCTCCTCTGAATGGGAGTGTATGGGAACTGGAAAACCAGGAGGAACGGTGCTGCCGTTAACAGGGACATCTGATGCTGCTGGTATTCATGCTACGCAAATACAATGGGGTAAGCCCCACAAAATTACCTGTGCTATACCAAAATGAAAGATCCCTTTAAGAGCAGGATCATGTGGGTGAATTCAGCCGACTAATTTCTGCATGAATAGAAGAGGCTTTGCCAGAGGGTGAGACCTCATGCTGCTTAGGTGTGGATGGCAGTACAGGCTAGGGTTAAGGTTAGGGAGGACAGGTTAGGGTTAAGGTTAGGGAGGACAGGTTAGGGTTGAGGTTAGGGAGGACAGGTTAGGGTTAAGATTAGGGCAGGACAGGTTAGGGTTAGGGTTAGGGAGGACAGGATAGGGTTAAGGTTATAGGGCAGGACAGGTTAGGGTTAAGGTTAGGAGGGTTAAGGTTAGGGCAGCACAGGTTAAGGTTAATGTTAGGAGGGTTAAGGTTAGGGCAGTATAGGTTAGGTTAGGGCAGCACAGGTTAAGGTTAATGTTAGGAGGGTTAAGGTTAGGGCAGTATAGGTTAGGGTTAACGTTAGGGCAGCACAGGTTAAGGTTAAGGTTATGAGGGTTAAGATTAGGGCAGGACAGGCTAGGGTTGGGGTTAGGAGGGTTAAGGTTGGGGCAGTACAGGTGTTTTGGTGAGGGTAAAGGTCAGAGGTCAGAGGTGAGAGGTTACCGGTGTTGTGGATGGCGTTAGCCCACAGGAGCTGGGCGATTTGGTGCGTCCAGGCGCTCCGCTCCTCACAGGAAGGGGCCTGCAGGGTCAGGCAGTCCCGGGTTCGAGAGGCCTGCCGCACCCACACCTCAAACCTCAAGCCCTCCTCCCCCACACTCTGAGTCAGACCCATCTCCCCTGTCTGAGAGAGAGAGCCCAGTAACTATATTGTGTGTGTCTGTGTGTGCGTATGTGTGTGTCAGAGTGTGTGTCTGTGTGTGCGTATGTGTGTGTCAGAGTGTGTGTCTGTGTGTGTGTATGTGTGTGTCAGCGTGTGTCTGTGTGTGTGTATGTGTGTGTCAGAGAGTGTGTGTGTGTGTGCGTATGTGTGTGTCAGAGTGTGTGTGTGTGTGCGTATGTGTGTGTCAGAGTGTGTGTGTGCATATGTGTGTGTCAGAGTGTGTGTGTGTGTCCTCTGTAGCGCACCTTAACGCTGTGTTTGTAGTTGTAGACGGGGCGTGTGCTCTGTAGCGCACCTTAACGCTGTGTTTGTAGTTGTAGACGGGGCGTGTGCTCTGTAGCTCACCTTAACGCTGTGTTTGTAGTTGTAGACAGGGCTTGTAGCGCTGGAGGGTTTGGGTTTGGTGAAGATGAGGATGTGCTGGTACAGGAACACTCTCCGCACCCCACTCTTCCTCCGCCTGGCTCCCCCAAACACCAGCAGCTCCCCCTGCCTCAACAACTCACCCCTCTCTGACACAGGCACCTGAGAGAGAGGGGGAGGCAGAGAGAGAGAGAGAGAGGGAGAGAAAGAGAGAGGGGGGGCAGAGAGAGAGAGTGAGAGAAAGAGAGATGGAGGGAGGGAGGCAGAGAGGGGGATGACGGAGAGAGAGGGAGAGAGAGAGAATGTTTTGGAAAATAATTTATTTCATTAGGGATGAATAGAGGACTACATATGTATTTGTACTGTAAGTGTGTGTGCACAGCGTGTGTGTACAGTGTGTGAGTGTGTGAGTGTGTGTGTGTGTGAGTGTGTACACTGTGTGAGTTTGTGTGTATGTATATGTGTGTACACTGTGTGTGTGTGTATGTACAGTTTATGTGTGTGTGTGTGTACAGCATGTGTATGTATGTACTGTGTGTGTGTGTGTGTACAGCATGTGTAAGTATGTACTGTGTGTGTTTGTGTGTATGTATATGTGTGTACACTGTGTGTGTGTGTGTGTGTGTAAAGCATGTGTATGTGT
>CM045889.1:755000-765000 GCA_025169545.1 Anguilla japonica | reverse complement strand
ACGTACTGCCTCTCCATCGCCAGCAGTCTGCAGGCCAGCTGGGTTGCCCTGCTGAGAGACAGAGAGAGAAGAGCTGATTCTGAATCCGCTTTGAATCAGCTCTGAACCAGCTCTGAATCGGCTCTGAACCAGCTCTGAACCAGCTCTGAATCAGCTCTGAACCAGCTCTGAACCAGTTCTGAATCAGCTCTGAACCAGCTCTGAATCAGCTCTGAATCAGCTCTGAACCAGCTCTGAATCGGCTCTGAACCAGCTCTGAACCAGCTCTGAATCAGCTCTGAACCAGCTCTGAACCAGTTCTGAATCAGCTCTGAACCAGCTCTGAATCAGCTCTGAATCAGCTCTGAACCAGCTCTGAACCAGCTCTGAACCAGCTCTGAACCAGCTCTGAATCAGCTCTGAAGAGCAGAGGAGCTGACTCTGACTGAGCTCTGAATCAGCTCTGCTTTTAAACTCATAGCTCACCCTTGTGTAGTTGGGGGCGACATAGCTCTAGAGGTAAGAGCGATTGTCTGGCAGTCAGAGAGTTGCCGGTTTGAATCCCGCCCTGGGCATGTTGAAGTGTCCTTGAGCAAGACACCTAACCCCTAACTGCTCTGGCAAATGAGAGGCATCAATTGTAAAGTGCTATATAAATGCAGTCCATTTACCATATACCATTTACCATTTAAAGGTATATATTATTTCAGCACTAGGCTATGGCTATGTCCAGGTTTTGTGTGCAATGAAGGATATTTTAGATACAGCAGTCAGGGTTAGGGTTAGGCTTTATAATGGCTGCTATAGCAACTTTCAGGCTTCATGGCCTGAAGCAAGAAAACACACTTTAGATAACTCAGTTTGTACTGTGATGTCATACCTTCAGGGGTTACAGGTGTGCAAATTATGATTAGTGTTATTTTAAAAATAATGTTTAATCTTCATTTTAGTTGGAACTATTTCCTGTGGTGCCTGCAACTGAATGAAAGTAGTTCTGGCAACAAGTAAAACTCATATTTATATTTATCGATGTTAACACTAAAATTAATCTGTTCACATGGAAACATAACATTGCATTTCTTTGCTCTCTCTCACCTGTGTTTGGACACGCCCTGTCTCTCTCTCACCTGTGTGTGGATGCGCCTTGTCTCTCTCTTTCACCCGTGTGCACACGCCTTGCCTCTCTCTCACCTGTATGCGGACATGCCCTATCTCTCACCTGTGTGCGGACACGCCCTGTCTCTCTCTCACCTGTGTGCAGACACGCCCTGTCTCTCTCTCACCTGTGTGTGGACACGCCCTGTCTCTCTCTCACCTGTGTGCAGACACGCCCTGTCTCTCTCTCTCACGTGTGTGAACATGCCCTGTCTCTCTCTCACCTGTGTGTAAACATACCCTGTCTCTCTCTCTCACCTGTGTGTGGACACGCCCTGTCTCTCTCTCTGACCTGTGTGTGGACACGCCCTGTCTCTCTCTCTCACGTGTGTGAACATGCCCTGTCTCTCTCTCACCTGTGTGCAGACACGCCCTGTCTCTCTCTCTGACCTGTGTGTGGACACGCCCTGTCTCTCTCTCTCACCTGTGTGCAGACATGCCCTGTCTCTCACTCTCACCTGTGTGCAGACATGCCCTGTCTCTCTCTCTCACCTGTGTGCAGACACGCCCTGTCTCTCTCTCACCTGTGTGCAGACACGCCCTGTCTCTCTCTCTGACCTGTGTGGACACGCCTTGTCTCTCTCTCACCTGTGTGGACACGCCCTGTCTCTCTCTCTCACGTGTGAACATGCCCTGTCTCTCTCTCACCTGTGTGCAGACACGCCCTGTCTCTCTCTCACCTGTGTGCAGACACGCCCTGTCTCTCTCTCACCTGTGTGCAGACACGCCCTGTCTCTCTCTCACCTGTGTGCAGACACGCCCTGTCTCTCTCTCACCTGTGTGCAGACACGCCCTGTCTCTCTCTCACCTGTGTGCAGGCATGCCCTGTCTCTCTCTGACCTGTGTGCAGACACGCCCTGTCTCTCTCTCTGACCTGTGTGTGGACACGCCCTGTCTCTCTCTCTCACGTGTGTGAACATGCCCTGTCTCTCTCTCACCTGTGTGCAGACATGCCCTGTCTCTCTCTCACCTGTGTGCAGACATGCCCTGTCTCTCTCTCACCTGTGTGCAGACACGCCCTGTCTCTCTCTCACCTGTGTGCAGACATGCCCTGTCTCTCTCTCTCACCTGTGTGCAGGCATGCCCTGTCTCTCTCTCTCACGTGTGTGAACATGCCCTGTCTCTCTCTCACCTATGTGCAGACACGCCCTGTCTCTCTCTCACCTGTGTGCAGACACGCCCTGTCTCTCTCTCACCTGTGTGCAGACACGCCCTGTCTCTCTCTCACCTGTGTGCAGACACGCCCTGTCTCTCTGGTGCAGTCTCTCTCTCGGTGCGACTCAGCAGTACGTGTTGCCGTGGTGACCCGGTGTGATCCACCACCTCCTTGCTGCTGACCTCCACGCCGCGGATGAGCACGCCCCCAGCCCCGCCTCCCCCAGCCCCCCCGCCTCCCCCCACGCTGGCGCTGGGCATGGGCTCCACCGGCACCCTGCGGCCCAGCCAGGACAGGGGCGAGGTTCGGCTGCCTGTCCCAAGGCCCTCGGTGGGACAGGGCGGGGCGGGGCGGGGTGGGGCGGGGCGGGGTGGGGCAGGGCGCGGCGGGACAAGGGCTCGCCGGGGGGCCAGCAGAGCCTGCAGGTCGAAGCTGGGGTTTCGCCTCCTGGGGGGTTTGGGAGGAAGGGGGGCCTCTGGGGGCTAAAGAGAGAAAAAAACTTTACACACAATTTACTCACACACGCACACACATGCACACACATACACACACACACGCGCACACACACACACTGAACTCATACATACACACACATGCACACACACACACACACACTGTACTCATGTACTCACACACTGTTCTCACACACACTGTACTTATACGCACACACACACACACACACACACACACACACACATACACACACACTGAAGTCATACACACACTGCACTCACACACACACTGTACTTACACATACACACACATACACTCCTGGGCAAAAAAAATGGGCCAAGCCCAAAATGGCAAAATATTAAGCTTCTAGTGGTCTTAACAACAAATCAACAAAACAACAAAGTGCACTCCTGAGACCTCCTGTGCCACCATTTGCTCGTTTACTTTTGCTGCAGTGAACTGTTTGGGGACAAGCTAGAACTCATACACACACACTGTACTCACTCACACAGACACACACACACAAACTGTACTTACACACACACACACAGTCCCATACTGCTATCCTTATGAGGACTTCCCATTGACTACATTCATTCTGTAACCTCTAACCCTAACCCCAACCACTACATGCCTAACCTTAAACCTAACCTTAACCTAATTGTAACCCTAACCCTAATCCTAAATCCTAACCCTAAAACAGCCTCTTGACCTTGTGGGGACCAGCAAAAGGTCCCCACAAAGATACATTTTCCTCATCTTTCTATCCTTGTGAGGACATTTGGTTCCCAAAAAGATAGTATTACAAGTTCACATACACACACAGACACACACCTACATACATAAACACACACACACACATGCACAGACATACACACACACACACACACACACACTGTACTCACACACACAGGCACTCACACTCTTCTTGGCAGGATGCAGCAGAGCTTGCAGGAACTTTCCTCCACCTCCTCCTCCTCCTCCTCCTCCTCCTCCCCTCTCTCTTCTTGTCCTCTCCGATTTTCAGGGTAGAGCAGGTCTGGGGGCGGAAGAGAGAGGCGAGAGAGCCCCAGGACTGCAGTCCCCCCTCTCCCCCCTCGCCCTCTCCCTCCCAGTCCACCTCCCCCTGCAGACTCAGCAGGTCCCACATGCTGCTGGAGGAGGCGGCTTTGGGGCGGGGCGGGGCCGGGGCGGGGCGGGGCGGGGCCGGGGTCAGCCGGGACTTGGACTGTGCCAGGGTCTGCTGGTAGCGCTCCAGCGTGCGCGACCACAGCTCCAGCAGGGCCCCGCCCCCCAGGTCCATGGCCAGAGCACGGGCGTCATGGAAACGCGAAGGTGGGATGGGGGGGAGAGAGGTGAGGGGTGAGCTGGAGGAGGACATAGGCGTGGCACAAACTGCATCACACCACTGAGACGCCTGGGCGAGAGAGGGGGGGGGGGGGGAAGGGAGAGATAACCAGCACTCTTAAACCCTTGATCATAATATAAAAAAATAATAATTAAATATTGGATTCCTGTTCAACATCATATTGATAGGATAGGAAGAGTTAATCTGAACTGTATTTTGGTGTCATAAATGGGCACAAATGTGACTTTAGTACTGACGATGCAGAAGACGAATCACATACCTCATTTAATCAACCAGAGTCCATCACAAACCTCATTTAACCAACCAGAGTCCATCACAAACCTCATTTAACCAAACAGAGTCCATCACAAACCTCATTTAACCAACCAGAGTCCATCACAAATCTCATTTAACCAAACAGAGTCCATCACAAACCTCATTTAACCAACCAGAGTCCATCATAAACCTTAATTAACCAACCAGAGTCCATCACAAACCTAATTTAACCAGCCAAAGCCCATCACATATAGCATTTAAGAAACCAAAGCCCATCACATATAGTATTAGTCAGGTTGGGCACTAATGTTGGGCATGAGGCCTGGCTCGTAGGCGGCACTCAAATTCAGCCCAAAGGTTTTTGATGGGGTAGAGGTCAGGGCTCTGTGCAGTCGGGTTCTTCGCCACCAAACTCAGCAAACCATTTCTTTATGGGCCTTGCTTTGTGCATGGGGCATTGTCATGCTGAAACAGGAAAGGACCTTCCCCAACTGTTACCACAAAGTTGGAAGTGCACAATTCTGTACAATTCTAAGGGGCCATTCCCAAACAATGACAAACAGCCCCGGCCATTACTCCTCCTCCATCAAACTTTACAGTTGCACTATTGAGGTCAGTCCAGTTGGCACTATGCATTCTGCCAAACCTAGATTCGTCTGTCAGACTGCCAGATAGTGAAGCGGGATTCATTACTCCAGAGCTCCAGAGTCCAGTGGTGATATGCTTTACACCACCCATGATTGGCTGACACTTGGCATTGTGCATTATGATCTTAGGCTTGTGTGTGGCAGCTCGGCTATGGAAACCCATTTCATGAAGGTCTTCATGAACAGTTCTTGTGCCAATGTTGTTTCCAGAGGGTTTTTGGAACTTGGTAGTGAGTGTTGCAATCGAGGACAGACCATTTTTATGTGCTACACGCTCCAGCACTCGGCGGTCTCATTCTGTGAGCTTGTGTGGCCTATTGCTTCACGGCTGAGCTGTTGTTGCGCCTAAATGTTTCCACTTCACAATAACAGCACTTACAGTTGACTGTAGCAGGTCTAGCAGGGCATACATCTGACAAACTGATTTGTTGGAAAGGTGGTATCCTATGACAGTGCCATGCTGAATGTCACTGAGCTCTCCAGTATGACCCACTCGACTGCCAATGTGTGTCTATGGAGATTGCATGGCTGTATGCTTGATTTTATGCACCTCTTTGCAATGGGTGTGGATGAAACAGCCAAAACCACTAATTAGAAGGGGTGTCCACACACTTTTGAAAATGCAGTGTTGCATTTAACCAGCCACTGCATACCTGCAACTCTCTGCCTCCCCACTCTCCCTCCCTCTCTCCCCCCTTTCCCTCCCTCTCTCCTCACCCATCCCCCCCAGATCCCCCCTCTCCCTCCCTCTCTGCCTCCCCACTCTCCCTCCCTCTCTCCTCACCCATCCCCCCCAGATCCCCCCTCTCCCTCCCTCTCTGCCTCCCCACTCTCCCTCCCTCTCTACCCCATTTCCCTCCCTCTCTCCTCACCCATCTCCCCTCTCCCCACTCCACTCTGTCTCACCTCGGTTAGCGTGTTTAGCAGTCTGTGTGTGGTGTCCATTTGGGTCCAGCAATCCGACAGGCAGTGTGTCATGTTACGCAGTTTGTCTCTGACAGAGGGTAGTTTCTGTAGCACCGCCCCCAGCCCCTCCCAGCCCCGCCCCTCCCAGTCCTGCCCTGCCCAGTTCTCCACTTCCGCCAGAACAATGTTTGTCTCTTTCTGCAGCTCCTGCAGACAAACACACAGACACATTGAGTATACACACTCACACACAAACACTGAGTACACACACACACACACACACACACAGACACACAATTACACACAGTGAATACACACACTCACTCAGACACACACACTCACACACAGTGAATACACAGACTCTCTCTCTCACACACACACACACACACACACAGTGACTACACACACACTCACACACACATAGAGTACACACACACACACAGACTCTCTCACACACACACACTCACACACACATAGAGTACACACACACACACACTCACTCAGACACACACACTCACACACAGTGAATACACAGACTCTCTCTCTCACACACACACACACACACACACACACAGTGACTACACACACACTCACACACACATAGAGTACACACACACACACAGACTCTCTCACACACACACACTCACACACACATAAAGTACACACACACACACACTCACTCAGACACACACACTCACACACAGTGAATACACAGACTCTCTCTCACACACACACACAGTGACTACACACACACACACACACACACACATAAAGTACACACACACACAGTGACTACACACACACACTCACACACACATAGAGAAACTCACACCCGCACACACACACACAGACTACAACACAGTGACTACACACACACACTCACACACACATAGAGTACACACACACACAGTGACTACACACACACACTCACACACACATAGAGTACACACTCACACATAGTGAATACACAGACTCTCTCACACACACACACACACACACATACACAGTGACTACACACACACACTCACACACACATAGAGTACACATACACACACAGTGACTACACACACACACTCACACACATAGAGTACACACTCACACACAGTGAATACACAGACTCTCTCACACACACACACACACAGTGACTACACACACACACTCACACACACATAGAGTACACACACACACACACAGTGACTACACACACACACTCACACACACAGAGTACACACACACACACAGTGACTACACACACACACACATAGAGTACACACTCACACACAGTGAATATACAGACTCTCTCTCACACACACACACACACACACAGTGACTACACACACACACTCACACACACATAGAGTACACACACACACAGTGACTACACACACACACTCACACACACATAGAGTACACACACACACACAGTGACTACACACACACACTCACACACAGAGTACACACACACACACACACTCAATCAGACACACACACTCACACACAGTGAATACACAGACTCTCTCACACACACACACACACACACACAGACAGTGACTACACACACACACACACACACACAGACTCTCTCTCTCTCACCGTGGCTGTCTCTCGGAAGGCTCTGTACTTCTGCTGTTTGAGGGCTAAGCTGCTAAGGGACAGGGGCGGAACCCTGAACTCCTCCACCTGCTCCACCACCTGCTCCACCTCTCTGTCACACTGCAGAAGGAGGGAGGGAGGGGTTAGTTAGTTTACATGGCTTCCTTTGGCTCCACCCTTCTTCCTGTTTTCTCATACTCACCCTCTCCAGCTTTTCCTCCAGTTTGGCCAGCCTGCTCAGGGCATCCAGGCTCCGCCCCCTCTGGTTGGAGACACGGACCAATCGGTGTAGTGCGTCGTCCACGCTGTTGTACAGGTCAGAAGTCCGGGCAAGTGCTGCCCTGGTGCACACACACACACACACACACAGATGCACGCACATGCATGCACACACGCACATGCACGAACACACACACATGCACACGCACGCACACACGTGCACACACACACACGCATCCACACACGCACATATGCATACGCACGCACACATGCACACATGCATGCACGCACACACATGCACACAGACGTACACACACACACGCACACAGACGTACACACACACACACGCACGCACACACACACACACACACACACACACACACACGCACAAACACAGTCATGCACAGTAATACATGTCTCTCCGGAGAAATGCTCAGTGACTCGTTTGATGTGACAGGATGAGAAGCTGAGGTTCAGGATAGGTGCTCCAGGCCTGGGGTACAGCTGCAGCCTAAGCAATGACATCATATTACCGCCTCTGCATACCTGCAGTCAGGTGACCTCTGTGCCAGTCCTGCCCTGCCATTGGTCAGGCTCGCCAGCCAAGTCCCACCCACTCTTTGCAGCTCAGTCAGTCTTTGGTCAGCCAGGACGCCTGTCATCAGCTCTCTGTGTTTGTTCACACTGAGCAGCACTGTCTGCAACAGAGACCAACACACTGCGTTACACAAAGACCAACACACTGCGTTACAAAGAGACCAACACACTGCGTTACAAAGAGACCAACACAACAACACACTGCGTTACAAAGAGACCAACACACTGCGTTACACAGAGACCAACACACTGCGTTACCCAGAGACCAACACACTGTGTTACACAGAGACCAACACACTGCGTTACCCAGAGACCAACACACTGTGTTACACAGAGACCAACACACTGCGTTACAAAGAGACCAACACACTGTGTTACACAGAGACCAACACACTGCGTTACCCAGAGACCAACACACTGCGTTACCCAGAGACCAACACACTGCGTTACACAGAGACCAACACACTGCGTTAAATAGAAAGAGCACACTGTGTGTGAAATGCAGTGTTGACTTGTGCACTTTAGCAGAGTAAGATTGTTTTTCAGTTCTCTTTGTTTTGGTCTTTCCAGCCGCTGGCCTGCCCCCTGCAGAGCACTTTAACACTACAGACTTAACACTGTTACACGAACACCCACCCACCTGCATATTAATGTGTTAAATGTATAGTTCAGCTGTGCAGCAATTTCCAGCTCTCTGTCATCAATGGAAATGTAACAGAAATGACATCAGTGTGGCCACTGATTTCCCTCACTCAGGATGCCATTACAGCAGGCCACCAGCAGAGGGCCTACAGAATCAGTGATGGATCTACAGAAGCACTGAAAGGTAAACTAGGTAAACTGCTGTGTTTTTGGTCGGTACTGAACTGCCTTTTAGAAGACTCCCTTAATAAAGGCACTCACAATGCAAATAAAAGTGCAATGATCAGGGGTGGAAGTGCAGTAATTCCCCAAAAGGGGGGTTGTGGTATAAACCCAAGAGAGAAAAGAAGCAGAAGAAGTGCAGATACCATTGGAACCTTACAACTACCTCCAGAACATAACACTATAAACAAGACAGAGAAACTACCCTGCGGAACATTAAACTATACACAAGCAGAAACTACCCTGCTGAGCATTAAACTATAAACAAGGTGTGTGTGTGTATGTGTGTGTGTGTGTAGGGGGTGTGTGTATGTCAGTATTTTGGATAGTGCTACCTTTGTGCTGTGTGGAAGGGGCTCTGTGTTCAGGGACTGCATCGCCTCCTCCAGCAGAGAGAGGGCGCTCTCACAGTGCTCAGTCAGTCGCTCCAGGCTCTGGAAAGGAAAGATGAAGGGAAGTGGGTTTGAAGGTGTCCATCTTTGAAATACAGGTGAGGGAGGGGAATAGAGTAATGATCAGATGTATTTGACTGATAGAACAGTGATGAATCCTACGTTATGATGTATGAAATCATAATGTGCGTATGTGAATGGTTTCGTCTCCGTTCAGTCTGAGGTTTTTATCTCTGAAACTCCACTGTGCTGTGCTCTGGGTGACAGTGATTACTTAGTAAATAAAACTACTGCTGTCTGCTTTATGGCCAGTCTGTATTTCACTCATGAACAAGCTGTGGTGGGGTGCTCAGTCTGTATTTGGCTCAGTGTTAAGGTGTGCTGGGGTGCTCAGTCTGTATTTGGCTCAGTGTTA
>CM045889.1:745000-750000 GCA_025169545.1 Anguilla japonica | reverse complement strand
ACAACACAACCAGTACATGACCACAGCATGACCACAACACAGTACATGACCACAGCTGACCACAACACAACCAGTACATGACCACACATGACAACCACAGCATGGCCAC
Source organism: Anguilla japonica (assembly GCA_025169545.1). Taxonomy (NCBI): domain Eukaryota; kingdom Metazoa; phylum Chordata; class Actinopteri; order Anguilliformes; family Anguillidae; genus Anguilla; species Anguilla japonica. The sequence continues at coordinate 749,891 of CM045889.1, read as the reverse complement.
AGAGAAGCCAGACATGTTATGAGTACAGCCACCAGTTTGCCTCGCTTGTTTTAACAGCCTTTTTGTCAAGCCAGGTGTCAAACAATTATCCTGATTGCAGCAACCCAATCTTCTACACCGATAAAGTAATTACCAGAGATTAAGCACAAACCATGATTGACAGGAATGTTCACAAGCCATAGTTGTGTGTTAAATTCAATCTGATTATTTCAGACAATATTTTGAAATGTTAGACAGACAATGTTTTTTTTCTATGAAGCAATGTCAATTACTGAAAATGACAGCAGTTATTTAACTTTTGACTTTCACAGAAATACCCCTGGAGGATAACAGTCAGACACACTATTGGCCCAAGATGACGAAACCTGGATGTGAAAAGATGCTCTAATCCTGGCGTTTTTCTCCCCCCAGTGGCCCTTCCCCCTCACCTGTCAGAATCAGCCATCCTGATTGGAGGACTTCAGGGTCCAGTTCCCGAAGGAGAGGAGGCGTCTTACAAGAAGAGCCATCTGATTGGTCAGGAGAATTAACTGATGAGACATCCTCTGAACAGCGGTCAGGAAACACAGTGTTTGATTGGCTGTTGGCATCTGGAAGGATTTCTGATTGGACCTTTAGGTTTTCTGAGTAAGAAGGAGAAATGGTTATTTCATTCGGGGTTTCTGAATGCACACAAAAACATTAAAAGAGATCCTCTAATGAGCTATATAGTGACAGTATCTATATGAATGAATGATTTTATAATGACATTCACTGAGGATGACAGTCCCATAGTGAGACTGCAGAGTTCTGTAATGATATGCATTTCATTAACATTGTGGGGAGCCAGACACAAACCTCCCACTTGCTTCTGTGACCCCGCCCCCTCTGTTTCCTCATTGGCTGGTGCGAACTCTTCCCTCCCCGCTGCTGACTGGGCCTGCTTTGATTGACTGTTGGCACTGACTGTTATGTCAGGGCTGTTGTCCTTTTCAGCTTTTCCCTGAGGCTTGTGGGGGGTGTCTCTGCCCCCCTGACCACGCCCAGTGGATTTGGCCTTCCCTCGCCCCCCTTTCCCCTTCCTCTTCCTCCTAACAGAGAGGGTTTGGGTTTTAGGGTAATGGTAATGGATCAGGGTTACTCACCATTCAGGGTTACTGGATACATTTGCCAGAATCCCTCAATAAAGACAAAAGCAGATAGACTCTCTGCCTGCAGGTGTATTCTATCTGTGTGAGACTGCAGGTAGTGTGTACCTGTGTGGGACTGCAGATAGTGTGTACCTGTGTGAGAATGCAGGTAGTGTGTACCTGTGTGGGCCTGCAGGTAGTGTGTACCTGTGTGGGACTGCAGGTAGTGTGTACCTGTGAGAAACTGCAGCTAGTGTGTACCTGTGTGGGACTGCAGGTAGTGTGTACCTGTGTGGGACTGCTGGTAGTGTGTACCTGTGTGAGACTGCAGGTAGTGTGTACCTGTGTGGGACTGCAGGTAGTGTGTACCTGTGCGAGACTGCAGGTAGTGTGTACCTGTGTGGGACTACGGGTAGTGTGTACCTGGGAGCTCTAAATCCTGCTGTCTTCACTTCCTTGCCTCTAAGACACAGTCTATCCTCCAGCATCCCACCATGCCCCAGTTCTGTGGTGGGGGCAGGGTTTGGGTCAGAGTTAAGGTTACCCTCAGTAGTCTTGTCCTGGACTGAGGTTCTGTCTGCTGGAGATCTGTCCATCTGGGCTGATGATGTTTCTTCAGACAGCCTTTGAGTTCGACAACTGCCATCCAGTGGCCTTTCAGTATTCTCAGTGCCTCTGGCAGCTACATCCAATGGCCTTTCAGTATTCTCAGTGCCTCTGGCAGCTCCATCCAATGGCATTTCAGTATTCTCAGTGCCTCTGCCAGCTCCAGCCAATGGTCTTTCAGTATTCTCAGTGCCTCTGGCAGCTCCAGCCGAAGATGGATCATCATCCACTGCTCCTCCGGCCCCGCCCACCAACAACCGCTCTGATTGGTCCAGAGGAAATCCTGAGCGTGACAGCGTGTCCTCATCTGATTGGCCCTCCCCTTCCAAGTGCTGATCTGCTACCTGATTGGCTCCCTCCCGCTCTCTGCCGACTCCCGGCCTCCTCTCCTGGACAGGCCCCTCCGCTCCCTCTCTCTCCAGGTCAATGACTCGGGGTACAGGGCGGGACAGGAGGCCCTGGGCCCCCGTGGGGGCGTGGGGGCTGTCTCTGCGTGTGGCCACGCCCCTCCGGCCCCCCAGGGGCTCGTGTTTTCCGTGAGCCCAAGCCTTTCCCGCGCCGCAGCCTCAGGCCCCGCCCCCGGCGACAGAGCGGCAGCGTCTTGGTCTTGCAGATCCCATGCATCTCCAGGTACCTCTGCCGGGACTCCGTCCCCCCATCAGCCCCGCCCTCTGACCCGGCCTCTGCCCCGCCCTCAGGCCCATCACGAGGCTCCAGCAGCTGCACGTACTCGCCAGCTGGCTCCTCGCCCAGGGTCCCATGTTTCCTGAGGAGGGGCGGGGTCTCTGCGTCAGGGCAGAGTCTTCATCCTCATCCCAGGACCAGGAGTCTGTCTCGCAGGGGGAGCTGGGGGAAGGGCTGGACACAAACTTAGGATAGACCACCTCCTCCCATGGCAACCTGACCATGCCCTCACCTGTGCTCACCAGACATGTGTCCAACCCACCTCCTCCTGCAGAGAGAGAGAGAGGGAGGGAGAGAGAGAGAGAGACCGAGAAAGAGAGAGAGAGGGGGCAGAGAGAGACAGAGAGAGTGTAACAGGAAGAAAGAGAGAGTGAGACAGGGAGAGAGAGAGAAAGGGGAAGAGAAACAGTTTAAAGATGTGTGTAAAGCACCTACCTTACACAGGGCTCAAGGTGTTTCAGTGATAGTTATTTTGTTTACTGAGCCATTATTAAACCAGTAAAACCCTACTGAGATTGAAATCTCTTTTGCAAAGGGGACCTAACAAAGAGGAGAAGATGACCAAGAGTCCCCACCGACCCTCGTGCCCCACTCCCCTCCCCCGCCACTCCCCCCTGACTCCTGCACTACCCACCCCACTCCCTCGCTCCCCAACCCCCCCCCCATCCCCCACCCGACTCCCTCACTCCCCAACTCCCCACCCCCCTCCACCCACTGCTTACCCTCTCTCTGGAATCCTCGCTCCTTATTGATGCAGTGAAGCCACTCTGGGGTGAACACCAGAGGGTGCTGTGACTCCGGCACCAGCACCTCCTGCACATTGCGGCCCCCGGGGGCCAGGCACTTCAGGGCCAGGCGAGGGCAGCGTGTGGAGAAGGGCACCACCTGCAGGTAGAAGTCGGTACTGCGCAAGAGCCGCCAGTCCAGCGTGGATAGTTGTACCACCACCCTGTCTCCAAGACACAGCGGCCAGCCAGCATGTAGGAACAGGCAGCCCAGGTACTGTGACTGCAGGGGAGAGAGAGAAGGTAACCATAAAGAGGAGAGAGTAACCATAGAGAGGAGAGGGTAACCATAGCGAGGAGAGAGTAACCATAAAGAGGAGAGAGTAACCATAGAGAGGAGAGAGTAACCATAAAGAGGAGAGAGTAACCATAGAGAGGAGAGGGTAACCATAGCGAGGAGAGAGTAACCATAAAGAGGAGAGAGTAACCATAGAGAGGAGAGAGTAACCATAGAGAGGAGAGGGTAACCATAAAGAGGAGAGAGTAACCATAGAGAGGAGAGAGTAACCATAGAGAGGATAGGGTAACCATAGCGAGGAGAGCGTAACCATAGCGAGGAGAGAGTAACCATAGAGAGGAGAGGGTAACCATAAAGAGGAGAGAGTAACCATAGAGAGGAGAGAGTAACCATAGAGAGGATAGGGTAACCATAGCGAGGAGAGCGTAACCATAGAGAGGAGAGAGTAACCATAAAGAGGAGAGAGTAACCATAGAGAGGAGAGGGTAACCATTGAGAGGAGAGAGTAACCATAGAGAGGAGAGGGTAACCATTGAGAGGAGAGGGTAACCATAGAGAGGAGAGGGTAACCATTGAGAGGAGAGAGTAACCATAGAGAGGAGAGGGTAACCATAGCGAGGAGAGAGTAACCATAGAGAGGAGAGGGTAACCATTGAGAGGAGAGGGTAACCATTGAGAGGAGAGGGTAACCATTGAGAGGAGAGGGTAACCATAGAGAGGAAAGAGTAACCATAGAGAGGAGTGGGTACCCATAGAATGGGTAGGGTAGCCGAAGAGAGGACAGAATAACTGTAGACAGGAGAGGGCAACCATACAGAGAAGGTAACCATAGAGAGGAGAGGGTAACCATATAGAGAAAAGAGCGTAACCATAGAGAGGAGAGAGTAACCATAGAGAGGAATAGGTAACCACAAAATGACTGACTCCTCTGGATAAGTGTATTTCCTGCTCCATACCAGCAGAGGCAGCAGTGTGCCTATTATATTTACTCACAGGAAAATAACAGGAACATAATGGCTCACCTGACCTGACGTGACCTAAACCCAGAGCACTGAGGCTGAAATAGGCTAGAAACCCATACCTGAGACATAGATTCTAAAATAGTCCCGACCCAAACCCGACTCAAATCTGATCTAGAACTTTCTACTCTTGGCTCACAGATATATAGAGACTAGCCTCCATCTCCCATAATTCAATTGTTCCCTCCCAGTTACATTCATTCTTCTCCTGAACAGCAAACATTTTTTATTAAATGTCACATTGAAGGTTTTGATTTATATTTAGCACAAGTTAAAGTCAGCTTTGTCAGCCTGGCTCCACCCCCCACCACCTCTCCGAGTGTATAACCCCTCCCCCTGTGTGTAACTCCTCCCTCTCTGTGCAACTCCTCCCCCTGTGTGTACCTCCTCCATCTGTGTGTAACTCCTCCCTTTGTGTGTACCTCCTCCCCCTGTGTGTAACTCCTCCCT
>CM045889.1:542500-742500 GCA_025169545.1 Anguilla japonica | reverse complement strand
TATCTGAAAGAACCACATGGACCACTGCACCGCATAGAAGTGAGATATGGGAACCTCTGGGCCAAAAGAAACATGTCTCACATCTATCTATCCGTCTAGCTTTCTCACACATCTATCTATCTATCTGTCTGGCTTTCTCACACATCTATCTATCTATCTGTCTGGCTTTCTCACGCAAACACACACACACACACACACACACACATACACACTCGCACATGCCCAAATTCACACATGCACACATACACACCTGTACTCACACATATATGCACACACGCACACACTTAAGCACTGCAACATTTACTCTTTTATTCACTTTCATTTATTATTTTCTCCCTTTCATTCTCTCACTTTCACACACTCCCTCTTTCCATGGCTCACTCAAGCTCTCCTATGCTTCTCCCTCTCTCTCCATCCCTCTCTTTCTGTCTCACTCCTGATCATCTGACAGTAATTAAGGGGAAACTGCTTTCACAAGAAACATATTGTGGCATTGTGTCAAGCACCAGATGGATGTAGAGAGATGGGAAAATTAAAAAGTAAGAGGAGAGGGAAATTCCAGCAGGGGGAAGAGAGAAGAGAGGGAGAAACAAAAACAAACTATGGAAAGAAGGCCTGAGCTGCTTAGTGCCCTGTTAGGCAAAGGGTGCAGCTACACGTGTGTGCCTTATGCTTCTCTATAGGAACACACATGCACACTACTGCCCCCTACAGGCAATAACATGCACACTACTGCCCCCTACAGGCACACACATGCACGCTACTGCCCCCTACAGGCACACACATGCACAATACTGCCCCCTACAGGCACACACATGCACGCTACTGCCCCCTACAGGCACACACATGCACAATACTGCCCCCTACAGGCACACACATGCACGGTACTGCCCCCTACAGGCAATAACATGCACACTACTGCCCCCTACAGGCAATAACATGCACACTACTGCCCCCTACAGGCACACACATGCACAATACTGCCCCCTACAGGCACACACATGCACACTACTGCCCCCTACAGGCACACACATGCACAATACTGCCCCCTACAGGCAATAACATGCACGCTACTGCCCCCTACAGGCATTAACATGCACGCTACTGCCCCCCCTGCAGACACACACATGCACGCTACTGCCCCCTACAGGCACACACATGCACACTACTGCCCCCTACAGGCAATAACATGCACACTACTGCCCCCTACAAGAACACACATGCACACTACTGCCCCCTACAGGCAATAACATGCACACTACTTCCCCCTACAGGCAGTAACATGCAGGCTACTGCCCCCCTGCAGACACACACATGCACACTACTGCCCCCTATAGGAAATAACATACACACTACTGCCCCCTACAGGCAATAACATGCAGGCTACTGCCCCCCTGTAGACACACACATGCACACTACTGCCCCCTACAGGCACACACACACATGCATGCTACTGCCCCCCTGCAGACACACACATGCACACTACTGCCCCCTACAGGCACACACATGCACACTACTGCCCCCTACAGGCAATAACATGCATGCTACTGCCCCCCTGCACTACTGCCCCCTACAGGCAATAACATGCATGCTACTGCCCCCCTGCAGACACACACATGCACACTACTGCCCCCTACAGGCACACACATGCACACTACTGCCCCCTACAGGTACACATGTGCACACTACTGCCCCCTACAGACACACACATGCACACTACTGCCCCCTACAGGTACACACATGCACATTACTGCCTGCTACAGGCACACACATGCACACTACTGCCCCCTACAGGCACACACATGCACACTACTGCCCCCTGCAGGCACAAACATGCACACTACTGCCCCCTACAGGCACACACATGCACACTACTGCCCCTTACAGGCACGCACCTGCACACTACTGCCCCCTACAGGCACACACATGCAGCTGAATAAAAATATTACATATTTACTATTTTTTTTGTTGTTATGACAGAGTATAGGCATAACAGTATAGTATTATTTATTTTTTATAGTCTTATTTTATTCCACTGAAATAGATTTTTAATCATAAAATTTTTTTAGAGGCATTTTCATACTTTTTTTTACTGGGCTGTTGAACAAACATGATTTGCGATCCTTCTGAATGATAAAATTCCACTGTATTTCGGCCATTTTTTGAAAGTGAAATTTACATTCTATCATAAATATCTTCAAACATGATTGCAGAATATTTATTTCTCACCCGTCTGAATGCAAAAAGAGAATTTTTGCTTTTTTCATTTTTAAAAACTAAGACTATTGTACAGAGACCTAGAAGAGACCTAAGACCTATGAAACGCTATTCCAAAAGCAAAATTAGATGTTATACATCGTTAGAAAGCTTATACTCTCACCTACTAAATAAATTAATTGTCAATCAAACTAGACTGTACTAAAAAGGGCGACAACGCCGTAAACAAAGGTACCCAGGCATCACAAATGTGCGTATATTTCACAAATGGATTGTCCAAGACAATATATGACCACTCAGTCTCAAAAGCAGAGGTGGGTAGAGTAGCCAAAACCTGTACTCAAGTAAAAGTATTGTTACTTTAAAATAATAATGACTCAAGTAGAAGTAAAAGTAGTCATCCAAATAATTACTTGAGTAAGAGTAAGAAAGTATCTTGTGAAAAGACTACTCAAGTACTGAGTTACTTCATATAATCTGATTTAATGTTGAAATAAGAAGAGCAAGATGAACGTAAAAATCTAAATGTCCAAAATATAAAATTGTAAATGCTTGTCCAATAGAAATAAACCAAATACACAATAGCCATGTGCAAATTCAAATATGGCCTAAATCATATCCCTTAAAACAATAATACAATAAAACAATACACAGGAGATTCGTCAGAAGAGGAGGATTTTCGCTTTCTGTTGGACTCTATTAAGTCTGTATACCCTGTCAGTTTGTTGGGGTGAACCCTCCGTTGACAGAAAAAATATCAATGAGGCTACAGGGATTTATCCATTAAAATAGACTCATCATCACAACAAAGAGGAGCCTGCTCAAATTCAAACAGAAACTTTATATGTGGGAAACATAATGCTTTGTAGCACCATTATTGTACCTTATGAGGCACTTCGCGATATTCCAAAGTCCCATGATGCCTTGCGCGGAACATGTGCAGAACTTCCGGTTTAGCGTAAACAAACGTTATGTATGCTATGCAGTGTTCCAGCGCTCACGTCTTGACTGTTGCATGCTTCACAAAAACTATTACACTACTAACTAATGCTTACATTACAGTGTGAAATATCCACATTAATACCAGTAACCTATTTAAACACACTCAATTTAAAAAAATAACGTGTATAACCGAAGTATTTTGAGCAATAATAGCCTACTTACATAGCAATGATGAAATCTTATGTGTTCAGTAGATGGAGACAGAGACCGTAAATCAACAATACAGTTCAATCCGCTTGTTTTGCTCCAGAAAACGATGTCATCTAGGTCTATCAGCAAACATACGGCTTAGCTATGCCCAGAAGTCCTCAATAATAATAGTATTTCCCAAGAAATTACGAATAATCGTTGACCACGTTCCGTGCTGCGTCTTTTATTGCTACCAAATGCATAAGTGAATGCGACGATAAGAAAAATTTCGGTTACGCTGACCTAAAAAACGCTATTCCAAAAGCAAAATTAGACATGTTATACATCGTTAGAAAGCTTATACTCTCACCTACTGAATAAATGAATTGTCAATCAAGCCAGACTGTACTAAAAAGGGCGACAGCGCCGTAAACAACGCGTGTGGTATTACGCACAGCTATTTTGGAAGATACCGAGGCATCACAAATGCCCGTATATTTCACCACTCAGTCAAATAGTTAGCTATCCACAGCCAAAACTAACCTACAACTTACCGCCACATATTTTCTCAAGTTCGAAGCTGAGTTCTTGTAGGCTGAAATGTCCACATTTCTAGGCAGACAAAGAAGGCAGCGCATAATGTAACTACTGTTTTTGGTAGTCTGTAAGTAAAACGTAGTTTTAACGTGAGGCCAGGGGTGTTCTGCCTGCTACGAATCACCCGCCGTTGTTTTAGCCATTGTTGTCGCCCACTCATCCTTCTGTGTGCTGTGACTGGCTACGTTTGATTGGTGAAACGGAGTCATGTGGGGCTATGACAGAGCCAAAGCAAAGACCAGTCAGCCTCTTTGGCTGAAGTCTCTCTGAGAGAATGAAACGAACAGAACAGAATGAAACGTGCATTGAATAAAAAATGGGTAAAAAATAAAAGTAACGAGCGGAATGTAGCCGAATATAACGGAGTAAAAGTAACATTTTTTCTTCACAAATATACTCGAGTAAAAGTGAGAAGTATGTTGCATTAAAACTACTCTTACAAGTACAATTTATTCAAAAAGTTACTTAAGTAAATGTAACGGAGTAAATATAACGCGTTACTACCCACCTCTGCTCAAAAGGGACATCTCTACGCATAAAACTAATGGTAAGGTTATGTATTTATTCAATATTTAGTCCCAGACATTGACTGTAGAATGACATGGTATCATTTTTTAAAACTTTGTCTTGTTTATTTCGTTTATTTTGTTACATATACAGCTGAAGTTCACCAAGGGGATGAAAAGCAACATGTTGGCATGTTTTCTGTTGGACCTGTAAGTAACCTCTAGCTATCCAGCTAGCTACGCTTGCTGTGCTAAAGGGTGTTTCTTGCCGTCAACGAACGTGAGTGGGTGGGGTTGAGGACAGAGGAGGAGACTTCTTTGATTGTAAACACAGGACCACAGCAAGGCTAAAAATACTGTATAGTATGCTTTTAACCTTTCCACTGACTTTTTTAAATTATTCCATGGACACAGATAGTCATGCCCATATAAAACATAAACAAATGAATCAATTAAAACAATAAGTTACTATATGTTCAGTATTAGAAAATAACTATTGTTATTACAATTTTATTATTTAAAAAAATGTACCACATATACAACACACATAATAATACATACAAAAGTATAAAGTCACAGCTGCCGCAACTGAAACTGTGTATCAATATTGTACTGCAGACACTCAGAGGCTGACTGTAACAGTGTATCTATACTGTACTGCACGCACTATAAGGCTGACTAACAGTGTATCTATACTGTACTGCAGGCACTATAAGGCTGACTAACAGTGTATATATACTGTACTGCAGACACTATAAGGCTGACTGTAACAGTGTATCTATACTGTACTGCAGGCACTATAAGGCTGACTGTAACAATGTATCTATACTGTACTGCAGGCACTAAGGCTGACTGTAACAGTGTATCTATACTGTACTGCAGGCACTAAGGCTGACTGTAACAGTGTATCTATACTGTACTGCAGGCACTATAAGGCTGACTAACAGTGTATCTATACTGTACTGCAGGCACTATAAGGCTGACTGTAACAGTGTTTTTATACTGTACTGCAGGCACTATAAGGCTGACTAACAGTGTATCTATACTGTACTGCAGGCACTATAAGGCTGACTATAACAGTGTATCTATACTGTACTGCAGGCACTATAAGGCTGACTGTAACAGTGTATCTATACTGTACTGCAGGCACTATAAGGCTGACTAACAGTGTATCTATACTGTACTGCAGGCACTATAAGGCTGACTAACAGTGTATCTATACTGCACTGTAGACACTATAAGGCTGACTGTAACAGTGTATCTATACTGTACTGCAGGCACTATAAGGCAGACTGTAACAGTGTATCTATACTGTACTGTACATTCTAGAGCACACTGTAACTCTACTTGAGAACACCTCTGTCTGGATGACTGTGATTCTTCTGTTTGACTTCCTGCCTTTATTTTTCTCTGGTGACGTGAGGGGGCAGGGAGAGAGAGAGAGTGAGAGAGATAGAGAGCCAGAGAAAGAGTGTGTGTGTGTGTGTGAGAGAGAGAGAGAGAGAGAGAGAGAGAGAGAGAGATGGAGAGTATGGAGTCTTGCAATTCTGTTTTAAAATAACTGGAAATGCATTCACACATTCTCCTGAGGCAAACAGTAGCTCATCCAGCTAGCTTGGGAGTACAGGCCCACTGTGCTTTCTATGTGCAGAGAATACACCTCGTTCAATCCCCACCCCCATCCACTCTCCAGAAACACAACCCCTCCACCCCTCTCCCTCTCTCCTACCCACCCTCTCTTTCACTCTTTCCCTCTCTCCCCCCCTCCTTCCATGTCTCTCCAGTCCACTGTGGAAAATCCAGCATCACTCAAACCACTTTCACTGTCCAACACTCTCCAAGTAACAGACTCCCAGAATAAACTCTATACACCCTCTCTCTCTTTTTCTCTCTCCTCTCTCTTTCTTTCTCTAGTTGCTGCACAGCCAAGCTGCTCCACCCTGATCCAGCACTAAAGAGTATCACTCCCCCACCCGCTCTCTCTCCTTCTCTGTCTCTTGCTATTTTCAGTTTTCGTCCATTTATTTAGAGGCATGAAAAACATATTTACATTTTTAAAACATAAATGTTATAGAAAGGAAAAAACAAAGAATACATTTTACTTAATATTCTTTCCACTCACTGTGCTGACACTTCAGCCTCACCAGACAGCAGACGGACAAAAAGACTGACAGCTGTACACACACACACACACCTCACACACACTGCTTGCACACATGCACACACACACACATACATACATGCACGCGGACACACACGCATGCACACACACACTGCATGCACACACGCACACACACACATACATGCACACACATACTGCAAAAACACTACACACACTCTCTCACACACAAACACATATATGCACATACTCTGTCAGACACACTGTCTCAAATACACACACTCTTATATGAAAACACATGCACACACTAATTTTCACACACGTACACACTCTCACACACATATACACACACACTCTGATATTCAAACACATAATCACTCTCACACACACACTTACTGTCTCTCTCATACACACAGACACGTACACACTCCCTCTACACACACACACACACACACACACACGCACACAAATGCAGACTCTCAAAAGCACATGAACATACACACACGGACACTTACACTCGTACACACGCACACACACGCTCTCAAGGTACACATACCAACAAATACAAGACACAGACAACGCTTCAGAATTATCATCATAAATAGGCGCGAGCGCAAGGAGCTTTTCTTTTTGATTGGAAATTAAAGTCTGAGTTAAAGTTTAAAAACCCAACGAAACACGCCCAGTGCCCAACGAACCAGCACGCCTAATGGCAGAGAAAGCGAGTATGCACACATTAATGCAGAATATGAGACATGGCTCACAGTAGCTACGGGTCATTTTTCCTTTACGGTAGCGGGTAGACTGGGTTATGTGATTCGCAGAGGATTCGGTAAAACCAATTTTCTAGTCTTATGCTTTTAAAAAAACTCAGTATTTTATGTTTGATCGCATCGAACGCTTCTCCTGTCGGTTTATAACCGCTGCCTGCGGACTTACCATGAATCGAGCGCGGCGGGTCAGCTACATCGCCGCTTGTTCCGTACCGACCCGCTGGCCTGCTTTCTCCGTCCCTCCCACTCCTCTTTTCCGTTCTCTCGGTTTCTCGCTCAGTCTTTCCCTTCTATCAAACTGGCAAGATATTCTTCTTTCTCAGCTGCGTTTTGATATCTGTTTTTTCCTAGCTCTACTTTATCAAGAGATGCGGTTGGACGTTGTGTCCACCCTCTGTCCCATCTCTCTGATCGCAAGTTCCCTTTTTCGCAGACGTTTTCCCACTGTACACATTTTTGCCTGGCTTGAAGTCAGAATACCGCCCCTCCCTTCTCTTTCCCCAAACAAGAGCGCTTCAGTCTCTTTTTTAACTACCGTTACACTCAATTTTTCCGTTTTTTTCCTGCAAAAAATGAAACAACGAAATCCTTCAACTGACGCCAATCTATCGCAGGGCACACACACCATTCACTCACACACTCATACCTACAGGAGTCTCCAGTTAGCCTACCTGCATGTCTTTGGATTTTGGGAGGAAACCCACATGGACACAGGGAGAACATGCAAACTCCACACAGAAAGGCCCAGGCTAGGATTCAAACCCAGAACCTTCTTACTGTGAGGCGACATATACATTCTTTATTAAATAAATGATCTAAATCATTTTTAAAAATTCAATTCAATTGTTTTTGTACAGAAATCATTTTCTTCATCATTTAACATTTTTGTAAATATTACTTTTTTTTTTATTTTTACTTTTTAATATATCCCCATATGTCCAATTCATCTGAAAGGTGTTTGATGGGGTAGAGGTCAGCCCTCTGTGCTGGTCAGTCAAGTTCTTCCCCATCAAACTAAGCAAACCATTTCTTTATGGACCTTGCTTTGTGCACGGGGGCATTGTCATGCTGAAACAGGAAATGTTGCCGCACATTTGAAAGCACATAATTCTTTAGTATGTCATTGTATTCTGTAGCATTAAGACTTTCCTTCACTGGAATTTTGGGGCCTAGCCCAAACCATGAAAAACAGCCCCAGACCATTATTCCTCCTCCACCAAACTATTCATGCCAGTACATTACATTACATTACATTACAGGCATTTGGCAGACGCTCTTATCCAGAGCGACGTACAACAAAGTGTATAACCATAACCAGGAACAAGTATGATGAAAACCCTAGAGAGAAGTACCGGTCCAAGTGCAGGGAACAACCGCATAGTTAAACTTGGACCCTGAAGGTTAAACTGATTAAAACTAACACAACGAGAACGGCAACAACTACTGCTTGTATTTTTTTTTTTTTTCCTCCACTGCGTTAAGACAGTTAATGCACCTAAGTCACCTACGAAACAGCTGCCTAGTTACAACCCTAAGCTTACAGTCATTTACAGGGGGGTAGGGAGGGATGGGGAGAGGTGCAGCCTGAAGAGGTGAGTCTTCAGTCGTCGTTTGAAATGGGTCAGTGTCTCAGCTGTTCTGACCTCCACGGGGAGGTCATTCCACCATCGTGGGGCCAGAACAGACAGGAGACGTGTTCTGGAAGTGCAGGTGCGAAGAAGGGGAGGTGCCAGGCGTCCTGAGGTAGCAGAACGGAGGGATCTGGCTGGCATGTAGGGTTTGAATATCTTGTGGAGGTATACTGAGGCTGATCCCTTGACTGCCTGGTATGCTAGGACCAATGTTTTAAATTTGATGTGAGCTATAACAGGCAGCCAGTGGAGGGTAGTGAGCAGGGGAGTGACGTGGGAGTGTCTGGGGAGGTTGAAGACCAGACGAGCTGCAGCATTCTGAATGAGTTGCAGGGGTCTGGTGGCAGATGCCGGTAGTCCAGCCAGAAGAGAGTTGCAGTAGTCCAGGTGGGATAGAACCATTGCTTGGACCAGGAGCTGGGTTGAGTAGGTGGTGAGAAAGGGGCGGATTCTCCGGATGTTATACAGGAAAAATCTGCATGCCCGGCTTACTGCTGCGATGTTCTTGGAGAGGGACAGCTTGTTGTCCATCACCACTCCGAGATTCTTGGCACAGGGTGATGATGTCACTAAGGTGTCCCCTAGGGAAATGGAAAAGTCGAGGACGGGAGAGGATAGAGCAGGAATAAAGATTATCTCCATCTTTCCCGGGTTGAGCTTCAGGTGGTGATTGTCCATCCAGCTCTGGATGTCCCTCAGGCAAGCGGAGATGCGGGCAGGGACCTGTGTGTCCGATGGGGGGAAGGAGAGAAAGAGTTGCGTGTCGTCGGCATAGGAGTGATAGGACAAGCCATGGGCAGATATTACAGGGCCAAGGGATCTGGTGTATAAGGAAAAGAGAAGGGGACCGAGGACTGAGCCCTGGGGAACTCCGGTGGCGAGGGGACGGGGTGGTGATACCTTACCCGCCCAGGCAACCTGGAAGGAACAGTCAGAGAGGTAAGACTCAATCCAGTCAAGGACTGTGCCGCAGATCCCTGTTGCTGCCAGGGAGGACAGGAGGACAGAGTGCTCCACAGTGTCAAATGCAGCGGAGAGGTCTAGAAGAATCAGGACAGAGGAGAGGGAGGCTGCTCGCGCGGCATGGAGTGACTCACTGACCGAGAGGAGTGCAGTCTCGGTCGAGTGGCCAGGCCTGAAGCCAGATTGGTGGGGGTCAAGCAGGTTGTTCTGAGAGAAGAAAGCAGAGAGTTGGTTAGTACAGTACAATTGGCACTATGCATTCTGCCAAACCCAGATTCGTCCATCAGATTGCCAGAAAGTGAAGCGTGATTCATCACTCCACAGAATGCGTTTCCACTGCTCCAGAGTCCAGTGGTGGTGTGCTTTACACCACTCCAGCTGACGCTTGGCATTGCGCATGGTGCTCTTAGCACAGTTCTTGTGCTGACATTGTTTCCAGAGGTAGTTTGGTACTCTAGTGAGTGTTGCAGCCGGACAAATTTTTACACACTGTACGATTCAGCACTTGGTGGTCCCATTCTGTGAGCTTGTGTGGCCCATTGCTTTGCAGCTGTGCTGTTCTTGCTCCTAGACGTTTTAAAACAAATCATTAAGCACAAAAAACATTGGGACCATTTTCCACTGAATCACATTTTTCACCAGCAATGTCTTTAGCCACAGTTCTATCCATTTATACAACCATGGTTACAGAAACATCATTTCCAATCTATTTGTGTAAAAAATAGCTATTTTTTCCAACCCAAATTTTTTCTCATTTTTTTGGACATAAGACTATAATTTTAATCTTACTGCTAGATATAGTCTGTGTTGCGCACTCATAAAGATGACTCTTCAAGCACGCATGTTGTTGAGGGTTCTTTATCAAAACTCTGCAATATCCAATACAATGCACAAAAGAATGATCACTTCGTAGTAGCATGTTTCATTTTCACTGCTTTGGCAAACACTGAACTCTGCGCGCCGAGTCATCCCATTTCCTTCCCAAGCAGCTCCGCTACTGCCCTCTGCTGTGCATTGTGAGTACTGCATACTCAGATAGCTATAGATGCCTTACCCAGATGACCAATATACATGAATACTAACAGTAAAATAAAAGAATACATCCCACAGCCGCTATACTTAAGTCTAAACAATGTAAACTAAAACAAGAAAATAGGGAATAGGGGGGGTCACCCGTCATTGTCTCTATATTGCCACATCTGCATGTATTCTGTATTAGTATGTTCTTAGTGAGCATAGTTAACCTGCACTGGTCCTGTAGTGATGTTCTTAGTTAGCATAGTTAACCTGCACTGATCCTGTAGTGATGTTCTTAGTTAGCATAGTTAACCTGCACTGATCCTGTAGTGATGTTCTTAGTTAGCATAGTTAACCTGCACTGATCCTGTAGTGATGTACCATGTAATTTGGTAAGTCGCAACATTATCAACAGGTGACGTTGTGACAACATTGCTCTATGGTCGCAAAATAACCAGTCATCATGGAGTAAATACGTAAATACGATGTGATTTAATAACGTAACAATTACATTATATCACAGTCCTCATCCTTACTTCATTTGAAACGTTACTGGTAGGTTGTCACAACGTTTGTAAATGACGTATTGGTTTACAGTAAAATATCTTTCTGTCTATCTGTCTGCGCGTTTACCCTTGGACCGTTAACACGTTGTATCCAATGCAGGGTTTATTATTATTATTATTATTATTATTATTATTATTATTATTATTATTATTATTATTATTGTTGTATTTTATATATATATTTAAATATAGGATATGATGGATAAGCAGGTATAGGGTTCTAGGGTGGCTGACATGGATTAGGGATTTTATAGTAGGACTAGGTGTAAAGCATGGAGGATAAAATATAGTTTAGGGTGAAGGGATTTTTGAGTGTAAATCTATTGTCTGATACACACTCCGGAATAGAAGGTGGCGGTAATTCAACCAATAAGCTGTGGACCACCCGCTGTAAAACAAGAAGAAGACGGTATATCCAATCACATGCGCATATTGCTGTGACGTGCTCTTGGATGAAGGTCGTTGTGATTTCAAATTTTCCGTGGGAAAATCTGGGTTTGACGGCGTTCAAGAGTAGGTAAGCGTTTTATTATGCCTTTATATTTTTAACTGAATGTATTAATGCAACAATACTGGATGCCAACCGCCGTAAAAGCTAACAAGAAGAACTGAATGCATTGGAGACCTTTTCAGTTAGTAGTATTTGCAATGTAATGATGGAGTCCTACTTTCATCATGCATGTTTGCAGTTCTAGCTGAATGTTGCTATAATAATGCTTTAAGTTAGTCGGTGAAATGGCGTCTGTTCAGACCTGGCGTCTTATTGGGACTCATTTGAGTTAGTGTTCTGTTAGATAACATATTTGCTACTTTGAGTATTTAACCCTAATAGCCCAGTGCAAATGTAATGTAAGACCAGCTAACATTACCTAGCTGATCTCAGCGATGGCCTGTTTAGTTAGCTAACAATTGAGCTAATTCGACATGTATAAACGGTGGTCCGTAAAGCACCTTTGTTCATGTCCTTTTAACTAGCCTCTTTTGAAAGCTAACGTATGTGCCGCTCTTTTAAAAGCTGTAATTCACCTTGTCCACGTCCAAATGAGATATCAACGTGTTGGTTAAAATATGCATCATAAATATGATAAAATAGTTGTGTGGTCTTCATTTGGTTTTTGGTGTTTGACAAACTGAAGCTAGCATTGTTGGCGCCTCTTTTGAAAGCTATGTTTGCGCTCTTTTGAAAGCATTTAGCTAAACATTATTTCCATTAGAAATACAAAAACCCAACTTTTTTTCGTCAAAATCCTCTAGCATTATTACTCTATACCTGGTGTAATCGTGGCCTTAAAAAATTAAATAAATAAATTGGCTTTGGCTTCGCGCCAGTGCATTGTGTAATCAATATTAATCAAGATTATTTCTTTGTATTTTCACCAAATACTGACTTAAATTGATTTTCTTTTGCAGAGTTCTCTACATTTGGCCCGACAGCTCAAATGGAAACTAGAGCACAAGATCAGAAGGAAGGTAGCTATGGATATTATATGGAAACAGCTCTTTGCTCATTGACTGTTTGTCATTGTCAAAACACAATTACGATTTTAGCCTGCTGTGTGTGTTACTCAATGTATTTTTCTTACTTGGTCCAATTTCATATCCTTTCAGCTCCCACACATGGCCTTATGACTGTTGCCCCAGTGAAGAACCCGAGGTCCAGCCTTCCCCACTCAAGACATGCCTGAGACAAGAGTGACTGTATTCCAAGTTGATCCAAGGTGATCCTAACTTAATCCTAATTTAGTTCACCGCTTGAAAAAGACAAAAATACTCAACACTATTAATGTTGAAATCATTGGTCTATGGTTATTACTGTCCTGAAACTACCCTTCACCCTTTGTTTTTGTATCTAGTTTTGTATGTTTGTCTCATCTTCTGTACCATAATTATGCTTGCACATATTGCCTACCTAGAAATGTAACTTGAACCTGATCTCAATGGTATTCTATACAATGACAATAAAGGCTTTCTATTCTATTTGGGCTTTATGTGTACATTTTTTATTGCTGCACTTAAAGTATCTTAAATTTTGAAGATATGAATTACAGAAGCAATGGCATTTCATTGGTAGGACAGAATGGAGATCAAAATTACAACATGATATACCTTTTTTAATACACAAAATCAAAATGTATGGTCAGGGTTTAGTAAGTAAGTTACCAATCCGCAACGTTGTGGAAAGGTAAATAACGTAATAAAGAAGTTTAAACAACGTGTCAGCGACGTAAATCTATAACGTTACGACGGATGACTGCCTGGCGACGTAATCACAACGTCGGGGTAAGGTTATTCTATTACATTGTCAAACGTAAAGTTGTAAGGACGTAACTGTTACGTATCCACAACGTTGTTTTGCGACGTCGCAGCGACGGGCGCTGGTCTTACGTTAATACTATGTAAATTGAGACGTAACGCGGACGTTACGAGACCAATAGAGGACGTTAGTAGTACGTCGCCACAACCACATTTTGTTAGTAGGGTAGTTAACCTGCACTGGTCCTGTAGTGATGTTCTTGATTAGCATAGTAAACCTGCACTGGTCCTGTAGTGATGTTCTTGATTAGCATAGCTAACCTTGCACTCATCCTGTAGTGATGTTCTTAGTTAGCATATTAAACCTACACTGGTCCTGTAGTGATGTTCTTGATTAGTATAGTTAACCTACACTGGTCCTGTAGTGATGTTATTGATTAGTATAGTAAACCTGCACTGGTCCTGTAGTGATGTTCTTGATTAGCATAGTTAACCTGCACTCATCCTGTAGTGATGTTCTTAGTTAGCATAGTTAACCTGCACTGGTCCTGTAGTGTTGTTCTTGATTAGCATCGTTAACCTGCACTGATCCTGTAGTGATGTTCTTAGCATAGTTAACCTGCACTGGTCCTGTAGTGATGTTATTAACATAGTTAACCTGCACTGGTCCTGTAGTGATGTGGAATTTCACTCACAGGCACTCTTTTGTGTCCATGTTCACATATTTACACTCATTCACATGCATGTTCATGCACTCACACACACATTCACATGCATGTTCATATATTTACACGTGCACTGATTCACATGCATGTTCATGCACTCACACTAATTCACAAGCATGTTCATACACTCTCACGCTTATTCACACACGTGCATATGCTCACTCAGGTTGGAGTTTGGTGCTTTGAGGATGGATGTACTCTAATGTCAGGTCCTTAGAAGAGCATAACACCCAAATACCCTTTACAAGTCAGATACTCCTATATCAAGCAATAAAGACACAGAGACACTATTTATTGTAGGCAGACAAATAATAATTTGAAGATTTAATCAGGCCGTTGATGTCACCAAAGTCAAAAGTCAGGGTTCGTACGGTCATGAAAAACCTGGAAAAGTCATTGAAATTTAAAATGCAATTTCCAGGCCCTGGAAAAGTTATGGAAAATAATATTTCTTGAAAAATTTTGGAAAAGTAATGGAAATATAGCTAAAGTTGCATAAAATATAATTACTAATTAATCCAATCATAAAAATAGTATGTATAGTAATAAAACGTAAATTGGCACGTAACCTTCGCGGTATTTTGGTGGTGTGAGAAGTTAATTCGGTCTGGCTCTGTCTGTTTACAGGCACGCCCAACAGGTACGCTTCAGCTAATGTAGCAGTTAGTAAACGTAGGCCCTACTGTGCCGACAATATGCCAGGAAAGTGCAGCTTCAATAAAAGGGGGCTCGAAATTAACTTTTTAACTTGGTAGCACTGGTGCTCCCAACTTCAAAAAGTTAGGAGCACCCACCAAAATGTAAGGAGCAGCAACAATATATGCAATAGTTTTTTATTGATAAAAAACGACAATATAACAGTACGGTTTACAAGTAACAGTTAAACTGTCACGCCTAAAATGTCGACTCTTCAAGGAATTGCATGTTATGCATTCAAACGACAAGGCGCTTCTCGTCACATTAATACCGCTAATTAAATCAACCGCCAGTAAACTGCATCGGAGAAATTAGCTGTTTCAACCGGGTCGCTACACAAAACATTACGCTAACATTTCAAAAAAAAAAAAAAATGTTCGCTTCAAGTTTTCAGCTTTCGATAACGCTAATAAATTGAACATAAACTTTTGTCTTCAGGTAACATTAGTTAACGCGTTAGCTCTCTGCGTCGCGTGACAGTGGAGTGATTGAAGGCTAATATTAACCAGTTTAAAATCAGCATTAAAGGTAAGAATGTCAAGCTCACGATTGGTTAGAAGGGTCATCGTCAGCTCACAAGGCACATACTTACTGTACTAACTAGCGAATGTACAGAGAAAGACGTTCGACTGGAAAAAAAAAAAAAAAAAAAAAGGTCGCACCAGAACAATTATTTGCACTCGCACAAATGCTCCCAATTATATTTCGAGGTCGCACAGATTAAATTTTCGGGAGCATATGCGACCAAAATGGTCGCAATTTCGAGCCCTGTTTGAGACATTGACAAAAATGTTAAACTATTCGAATTAAAATGAGAGAATGTATCTAAGTGTGTCTGTCTGGTGTTTATTTGTTTTAGAGAGGCACCATATGTTTCAGATGCAGACCTAATTTTACTTAGTGTTACAATAAATAATTTTAAATCGTCCCCCTGAGATAATGTCATTTGTTTTGGTCATGGAAATTCAGTTAAAGGTTGTGGAGAAGTCAGGGTCCCTGTTGGTTGCTGTGTCCTCCCAGGTGTGAAGGTCTATGTGGCACTTTTTGATGTTTGCTTTGATGTTATCCTTGTACCTTTTCTTCTGACCTCCTGGGGCACGTCGTCCTACAAGGAGCTGGGAGTATAGGACTTGTTTCAGCAGGCGTGAGTCAGGCATACGGATAACATGGCCAGTCCATCTGCGCTGGTGTTGGGCGATGGTGGCAGTTATGGTGGGGATGTTGGCCTCCTCCAGGACGCTGGTGTTGGTGCGTCTGTCCTCCCAGCTGATCTTAAGGATCTGCTGATGTGCCTCTAGTGCCTTCAGGTGCCTGCTGTATGTGGTCCAAGTTTCTGACCCATACATTAGGGTGGGCAGCACTACCGCTTTGTAGACCAGGATTTTAGTCCTGGCCTGGAGGTCGCAGTTTTCAAAGACCCTTTTTCTCAATCTTGAGAAGGCTCTGCTGGCACAGCTGAGGCGGTGGTGGATTTCTTTGTCAATATCAGCTTTGGAAGATAGAAGGCTGCCGAGGTAAAGAAAGTGATCCACGTTCTCAAGTCTGGTGTTGTCAACGGATATGGCTGGGGGTAGTGCAGGAGTATTTCTCCCAGGTGGTGGCTGGTAGAGGATCTGAGTCTTTTTTATGTTAAGGGCCAGACCAATTTGCTTGTATGCCTTGGCGAAAGCATCCAGAATTCACTGTAGGTTCTCCTCTGAAAGGGCCACGAGGGCATACCTGCAGCTCTATGATGGATGTGGTGGTGGTTTTGCTTTTTGCCCTGAATCTGTTGATATTAAGAAGTTGTCCGTCTGTTCTGTATGTGATTCTTACACCCTGAGACAGATTCTCACCCATAAGGTGGAGGATGGCAGCAATGAATGCAGAGAACAGGGTAGGAGCAATGACACAGCCCTGCTTAACTCCGGTGTCTACCCTGAAGGGTTCCGTTTCATCTCCATTGCCACTGAGTACTGTAGCTGACATGTTGTCATGCAGCAGTCTCAGTATTCGGATGAACTTGTTGGGGCAGGCAATTTTTCCCAGAGTCAGCCAGAGGGCCTGACGGTTCACGGAGTCAAAAGCTTTGGTGAGGTCATTAAAGGCCATGTATAGTGGTTGGTTTTGTTCCCGGCATTTCTTTCAGAGTCAGCGAACAGTGAAAATCATGTCCATGGTGCCCGTTTGGGCGAAATCCACTCCATACACACACACACAAGCACACACATACACACACATACAGGACTCTGCTGCCATCTGCTGGATTTGCTGCTACTCAGTAAGTACTGTGGATAATATTGTCAGAGGCTGTTCATTTTGGGACCCCTGTGGACTATATTCTATATCTGAGGTGGATTCAAACCTCATTTAAAGGGGAATTGTACTTGATAACACTTCTGCTTCTCATGACTGATATTGCCCTTCTAATGAATGTGTTTCCTTCATTTTTAGATTAGTTATTTCATTTTAAATGTCTAATGTTAGAAAGAAAGACCTATTTTTTTTAGCGCAAGCCCATATAGTAGTATGGTTTCCGGTTTTTTCTTCTTCAATATCGTTTTGTTAACTTAGCGTTGAAATCGAACAAACTAACGTTCTTTTGTTTGATGTGATATCGGTGTAATAATGAGGTGCATTGTACCCGGTTGTTATAATGCCCCCGTTAAACTTGCCTTGAAAGCACATTTTCATAGTTTTCCACACGATGCAACTTTGTGCCAGACATGGCTGGATGTAATCAGACACCCCAAAATAACAACCAAAGAAGTTCGCAAACGAGGACTTAAAAACTTAATGCTCAATGGACTTAATGCAGCGACCATTTGAAGCCACCGACTACCAAGGCGACCGTCTGAAGCCTGGAGCTGTACCCACCGTTTTCCCGTCGTTGGTCGAACCGCTCGAGGTAGGTACTAAGCGGGCTGGCTAACGCTATCGCGTCTGTCTGTGATACATAGGATGTCTACGGTAACAGTTAGACAGCTTGCTGGCTGTTATGACATTGCCACCATCCATTTATTTCTTCCTCAGACATTTTCAGTTTCGCCAGCTAGTAGTAATATAACACTATTTCTACGACCAACGACTAATATTATTGTCTTCAGGTAGCCTACGCCCATATCAGAAGTCTCGCAATGATATGCATCCTCAAGTTCGACACTAAACTGCCTGGGTCTACTTCCTACATTGGTAAAGGAAAACAACAAAACAGCGTAAAAAATATTAACATAATGAAATAACTAATTGAAAAATGAAGGGCGACACATTCATTAGAAGGACAATATCAGTCATGAGAAGCAGGCGTTATAAAGTGCAATTCCCCTTTAAGGCCAATAACATAGAGGTTAGTTCAGAAAGACATGTAAGCTTCTTCTAACTCAGTGATGGTAGAGTATACAGACTCAAGATCTTCCAGCCATTTCTGAAGCACAACAGACACCTCCCTGATCTTCTTAATGAACTCCCTGGTTTTTAATGCTTTTTTTTCCTCTTCACTGCCAGCCTTTGGGCCTGCAGAGGCTTCATCAGAGGATTTCTCAGAATCCTCCATTTTGGTGCCTTCATTTGATGCACTAGAGCCTTCCTGTGTTATGGCAGCACTGCCAGCCTGTGGGCCTGCAGTAGCTTCATCAGGGGGTTCCTCTGACTCCTCCTCCATCTTTGTGTAATTATTTGAGCCTTGCTGTCTCATGGCGTGTATCTCCCTGGAATCATCAACAATGAAGTAGATGTCAACAGCTAGAAAGAGACCTGCAAATACCCCGGTGACCACCTCTGCTGCACGTGCGAGTCTGACAGCTTGTGATGCTGCCCTGAACGCCTGAACCGCAGGGGCCAGTTTCACCAAACCCCCAATGCTCCTCACTACCCGAGTGGCACCTGCTACATTGAGGGTTCTGCTCTGGTCCAAATCCTCAAAACCCTTGGAAATGAGCTGGAGGCATGTGACCAGACTCAGCATCTTTGCCTCACATTCATGTATAATATTCTCTATGGTGCGGCGGTCTATGCGCTCGTTCACCATTTTGGTGACATTAGAAGCAGCTCCAGTTACCCCTCCGACTGCAGCAACCCCAATTCCCACCCCTGTCACAATCAGAGAAGCCCCTAAAGTGACGGGGGCGAGGGCAAGTCCCACTATGGTGGCGATCCCCCCCGCAGCACCTATCACCCCTCCAGTCAGACTGCCCACGGTGGTGCCCCAGAGCATGCGCTCTAAACCATCTGCCACTCCATCCAGCTCTTTCAGTTTCTGCTGCAGCTCTTCTGGGATTCCCTTGGTCTGTGGAAATAAAAGTTACAGGTTACAGCCCTGAGCCCTATCACTTATTCAGCCTTTCTGTTAGCATTTCTGTATGAAACTGTGGACAGCAACCAAAAAGAGTCACCTTTTGGATAAGGATCCCTAGAAGGAAGGGTCTCCCCAGTATATCACTGGCAGAGGGTCGATCCGCTGGATTCTTCTGAAGCAGATCCCTCACAAGGTCCCGTACATCAGTGGAGAATGGTCCAGAGATGGAGGGGTAGGGCCCATCCACGATTTTATTGAGGAGTTTTAGAATATTTTCTTCTGGAAACTATGAAGGAAAGTCGGTACACTCATGACTGCCGGAGACCTTTCAGGCATATAAAACACATTTCCCAGGATGCAGTGAGGCCTGTAACCACGTGTGTCTGTTTATGGCCCCAGATTTAGCTCTCTTTGAAAGTAGCAGCAGTCCAGATTTTCAGAGATATCCAAGTACTTGATGAATCACAGCTCTGACCCATGGCAGACAATCAGTTTTATCCATTCAGTTGAATGTGACCACAAAAAGTTTTCAGAACTTTCAATCTAGCTTTCAGAGGTGTAAGACATCTTCATTTTCAATAAATCAGAAATGAACATGTGTACATGTGTAATTAGGTATTCATTAGCCATGCTTAAAAACCAGACAAGTTCAGAACATAAAATGTATCAGAGCCTTGACTTGTACTTACCGCAGGCCTAAGCTCACACAATTCATACAGTACACACCCCAAAGCCCAAATGTCACTGCAAAGGACAAAAGTTCATTTTAATAATCATACATGCTTTTCATTTATAATTACTTGTATTAACTATAATCACACAATGATACAAAAATAAAATGGAACATAAACATTACTAAAAACAACAGGGTACTGCCACAGGCACATAGGAGCATGAAGCAGCATTTTACCAGCAGTGTCACAGTTAGAGGGCACAACTGGGACACTTTGTCCCGGGCCCTGGGGGAGGGCCCAGAATACAGGGTGTAACTATTTTAAATTTGTTACAAAATATATTGAGGGGGGGTACCCAATATATTTTGTCTCAGGCCTGAGAATCTATAGTTGCTGCCCTGCTTTGTATAAATAAAGCAGCGCTTTCATACGTAGCCTTATAGCACAGTCCAAGCAGTAATAAAGTAGCACTTTCAAACGTAGCCTTATAGCACAGTCCAAGGAGTAATAAAGTAGCACTTTCATACGTAGCCTTATAGCACAGTCCAAGCAGTAATAAAGTAGCACTTTCAAACGTAGCCTTATAGCACAGTCCAAGGAGTAATAAAGTAGCACTTTCATACGTAGCCTTATAGCACTGTCCAAGCAGTAATAAAGCAGCGCTTTCATACGTAGCCTTAAAGCACTGTCCAAGGAGTAATAAAGCAGCACTTTCACACGTAGCCTTATAGCACTGTCCAAGCAGTAATAAAACAGCGCTTTCATACGTAGCCTTAAAGCACTGTCCAAGCAGTAATAAAGCAGCGCTTTCATACGTAGCCTTATAGCACAGTCCAAGCAGTAATAAAGCAGCACTTTCATACGTAGCCTTATAGCACTGTCCAGGTATTAAACAACAGTGGTATCATACATAGCACTTTGAGATACCGCTTGAAAAGTGCTTTATAAATAAAATTTATTATTATTGTTATAGTTCAGTCTTAGCAATAATGATTCAGTGCTTTTGCACACAGTGTTATAGGCAAGTCTTAGCAGTAATAAAACAGTGCTTTTGTAGCAGTGTTATCGTACACTGTACTGTACCTTGTACTGTTGTATGCTACTTCCTCAATTATTTCTGGACTCTGGTAACAGATTGTTCCCACACCTGTGTTTGCATAGCTGACCAGCCCAAACATTTAAGAAGAAAAACAAAAATTAGTGGAAATTAGTAGTGTTCACAGAGGAGACTGTACATCTTGTGGCTGTTAGAACATCTGTCAGTCAGTGGAACAGTTTATGTCAGTCAGTGGAAAGGTGTGAGTGTCTTTACTCTGGTGCGTAGAAGGATATGTTCAGCTCACTCATTCTTGTAGAGAAGAGATCAAGGCTCTTGAGAATGTGTAAGGGTAAATATACTCTCATTCCAGGTAATGAAATAGATGATTAAAGGGGATACTCAGACAGTATAAACTGCACAGACAGCATAAATAGCACAGACAGCATAAACAGTACAGACAGCACATGTAGCACAGGCATAAGCTGATTGTGAACTTTCACACTAAAGCTATACAACAAAAAGGAAATGAGGAAAATGAGGATTAGAGATTTATTTCCCAGCCACTATCTTTTAAACTTTGCGTTGTGTGGATCAAAAATTCTTAATTACAACAGCAATACACATGTCCCAAAGCACCCACTGAAATTTGGTTTTGATATTACATCAATTTATAAGCTGCTTTCTAATTATAGATGTTGTTCATAAATATCATAAATATTTTTCATCTTCTTTCTACAGTATAGAACAGTGGAATAGTACCTTTCAAGGGGCTTTGCCAGTCCAAAGTCTCCCAAGCGAGTCCTCCCATATTTATCCAAGAAGATGTTCTAAATGTAAATGACATTGCGTAAGGGTACAGGCACAGAGCACAGTGCAGTCAGAGCAAACATTACAGAAAGAGAAACTGACATTGTGTAAGGCTACAGGCACAGAGCACAGTGCAGTGAGAGCAAACATTACAGTAAGAGAAACAACACCACTGTATCTCACGTAGCACAGTTATGAAACCATTCTGTGCTCTTGGGAGAATTTACTGATTTGGAAACTTCCTGGAAATATTCTGACAAACACAACTGATATTCGTTTGCTTCTGGAAATTAATTAATCTAAGTGACGTACCACAGTTAAATAAATTCATGAATTTGCGAAATAAAAACATGACATTTTCAAGCCTTTATGTCTTAATCTGTTATACAATAAACAGCTAAATACAATGATAATCATTCTATATGATAGTATTTAAAATCATTTATAAAAAAAAGTTTTAAAAAGTAATTAAAATACTTTAAATACGTATCTGACCACTAGACTAGTGAGCCTTGGCTGAGTAACATAATTCATTAGCTAGCTAGCAAACACCCCAAAAGTACACATGGGATGCATAGAATTGAAATAAAAGAAATCCTACATTATCCCACTGGTGTAAGCTTATTTTTGTGAGAAATAGGCAGATTTTATAAATAAAGGTAGGGGCGTCTGGGGGTCCTCTCCCAGATAAAATTTAAGTTTCAAGGACTTTTTCCTGCATTCTGTTTCCTGCTCTCTGGTATGACAATAACAAAATAATAAGCACACTGCAACTGAGTTTTTATGTGAAATAGGCCTACGTTTTAATTATAAAAGCAAGTTTCAACAAAAAACCAATTTGCGAGTGTCTGTTTTAAGTTTTACGCTCCATCTTAATACACCATTGAAATACAGTGAAATAATCCGTGTTGGGCAAGTTCCTCTAAAAATGTAGCTAACTGGGCTACAAATTACTCAACACTGGAAGTAATAAACTGTAGCACAACTACCAATGAGAGTAAATTAAAACTACTTTTAAAAAGTTGTTATGCTGAACCTACTTAATGATAAAACATAAATAAGATCACCTATGGGAAATGCCAGACATTGGCTAATGCTACTGTTGTCATGCTCAGACCCACTTTAAATAACAAAAAATAATTATTCATAAGTTAACTGTTAATTTAGCTACACATATTTAAGTCAATTTTTGGGGAGAAATGTTCAAGATGAGTTCTCATGAACTTAGCTACATTGTTCAGTTTTAATAAATAATGACTTAATGTTAGCTAACCAGACACATTTCTGACACTTGATTGTTCACAATTTCATGGATCCAAAGCTAAATCACCCAATTAAATCGTAATAGTAAATTCCTTTGCCAAATCTGCACTGAGAAGCACACTCCCTAAATAACACAGTTTGTTAATTAAAATGATAACAAAATGTTCCTTGCATTACTAAGTAATTTAACAGCCAACTAACTTCATCTCACACTAAAAGAATTATGAGAGGTATGACTATGCTACTGCAGAGTCTGACTTCTTAGTCATGATATGATTGCAACTGAGGACCACTCACTACCACTTAGGGAAAAAAGAACCCAGGTGAGAAGCACTTGCTACATGATTTTATCAGACCTTTAAGGGATATTGAGGGCTAAACGTGCCAAAATTAAATAAATAATTTAATAAATAAATGTGGAATTATAGAAAAAATATATATTTATGAATAGGTAACTTATTAAATAAATACTTAATTTTGACCTCATGACTGTCCTTTTCAAAATAACGTTATCATATTTTATTTCATAACATGCTGTATATCCCAATGCAAGTGTTTATTTCCGACCTCCCCTTTTCATTTCATAATAAAGCTTCTCAAAATCGCAAGACTTCCCATCAATCAACACCAGCGAGGCTGGACCTGCCCACTGATTGGGTAATCTTTTGCGATCAATTACTTGGTCTTGTCCAGAGGGCAGTGCCTGGTGCACGGAGTCTGTGGGCTGAGGTCTGTCAACTCTGCTAGTAAAAACAAGACCAGGTCAAAACCTAGTATATGGCTGGACCGGGCGACCAATGGTGTGACGTCATAACTCGGCTGACCAATGGTGTAACTTCATCACTCACTCATTCAGTCACTCAGTCAGTCACAGACATTTGCGTTTGCAGGGCTGGCCCTGCTGTTGCGGTCCAGCCAAGAAGTTTGCTACGAATGCTCCTGCCAATGCTTTAACATTATAGCTGATCTTCACAGCAGGAGGGGCAAGGCAATGTATCTACTGATTGTATAATGCAGACATTTTCTGTGCACAGGACAAGAAAACTATTGCTTCTTATCCAGTGGGATATAGATAAAACTAGCTTTTTAGCTTTGTCAGTGTTCCAAGAGACATCCATGAAGACCAATGCTAACCAGGAACAGACAGCGATTGGGGTGGCTAGTGGCATTAGCTCTGCTAGCTAGGTAGCAAGAATTAGGTTCTAAATCAGAGGGGTTAACTAAAAAGGTTAAGCAATTGTTTCAGTGCTGGATCAAACTAGCAAACTATCTTTGCTTACACAACGGAATCATAGCAACTTACCATTGCATACACTGTGATATCATAGCAACCGATCATTGTTTAGACCATGGTTTCATTACAACCTATGTATTGGGATGGCAGGTATGCCATCCCGCCAAGTTACGCCTTGGCGGGGGCATGCCCCATACCTATACAGCACCGAGAGTTTGGCACTTTTCAGGGTTCCCCACAGAAATAACCACACCAGCCACAGACACTCAGCCCTTAAAAACATTAAATTCTGTACATTCTGACCCCATTTCAACAGACAGATTTCATAAACAACTTCACATGTCCACACAATAAAGCCCCAAACTTAGGGGATTTTGCGTTTTCTCCTTCTTCTTCTCTTTCTTCTTCTTCTTCTTCTCATTCTTATTTTTCCTGCCGCCTATCCCACTAATAACATGTCTCCCCATTGGACATTTTACCGACACCCGCCAAATCTTCACCTACACGACCCAATAAAAAACTCGCATACACACGCAAAATACCCATGCCTTCTTACTCTGAAACA
Source organism: Anguilla japonica (assembly GCA_025169545.1). Taxonomy (NCBI): domain Eukaryota; kingdom Metazoa; phylum Chordata; class Actinopteri; order Anguilliformes; family Anguillidae; genus Anguilla; species Anguilla japonica. The sequence goes on along the minus strand of CM045889.1, from coordinate 717,451 downwards.
TTTTCAGTACAAACAGCTAGCCCGCATTTGGTCTAGTGGGTAAGGTTACAGTCTTGGGAATACAGGGTCGTAGGTTCAAGCCCAGCGAGGGCTATGTTTCTTTGACCTGCTTTTACCCTCACTAATAATTGTCTACTACTTCTCAATTATTGCTTTTGCACCATATCTACCAGCCGTTCCCCGAACGTATGCACTGTATTATGACGTACCGTCTGCACGTTCAATTGTTAACCGGCTGAAATATTGCAAAGCCGTATGGATTCAACGGGAGCTCTTCTGTGCTTACTCGCCTGTGTTCTTCTTTAAAACCACGGACAGGTTTGCTAATGATATTTCACGCATTGCATAGCTATGTCATGGTGCTGCCCTAACAAAGTGACAAACCGGTAAACGTCTGGTTTAAGGATCGAATCCCGCCTCGCCATCAGGCAGATAATTTCCTCTTTTACACTAACGTTCTCTTACGCTTATATTTGCTTTACCAAAACTCACTCATGGCCACCCATATGCATTTCATGACGGACAGGTTTGCTAATGATATTTCACGCATTGCATAGCTATGTCATGGTGCTGCCCTAACAAAGTGACAGACTGGTAAACGTCTGGTTGAAGGATCGAATCCCGCATCGCGCTCAGGCAGATAATTTCCTCTTTTACACTAACGTTCTCTTACGCTTATATTTGCTTTACCAAAACTCACTCATGGCCACCCATATGCATTTCATGACGGCAAATGTATTCCTTTTATTAAAAAGTTACACCAGTTCACCACTGTGCCATTTCTACTAACTACATTTCTTCACTTGGCTACCGTACAAAACCTTCTTATCAGCAAACGCCACGTTTCTACATTCATGTTACCTCGCCGGTTCTCTATCTAGCCACATACAAACAATTACTGCGTATGTACGTTCTTCAACTCCCCATTAAAACATTAAATTTAAAATCATGATTCACTCATAATTATAACTACTAGTACTGAACATGAAAAAAACACTGCAGTGCAATAGATTTCACATGTTACTTAACCCTCCACTTTAACGGCTAGCGCTTTATAGCGACTGTTATATATACCGTTCGATAAGGAATATAAGCTCGCTCATGGTCACTCCATTTACTTCGCACTATACCCCGTGATCATACCCCGGGACCTACATGCCCATTCTGCTAAAAACATATTGTTTCAACTACGCTATTTCATAATTTCATCCTAATTTCTCTCACACTGTTGTTATTTTCTCATAAGCAAAGCCTGCTGGGACATACGCGTCTGCTCCTATTCTCCACTATCATGTTTTCCGGTTCTAGTTTAGCAAAACAGCGAAGAGGATTCCTACCTGCAGATAAGCCTATCAAAATGCCTTATAAACCTTACAAACACTGAAAGTGCATCTCCACGAAATAACAGACAAAACGGAGCACGACAGAAGGCTACACAAGTTGCGACCTAGGGAGTTATAATTCTACGGGCTTGCTGATTCTTTTGTCAGTCAAGGCTCGTTGGATGGACGTCAAATCCGTGAGTACATACACTGGCCATATTCCATCTGCGTTTCTCATGCGTTTACACTTATACGCCACCGCACCCTTTGTCACAGCCACTGTTTTAAATATATAGCAAACCGAAACTGCTGAACGGTACACGCTCATCAGACTGTATACAAATTCACACAACGATAGCCATAATCCACAACCGTTTTCTTACAGGGTCACTTCGCATTTCTCACTCTCATAATAAAACGCTTTGCAAAAAGAAATGATATCTCATAAAAAACACGTTTTCAACGTACAAAAATGCCAAGTTACTCAAAAGTATTGATATCAAAATGACGCCAAGTTACGGTACTACAAACAATATAGGCTATCTTGCCTCACCGAAATGACAAGATGTATTTCAAAGCAATGCTACCCAATATTTCCTCAATTCTTTCAAGTCACTTGGCCCTGTGTTTTGTAATCTTACCATTTTACAATGTCATGCAAACTTTGTGTCAGATCAAAGAGTCAAATATTTCGAATTGCCTCATGGAACACATTAAAATTAATGTACAAAACTGCTGCTGAGTAACTACAGGAAGCATATTTCTCCAGAAAACATGTTTATACTTGCTTCTGAACTGAATTTGAGTACATGTGCAAGTTATTGTATATTTGCTACGTACAATAAATACTGCATGTAAAATGCATATTGTACATACATACATAGAGAACTTCTTTCTCCCCATGGGGACATTTCCCTCGCAGCATGTTACATTCACATTTACGAACACACACTTATACCAAGAAACATACTATCATTCACGCAACAGAAAGGCTGGGCAGCGAAATACATACATATCAATACAAATTGGACATATACACGCCTATTCAATCAATCTTGACTGTGAGACAGCCATCCACACATATGTTTGGCCTGTCCATGTAGTGCATGCTTATACACACAGGGCCAAGTGACTTGAAAGAATTGAGGAAATATTGGGTAGCATTGCTTTGAAATACATCTTGTCATTTCGGTGAGGCAAGATAGCCTATATTGTTTGTAGTACCGTAACTTGGCGTCATTTTGATATCAATACTTTTGAGTAACTTGGCATTTTTGTACGTTGAAAACGTGTTTTTTATGAGATCACTACTTACACTGTGGTATCATAGCAACCTACAGTCAGTACCTGTGGCTTGATGTCTCTGTGCAGAATGTTCTTCTCATGCACATACTCCACAGCCATGCAGATCTCCACAAACCAGGTCAGGATCTGTGCAAAAAACAAAGATTTCATGCGTGTTAATAATGAACGCCAGAATAGGGTTCATAGAGGAGCTAAATACAAAATACAAACTGTTATGGTTCTGTTCCAGTGTGTGGATGGGCCCCATGGTCTGGTATCTGTTAAGGCTCTGTTCCAGTGTGTGGATGGGCCCCACAGTCTGGTATCTGTTAAGGCTCTATTACAGAGTGTGGATGGGCCCCACAGTCTGGTATCTGTTAAGGCTCTGTTCCAGTGTGTGGATGGGCCCCATGGTCTGGTATCTGTTAAGGCTCTATTACAGAGTGTGGATGGGCCCCATGGTCTGGTATCTGTTAAGGCTCTATTACAGAGTGTGGATGGGCCCCACAGTCTGGTATCTGTTAAGGCTCTATTACAGAGTGTGGATGGGCCCCACAGTCTGGTATCATCTTTAACAAAATAAACATGTCGCTGAACTCGCTTACCTGATCTTCTGGGAAATATTCACCAGTATCTTTCTGCTTTTTAATTTCCTGAGAAAGATCGCCACCCTCACAATACTCCACAACTATGTAGACATTCATATCATCTGTAAAAAGAGAATCATTTTCATGTTACTTGATTGGTTTCCACAGTAGGATTAATATTTCTCAAAATACATAAGAAAAATAATTTGACAAAGGACAGTCGTTTAAAAGCAGGAAATAAAGATGGTCTTCCATTTACAAACCAGTCAAATGCACAGCAGCTGTTATGTTCTGACATAAAGACAAAACGACCTATTGTTGCTGTGATGGCAGGGTGTTCCACTCTTATGGTGTTGTTTATTATTGTATGACATTGGCTGGCAATAATTAAATTTTATTGACATGCTGTGTCTGGCTTAAGGTTTGACCACAATATTATGATATAAATATAATAAATTAATTAAATAAAATGATCTGAAACTAACATCAAATCCACAATTATACAGTGGTATGCAAATTTTTGGGCACCCCTGGTAAAATCGCATGATTTACTGAATTTAAGAAAAAAAAGTTTCGGCACACTGCCATTGGACTCTGGAGCAGTGGAAATGTGTTCTCTGGAGTGAAGAATAACGTTTCTCTAGCTGGCAGGCTGATGGATGAATCTGAGCAAATGCCAGGAGAACGTTACCTGCCTGAATTAATAGTGCTGACTGTAAAGTTTGGTGGAGGAGGAATGTGGCTGCTTTTCATGGTTTGACCCTTTCCTGTTTCAGTATAACAGTGCCCCCCTGCACAAGGCGAGGTTCGTAAAAAAAAAAAATGGTTTGGTGGGGAAGAACTTAACTGGCCTGCACAGAGCCCTGACCCCAACCCCACTGAACACTTTTGGGATGAACTGGAACACCAGCTGCCTTATCACCCAACATCAGCGCCCGACTTCTCTAATGCTCTTGTGGCTGAATGGAAGCAAATCCCTGCAGCCATGTTTCAAAATCTACTGGAAAGCTTTTCCAGAAGAGTGGAGGTAAGGACCAACTCATTATTAATGCCCATTGTTTTGGAATGCATCCCCCTATTCCTGTAGAAGCAGGGTATGTTGGGGGTGGCAGTAGGGGAGCCAGAACACTGGCCAAGTCAGACCTTATTTGGGCAAACTAAGGGAGGTGTGTAGTGTGGAAGACTTGCTCAGTAACACATTTAAGGGAAGACCAAAGGGATACTCAGGAAGAATCTGCTTAATAGTTTTCCTGGTACCATAGATTCTTATATGAGCGTTTTGGGCATATGTCACTATCTTTTTGTTCCTTTTGTTTTTCTTAGTTTGTTACATTTTATGTCTTTTCGCATTGTATGAATTCGCAATCTTAATTTTTCCTGTTTTGTAAATAAATTGTTTACATTATTGGAACTGACTATCCTTATTATGATCAACCGATTCACAAGATTCACTAACCAGATGGAGTAACCTTAGTGAGGGCTCTCTGGGGTAGATGTTAGATTTGGTACCCGGACAATCATAATTTCTTCCCCAGGTTAAACTTTCCTCTTCATGATGCAGAAACACTATTTGCAAGACTCCCAGATGACTAGATGACTTTATCAGCTAGGATAGAATGTCTTAGAGTCAGAGAACAATTATATGAATGCCTAGCAGCAGGAGATCTTGCAAGCAAGGAGTCTTGCTTTCTGGGGTACAATGTCTTGCTGCCCATTATTGCAGCATTATTTCAGCATGTGACCAAAGTCAATCCACATACGTGAGCCCATATTCACAAACATCCACGTTTTGAAGTTAATGGAGTCAGATAAATTTGTTTTCCTCCCTGCGACTAAATACAAATCTTTACAATGTTATGCTAATTCCTTGCAGGGGTTGTGTTAACTTATTTTCTCTTAAAAAGCATCCAATGTGACCAGGGGTGCCAAAACGTTTGCATGTCAGTGTAATGATGGTCCTGCAGGTTTAAAGCCACGCACTCTATGCAGGGAGCCCAGAAACAAAGTGTGCCGATGCAAACATCTAAATCAAACATGTTCTTAAATTGTGTCCCGATGTGTGAATCGGGGTGTGTGGTGACGTGGAGGAACCTACTTTGTCCTACCCTTTCTGTGGCCACTACTTTATTATATATTTTCTGTGGTCTCTACGTTATCAAGCATCAATGGCTTGTTGGCACTTATTGAATTTTGTTAAAAAAAAATTCTGCCATGGGAGTCTATGGCAGCCAGGGCCGTAGGAGTGAGTTTGACATTTGCTCCCAAGCCCCTACCCCTGCCCACCCCCACAACAATTAATATACAGTGGCTAGTGGAAAAGTTCATTGGTTACACTAGAGCCAGCTATAATACTTTCAGCAAGCATTAAAATGCATTCCAGCTTCAGAAAATCTGTCAATGGTTATAGATTCATGATGCAGCCAAAAAAAGGTTCTATTCTTTGATAGACATAAGGCACCCAAAAACATAGTCAATTAATGCATGTTCAGTGTCTGACATTTGAACAATACATATAACTTTATAAAAACTATAATACAGTTTGAGAAATGCAAGCAACCTTTTTAATATGCTAATAGCAATAGCATTCCTCCCATACTTCCTCACAAAATGTCAGTGCCCGATTTGAATGGGGCGATATTTGAAGATTGATACTGTCTCCATTCAGTCGTCTGATAGCAACCCAGTGAGCCAACTGGTTCGTAGGTACCTACAGCAGGATTTGAATGGGGTGATTTTCTAAAGAGTGGGCTCCATTCATAGGAATGATATTCGCTGCATCGGGTGGACTTGTTCACTGCACTCCCGCAGCATACCTTTCAAAATAAAGTGAGAATTTTTTTCCCTTTAAAGTTAGTGCAGAGGGTCAAGTTTAACTGTTTCAATTATTGGGGGGGACATGTGCCCCCTGTCCGCCCACTTCCTGCGCCCTTGATGGCAGCGAATAGAAGCACAATTTTTGTGAAATTTAGCACATTGATTGAGGACAAGCAAAGATATCCAGACACCAAGTTTGGGGTCAGTTCATCCATACCTCTAGCACCACCAACAGGCCAAATTTGACATTAGGTTTTCGGCAATAACTTTTGAACCATTTGGCCTAGGGTCATGATTGGTTTCTCAATGATCCTTAGGTCCTGCTAAGTTGAATGTATCTTCTTCTGTCAACTTCTGCCACATCGGATTTTTTGCCATTTAGAATTTTTTGAAAAACACATTTTAAAAATCTTTGCCTAGATCGTTCAACAGATCACCATAACATTCTCCCTGCATCATCTAGAGAGTACTCTGACCAAAAGTTCTCAAAAATTGTTGTTAGCTCAAACAATATAGCCGGTGTAAACAAACAACAGGAAGTTAGCCATATGTTGGCCGCACTTTGTTGTCGACTGGCAAAACTCAGATTTAGCAGGGGGCTGAAGGCTTACACAGCCAATTAGATCAAATTTTACCACCTGGGGGCACTATATCAGGAAAAAGAATGTTGATGTAGTTTACAATGAAAGCAGATTTCAATCAAACTTTTTTTTGGACTACTGCAGTAAATTAGAAATCGTATCTGCTTTGTTGTTGTTTTTGGTCATCTTGGATTTTGTCAAGAACTCATTTAGCCATCTTCTCCTAGAATAACGGGGGATAACGTAATGCATGTTTGATTATTAATTATACATTTTGTGAATTGTTTTAATGATATACTACCTTCAAAAGAGTCATTGTACTGGACAATGAATGGGTGTTTCAAAGCTTCTAGCTCAGACACTTCTCGCATCATGTTCTGAAAAGGAAAAACATAAAACTGTGAGCAGTGAACTAAATATCTTTTTTCTGAACCTTTTATCCATGTCTTCAGTAAACTGAATTTTGATTTAAACTTGTGGTATTCACTGCTTCCAGAGTTGGTTTGATGTCAGAATGTCAGACTTTTTTCATAATGCATTCATAATTCTTCATATTAAATAAGTTAATGTGACTGGGATTATTCGTTTTTAAGGATGAAACAAAGCTGAAAAATCCAGGGGCCTCATTTATAAAATGGTCTCATAAATAAAAATGTCTCCTAAATAGTGCATGACTAAAGTAGTTATCAGTAAAACCCCAGTTTGAGATGGATACAAATATCTGTAAGCAAAGTTTATACTGGATGTAAATGAATTACTTGCTGGACATTTGGAGATACTGTATATTTGAGGGCTGTGCACAGATCCTTGAAGTGAACTGTGCGTCCATGTTAAGAATAACATTTAATTGAGAATAAATTTTAGGCATGAAGAATGCAAGGATTAGGAAAGTCTGATTATCTGGTGTGGATATAGTTTTTTTTCCAGACACAACTGCTCTCTGACTATTGCATACCATTATCTGTAGTCAAAGAAACACATTGCATATTTTAGCTGAATGTGTACACTGTTGAGGGGAATGTGATCTTAAAGCTGCTGTGTGATAGGCTAGATGCAACCACAGTCCCTCCCCAGAGTCCCCTCTATAAATAGCACTGCTTGCATTCCTCTTTTGCTACTGGCCAGGTCTCTGGTTTCTGCTGCTAGTTGTCCAGAGCGTGCCGCGATATAGATTAGGGGAGTAGACAGCATAGTCTGTTTGCATGAAAAGGAGTCTTGTACGGTATGTTGCCTGCCTGGTGCCCAGGTAGGAGATCTCCTGGACCGTACGGACAAGCTCCTGGCCAGAGCAGGGAGGGATCCAGTGGTGGTGGTTCGTGTAGGAACCCATGACATAGGTAAAGGCAGGTCTGAGGTTCTGCAGGACAAATTTGTGGAGCTAGCAGAAAAGATTAGGGGCAGAACCTCCGCTAGTACAGGTTTATGGGGTTTATAGAAGCAATCTCCTCACTGGATGTACAAAGCCATATGGGAGAGTATGAGAGAAAATAAAATGTAGAAGATTTTTAAAAAATGACAGCACTGGATGTAATAAGGCTGAATATTGTAATATGCGTGCTAAGGTTAAAAAGGAACTACTGGAAGCCAAAATTCTCTTTGAAAATAAATTGTCCAAGATGCAAAAAGTAATCCTAAACATTTCTTTCAACACTGTAGCAGGAAAAGGAAAGTGAAGGAGGATATCAGGTGCATCTTGAATGAAGAAGGAGCATTGCTTTGTAAGAATAAATATATTGCTGATGCCTTAAATAATTGTTTTGTTGAGAGTTACACTAGAGAAGAGGTTTCTAACAGACTGGAAGGCATATATATTCAGCACTCAGCATGTCTAAGCAGATATTGAAATTGAGGATAAAGAAGTACTGGATAAATTACATAAACAAAAGACACATAAGGCAGCAGGCCCTGATGGCATATACTCAAAGAGTCAGGTGAGATATCTTGAAACCACTGATAGGTATTTTTAGACAGTCCTGAGGACTGGAAGCAAGGTAATATAATGCCAATATATAAGAAAAGGGAGTGCACTGATCCAGGAAACTACAGGCCTGTTAGTTTAACTTACATCACATGTAAAATACTGGAATCTTTAGAGACAAGTTAAAAGTGCTTTGATTATAACAAGGCTTATGATGTTATGTACTTAGATTTCCAAAAGGCATTTGATAAGGTACCACATGAGAGACTTGTTAGCAAAATGAAGACAGTAGGAATTACAGGCGGTATTTCAGAGTGGATTTGGAACTGGCTACAGGGTAGACACAAAGAGTAGCAGTAGGAGGAATATTATCTGAACAGGGAACTCTGGGAAGTGTAGTCCCAGAAGGATTGGTGCTGGTACCACTGCTCTTCCTCATTTATATCAATTTCACACAGAGAGTGGTGGAATAGCCTGCCAGGTCATGTAACAGAGGCAGAAACTCAAACTCAATCATTTAGTCCAGAAAATGGTGAGCATTGTTGGGCTGAATGGCCTGTTCTCACCTTTTTTGGATATACTGACACATTCTGATTACAAAATACTGTATGTATTTATACAAGTAAATAAAACAAATTATTATTTTCAGATTTATATACATAAGTGCACAAGATGCTGATACTCTGTTTTGAAGGTCCACACAACTGGATTCAAATTGTGGTTAAATTCCCCAGAAGTGAGAATTTATTGTCTTCTTAATATTTATTTCAAGTTTTTAACCAAATTATAACTATTAAATTTCAATAAACACAAGTAGACAAGGACAAGGTGGGTGTGTATCCTGCACTCATTAACATTCATATCTGTAAAACACGTCATATGTAAACTCCTCATCACTAGCTGGGTTAGAGCAGGTTAGAGTAGTAACCTTACACAACGAGACAAAATGAAAGAAAGCAACATAAACTAGGCTTTACCATTGTATAGTTAAACCTGGAGCTCATTCACTGTGTAATAACATTGTGACACTGAGCTACTGTACATTAACATTAGACTCTATACTCAGTCTCAAACTCCAGACATTTCGCCCAAATAAAGAAAATGTTTGATACGGCATGTTTAAGCTTGAAAGCTATTTAACTGTCCCTAGCTAACGGTAGGCTGCTTACTGATCCACTGCATTCTGCAACAAGTTCTATGTGAAAATGAGCTCTGCAAATACTAACTGTATGGGTTATTGTAATACTGCAGTGCCTGTAGGCTCCGGAAATAAAACCCATTTCTTGTAGGTCTCTTCATTTTTGTGAAAAGATGAAGGCTAATGCTTTTTCTACATCTAGAGAAGGAGCAATGCTAAGGTATTTCAACTTAGCTTGCCTTACAAATACAAATGTAGCAAGAGCATAATTCACAAATTACATGTAGAAACGACTTAACCCTGCCCACTGAAAACCTGGCTTTTGACCAAGGGGCAAAGCAAGCCAATTTCAGCTCAAGTTTTTTTTTTTTTTTTGCAAGAATCATGTTAAAATATTTCTCGGCAATACTGTGAATGCAAAAAAGTATTAAAACAACACAGCAAAGAATTCTCATATTTCAGTTTCCTGGATCTATAAATAAATGTAAGAAACTTTTAAAATCTCATACACTACATGGCCAAAAGTATGTGGACATCTGACATCCAACATCTCATCCAAAATTATGGTCATAAACATGGAGTTGGTTCACCTTTTGCTGCTATAACAACCTCCACTCTTCTGGGAAGGCTTTATACTAGATGTTGGAGCATTTGTGCAGGGATTTGCTTCCATTCAGCCAGAAGAGCATTGGTGAGGTTGGGCAATGATTTGGTGATTAGGCCTGGCTTGCAGTTGGCCTTCCAATTGATCCCAAAAGTGCTGGATAGGGTTGGGGTCAGGGCTCAGTGAAGGCCAGTCAAGTTCTTCCACATCATTGTCAAGAAAACAATTTCTTTATAGATCTCGCTGTGTGCCGAGGGGCATTGTCATGCTGAAACAGGAAAGGGCCTTCCCCAAACTGTTGGGGAAGTACAGAATCATCTGGAACGTGATCATATGCTGTAGCATTAAGATTTCCCTTCACTGAAACTAAGGGGCCTAGCCCGAACCATGAAAAACAGCCTCAGACTAAGGGGTGTCCAGATACTTTTGGTCATATAGTGTATTTGAAATAGTTTAAACAAAGAACATTTTTATAAATGAGGCCCCAGGAGAAGGTTTGGAGACAGGTATGAGACAGGTGTGTGACAGGTATGCAACAATTCTGACAGATCTGACACAGGTTTGAGTCACTTACTGATTTATGGAGCGTTTTTATTACGTAATCCTTGCCATCCTTCTCATTCTTCACCCGTAGAGGTTGACCAAAAGCTCCCTGCCCAGTTTCTCCAACCAGGGTGTATCCGTGCTGCTTCAGGATGCTTTGGTTATTTCCCATGATGCTTTACTGCACAACCACAATAATGACATTCAGTAAATTATGGACCATACCCATTATTAATTATTGTTATGGCAAGGAGTCTGTAGACACCCTTTTCATACTGAAAACAGAGAGTATACGCTTATCCAATAAGGAGTGGCTTGAGAGAATCTAGCAGATAACATGGCCTATAGGTTAACTCCTTTGGTAGCGCCTCTTTTTTAACACAAGCCTGAAAATGACATACCCAAAATAAAATGGTTATTATTCTTGACTATTTGACTGCAGGCATAATCCATAATCCTGAAAATGTTATGGTGTGTTTATACAGGAGAGACAATGCATGTCCTTTTATGCAAGCCTAACAACTGATACACCGTTAGAAACATAATTTCATTATCAAAAATGCTTCTGTCATCACTATAATAGCTTGGCACTAGCTGGCAGTGTATTGGGCAGACGTTATACTGTCCATGTTGGGTCGTTGTGCGTCCTGCTGAATATACTGAAGAACTGTTTGACCAGCACTGGACAGAGAAGCTTATAGGTGGACTTGTTTTGCTCCAGAGAATCTATACAAACCGGAGATAGTATTTTGACAGTATTTTGTACAGTAGGTGTGTAAATGTAAGAATTTTGACATAAACAATGGTCATTCTACCTAGGTGAGTTAGTATGTTTTTGGGACTAAAAGTTACTATTAATTTAGTCAGCTGGATTCTTGTCCTGACAATCATACCAAATTTATTGTTATTTGTTTCCTCTGCAGAGTTCCAAAACACAAAGAAATTGAGGACCCCCCCAAACCTGTTCTGTGACCCCACATGTTAAAATATTGGCATTACTAAAATAGTTTATATAGACAGAACCATGAGGTATCGTGTGACCTTATTGAAAATTTCACTATAAAAAAAAATGAGTGAATGCAAATAAACGCACTCTAGCCAGAATACGGGCGGCGTGATTTAAGGGGTTAAAGAAGGAACATTGAAGCTAGCATAGAGGCGCAGAGAAGCTAGCATAGAGGCGCAGAGCAGCTAGCATACAGGCGCACAGAAACTAGCATAGAGGCGCAGAGCAACTAGCATAGAGGCGCAGAGAAGCTAGCATAGAGGCGCAGAGCAGCTAGCACAGAGGCGCAGAGAAGCTAGCACAGAGGTGTAGAGCAGCTAGCATAGAGGCGCAGAGAAGCTAGCATAGAGGCGCAGAGCAGCTAGCATAGAGGCGCAGAGAAGCTAGCATAGAGGCGCAGAGAAGCTAGCATAGAGGCGCAGAGCAGCTAGCATAGAGGCGCAGAGAAGCTAGCACAGAGGCGCAGAGAAGCTAGCACAGAGGCGCAGAGAAGCTAGCACAGAGGTGCAGAGCAGCTAGCATAGAGGCGCAGAGCAGCTAGCATAGAGGCGCAGAGAAGCTAGCACAGAGGCGCAGAGAAGCTAGCATAGAGGCGCAGAGAAGCTAGCATAGAGGCGAAAGGAGGACCTAGCATGACAGAACAGCAGGCAACTTCATACTGAAACACAAACAGAACACCTGAAGTGCAGGTAGACCCACTTACCTCAGAACAGAACACCTGAACTGCAGGTAGGCCTGTATCTGCTTCCCACAGGCTCTATTGCCCAGTTTTTTTTATATTTCCTGTATTTCTGTAAAGTGTCTGTAAAAAAGTGGTATACAAATAAAACTTAATTACATCAGATGCATTACATTACAAGCATTTAGCAGACGCACTTATCCAGAGTGACTTCCATAACTTTTTTTTTTTACATAGCATTTACATTGCATCCATTTATACAACTAGAACCTGTTTACTGGCCATCCTCCGGGAACCTAACTTCAATTTAAATTACTTTTTGTTGGGATGCACCAATGTCAGCTCTAGTTACTTTTTGTCAATCAAAAAGAAAAAATCAATAGTTTATTTGCAATCCAAGAGTTGGTTTTCATTTGCCTGTCAAATACAAAATAATAGCACTCTGTTTTCCATTTCAGGAATGTACTTTCAGTTTGAGGAATGCATTTAAAGTTGTATGAATTTGAAAAAGGGTCATAATTATTTTTTTTCAAACTGCAAGATTTTAAACAGATTAACATAAAACTTATGGAAGCAGAATCATCGAACAATTAGTACTGGCATCTGCCAATATTTTTCAAAATATTTGGAAATTTGTATCAGCCAAAAATTTTCATTTTAGCGCACTGATTTGTCACTCTTTATGCCCTTGTAGTAGCTACAGTATGTGTAGCCCACTAGGCCTATTGGCCATATGAACCATATATATTATATCCACAAACCCATTCTGCTTTAATGCTGATAAATCCGAAATACGAGTTTGAACTTCCATTCAGCAAAAAGCAGTAACTGCACATCACCAGGATGCATCACATCTCAAATACACTGGGCAGGATAATTAGTGAGTGCTGTAGTAGATGTTAATAGGGATAAAGAGTTGATAGAATCAGAAGCCAAAGGAGGGGTTATAAAAAACACCCTCCACTCTGCGATCACAATCATTCACTGGGTGGGGCCACAATCACATCTTGTCATGGGGCCCCTGGTGTTCTCTGTCCTTGTATTCTTGGAAATGCATTCTGCCAATGGAATTTGATAAGAACACTCTTCACTCAAGTCTAAGCTCGATGATCTTGTTCTTTTGTATGCTTGTGTTTTGTCTTCCTATGAGATTATAAGATTCATGCTAATATGCTTAGCTGAATATTAGCTTAATGGCCAAGAGGTGCATATACCTGTACAAGCTATAAGATACACCTTGCTGTGAATGCATTATTATTGAATTCAAACAGAAATATTTATTCATATTTCAATAAAAAACTTTGTTTGAGAGTTCTGTGTAAATTCTGACTTTAAACAGTTCCAGGTCTCACAATAACTCATGAAGTGCATTAGCGATTGAGCCAGTTAATCCTGAAGTAAAGCCCTGATCTCTGTGCTAGGGTGGACCCACAACAACATCTACTCTGCGACATACAGAGCAGGCAAGACATGTTAAATTGGGCCTAACATAATTACAGTTGGTTAGGAGCTGTCTATCTAGCATGATTAAAGAGGAGGGTCTTCAGCATAGACCACTATTTGGAGAAAACTTACTGAACCCCCACTGAGCCATTGAGTCTGTGGATCATTAATCCTTTTAAAAAGCAGCACCACAGTGCCTGACTCCATTTAAACCTGGGCCAGTGAGCTAATGTAGCTAAGTTCCTTTCACTGTGTGTTCAGCTGTATAGCATAGTAAAATTATCAAAGAAATATAAACTGGACTGAAAGCAAAGGTGAAACAGATATACACCCAGGTATGTGTCCAGGTGCCAGGGCTAAAAGAATAAGAAAAAAACATATATACTTACCACAGATTAAGAATTTTTCTTCCAAAAGCAGTTTGAATGGCAGTTATGAATTTTATCTACAAGAAGCAAACTTGTTCCTGTCAGTAGCAGGGTGGCAGAGAGACTGGTTTGAGGAGGGGAGGAATGAACATTTATCAGCTTAAATTGTGGGCGTTTCTCATTTTGCACAGGAGTGGATGGTTTCGGTTTCTCATCAGCACTGGAGAACAGTACGGGATACCTGCAGACACTTGAACACTTTAGGAGGGAGAAAATATGAATAATGATGTATTATCAGCACAAAAACAGCTGTTTCTGTAAAATGGTAAAACATACACGTGTAAATAGCATTAAATAGAAGTTGAGTGTCCATATTTTTATCTTATTTATTCATTCGTTTCAAATCTAAATGCCTTAAGCAAACAACAAAAATAACAGATTTCACTCAGACATTACAATGCCTCTGGCTTTTGGAGGGCACTGTATGTATATAACAAGCACGAAACCGCCCAGACCCACGGCGCAACTTGGTGAAGTATATTTTTTGGTTGATGTTACGCGCTGATATATGGCAGTTGGTTGTGTCAGAATTCTGACTGTTTAAATGGATTTTTAAAATAGACACTTCATGCTACAATCACGATAACAGCAATGACTGTGCTGTGAAGTTTAGGTAGCAAACAACAAGGCTGAATCCTTTAGAAGTAATTTACATAGAAACATTGATTTTACATTGATCCTCTTTGGCGCCTGCGTGACGGCTGCCTGTTACAGCAACTCTGCACGTCACTCTGCTTTTTTACTCTGTTTTAATTAGTTTTAGCTCAGTTTTTAGTTAGTTTTGTGTTTTTAGTTTGAGTATACTTTGCTCATAGTGTTCAGGTTTACAGTTTTTAGTGTTTTTAGTGCTTTTTAGCAGCTATGTGTCGCGAGTTGAACCGGACTGTATACACGAGAGAAGCACTTCTTTCGTATCGGGAAAGCGCAGCTGCTCCGCCGTGAGATACACCGGCTGTACTACGGAGGCGACGCCGGGGAAAGACAGCAGGAATGTGGGCAAAGGAGAGGCTGGAAAGAAATAAAAGGTTTAAACGCTACCTTCCATTCGTTGTCATGGGAAATGTTAGATCACTGGCAACAAAACGGACGAACTTGAGCCCTGATGAGCAACCAACGCGAGTTCCGGGACTGTAGTGTTCTGTGCTTCACGGAGACATGGCTGAGTGGTAATACACCCTACGGTTTGATTGACGTGGACTGCTTCTCGCTGGTGAGGGCGGACATGGACACACGGAGCGGGAAGAAGAAAGGGGGTGGTCTGGCTGTCTTTGTGAACTCCAAATGGTGTAATCCTCGTCACATAACTGTGAAGGAGCGCGTCTGCACCCTGATACTTTTCTTTAAATTTGTCACCCGTCTGTATGTATACTGTATATCTGCACTTTCTCAAAGAGATGCTAGAAAGATAACAAGTTAATCGTATCTTGGGTGTGGATTGTTTTACGTCCACTTTCGTTTTACTGTAAGTGAACCACATTATGCTCACACTGACTCATGTTTTATCAAACCAGTTATTACCAGAAAGGAGCTCCGTTCTGCCAACATTCAGCATTATTTACACATTGTGAATAATATGATGTAGGTAACTTTATTGACTCTCACCCTATGTGTATTTGTTTTCATATTTGATTATTTGTCAAGGACAATACATATTGAAATTGTTACAGTTTAACCCCTTAGTGCACATGCCAAATCTTGCCAATCCTTGCCCATTTAGGGGGTACCCTAGTTAAAGCCTTATAACTCCAGATGTGAACACCACAGAGACTTGAAAAATGGCTTAAATGAAGCAGGACATTTGTACAATTTACAATACTAATGCAGATTAGTTTATATTCCTAATTTTGGAAGAAATAAAGTGCCACAAATGCAATTGTCCAGACAAAAAATCAAAAATGAATTTGCACTTTTTTAGTTTGCAATGAAATACTGAGAGATTGCATTTATACAGCAGGTTAGACTATACATGTGCTGGATCAAAAACTTCTTGACCACAAGTTCATAAAATCTAAGGGTGGATATGTAGAACTACTATAGATTTATGAAGCAAAAACTAAGCAGTGCACCCACCCTCCAAATCTATCCAAAATGTCTAAATTATGCATTGCTGTAAATCACAACATATTCACGTATTTCATTGCAAATCAACTGTTTTGTCTCAAGAAACTCACTGTTGCATCATTTTCAAGTGGGAATTACAAGCTTTCCATCAGTACAGTGGTCTAAAATATCCAGGGGTCCAGAAACATTTCCAAAATCTCTCCAAAAATGAATAAAATGCTTTTTGTCCATTATAAAGCATATAAACAAGGCCCTTATTTTATTTTTTAAAATTTGTTTGACCTTTATTTACCCAGATAAAATCAGTGGAGAACCAATTCTCATTTACAATGATGACCTGGCCAGGAGGTGTCAGCAACAGTAAATATGTAAAATAAACAGTCAACACAAAACGACACATACAGTACAGATACAGTACAGTACAACATACAGTACGGCACGACAGTACATAAGAAACGACAAAAGACGGCATAGGTAAATAAAATAAATCAAAAGTCAATAAATAAAATCAATAAACCAATAAATAAACACTATGTGCAAGAGAAGGTGAGTTACTGGATATTCTTTGTACAGTTGTAACGGGAGAGAGAGAGAAGAGAGGGCTGGTCAGCAGGTGCAGCAGTCAACTATGACCTGTTGCAGATTTTGTTTGAACATGTTGAGAGATGTGAGAGCTGTGAGTTTGAGTGTGTTTTGTAGTGTTATGAAGTTTTAAAATGGAACATTGCTATCAGGTTAAAAAATAATGCAAAAATATTGTCACACAATGCGGTACAATACCTAAATGTGTAATAATTAACTCTTGTATGTATTTCTATACACTGTACTCTCATATATTTTCTTGTATGGGGATGGGACGACATGAAAACAATTTTCAACCGTCCACCACGTTTTGGCAATGCTCCAACTCTCACTTCATCACTGTTGCATGCTCCACAAAAACTATTATACTACTAACTAACGCTTACATTATAGTGTGAAATATCCACATTATATAATACCACTAACCTATTTAAATTTAAATTTCAAAATAACTCAATTTCTCAAAAAATAACGTATATAACCGAAGTATTTTGAGCAGTAATACTTACATAGCAATGATGAAATCTTATCTGTTTTCAGTAGATAGAGACAGAGACAGGAAATCAATGATATAGTTCTATCCGCTCCTGTCTTACACCAGAAAACAAGGTCAGCTACGTCTAAATGTAGGTTTTTAGCCCGGCAGAAATGTATTATATCAAGTAATCTTTGTCTAACATAATTACTGCACTGAGTCTCATTTGCTCTAAACTGCATTAGGCAGGTATTGTGTGGAGCTAGTTAGCTGCTTGGCTTGTGGGGTAATTGCTCAGTCATCAGCTGCTATTCATTTGGTAATTAGGGCTTGTAGTCTGGTTTGGAGCGACGCTAGCGTCGCTCCCTCCCAGTTTTGTGTTATTGCATCTCTATCCTTCTGCCATCACCCTTCCTCTCACTACTCCCTGTCCTCACTGTTATGCTATGTGTCAACCCCATCCCAACCTGTTCTCTCCCCTACAGAACTCGCTTCTGCAGGCGAGGCCCCCCGCGGCGACGGAACCTCTCCAACCTTCGCTATCCCTCATTGACCCCCTGTGACAACTTCACGGTCGCAGGAGGGCTATGGAACTGCCAGTCTGCTACGCGGAAGGCTGACTTCATCTCAGCCTACGCGTCCCCCTCCTCTCTTTACATTTCCTTGCCCTCACTGAGACCTGGATCACACCAGGCAACACTGCAACTCCTGCAGCCCTCTCCTCCTCCTTCTCCTTCTCTCACACCCCCCGCCCGTCTGGCCGTGGTGGGGGCACAGGTTTGCTGATCTCTCCCTCCTGGAAATTCTCTGTTCTTCCCCTCTCTCATCTCTCCATCTCTACCTTTGAATACCACTCTGTCTCAATCACCTATCCTGTTAACTTGTATATTGTTGTTATCTATCGCCCTCCAGGGCCCCTGGGAAGCTTCCTCGATGAGCTCGACACCTTGCTCAGCTCCTTCCCAGAGGATGGCACCCCACTGATCCTCCTGGGAGACTTCAACATCCACCTTGATGCCTCCCACGCCGCAGCCTTCCTGCCCCTACTCCACTCATTCGATCTCTCCCTGATGCACTCCCCACCAACACACAAAGCTGGCAACCTCCTAGATCTGGTCATCCTGAGGAATTGCTCCTCCTCCGATCCCACAGTGACCCCTCTGCACCAGTCCGACCACCACTTCATTTCCTTCTCCCTCCCTCTTGCTCCCCCCCCCTCCCTCCCCTCCATCCACTCCTACTGTCATGGTCCGCCGTAACCTCCGCTCCCTCTCTCCCTCCTCTCTCGCTTCTAGTGTCACTGCTTCACTCCCCACTCTTGAATCCTTCTCAAACCTTCCCACTGACTCTGCATCCTCCGCTCTGTCTTCCTCGCTCTCCTCAGCACTTGACTCTCACTGTCCTCTAATCTCCAGGCCGGCACGCTCGTCCCCTCCCAGTCCGTGGATGACTGACCCCCTCCGAACCAACCGGGCCAGCCTACGTGCAGCGGAGAGGAAGTGGAGGAAATCCATGGCTCAATCCGATCTGTCTGCCTACCAGTCTATGCTGGCTACATTTTCTACTGCTGTAACCTCTGCTAAAATTAATTATTACCAAACAAAAATTCATAAATCTACCTCTAACCCCCATCAATTGTTCTCCATTTTCTCCTCTCTCCTCAGCACTCCTCCTTCCCCACCTCAGTCCTCCCTCGCTGCAGATGACTTCGCAGCTTTCTTCGATGAGAAGATTGCAGACATCCGCAGCTCCTTTACGTCCACCGCCACCCCTCCCCACTCCCCCCTCTCTGTTTCCTCCCCTCGTTTCTCCACTTTCTCTCCTCTCACTGACTCTGATGTTTCCCAGCTCCTACTCTCCCACCGCCCTACCACCTGTGCTCTTGACCCCATCCCCTCCTCTCTCCTCCAGACTATCACACCTGACATCCTCCCGTTTGTCACCTCCCTTGTGAACTCCTCCTTGTCTTCTGGATGTTTCCCCTCTTCCTTCAAGCTGGCCCACATCACCCCACTACTGAAAAAGCCCACTCTGGATCCCTCCGTCATCCAGAACTACCGTCCTGTTTCCCTCCTCCCTTTCTTATCCAAAACCATTGAACGAGCTGCTTCCAACCAACTCTCCTCTTTTCTGTCACTGAACAACCTCCTAGACCCCCACCAGTCCAGCTTCAGACCTGGCCACTCGACAGAGACCGCACTCCTCTCGGTCAGTGAGTCGCTTCACGCCGCACAAGCAGCTTCCCATTCATCTGTCCTGATCCTTCTAGACCTTTCTGCTGCCTTTGATACAGTCAACCACCCCATCCTCCTGTCCTCCCTGGCAGCTATGGGGATCTGTGGCACAGCACTAGACTGGATCGAGTCCTACCTCTCCGGTCGCTCCTTCCAAGTCTCCTGGGCTGGTGCAGTATCGGCACCTCGCCCCCTTGCCACAGGAGTTCCCCAGGGCTCAGTCCTTGGTCCCCTTCTATTCTCCCTGTACACCCAATCTCTTGGTCCTGTAATCTCTGCTCACGGGTTGTCCTATCATTGTTATGCCGATGACACCCAACTCTTTCTCTCCTTCCCCCCCTCTGACACACAGGTCTCTGCTCGCATCTCTGCTTGCCTGAGGGACATCCAGAGCTGGATGGATAACCACCATCTTAAGCTGAACCCAGGTAAGACAGAGATGATCTTCATCCCTGCTCCATCCTCTAACCTCCTGGACTTCTCCATTACCCTAGGGGACACCGTGGTGTCATCATCACCCACCGCAAAAAACCTCGGAGTGGTGATGGACAACAGACTGTCCCTCTCCCAGAACATCACAGCGGTGAGTCGAACGTGCAGGTTCTTCCTGTACAACATCCGGAGAATCCGCCCCTTCCTCACCACCTACGCAACCCAGCTCCTGATTCAAGCAATGGTCCTGTCCCGCCTGGACTACTGCAACTCACTGCTGGCTGGTCTGCCAGCATCCGCCATCAGACCCCTGCAGCTCATCCAGAATGCTGCAGCGCGTCTGGTCTACAACCTCCCCAGACATTCCCATGTCACCCCCCTGCTCACTGACCTCCACTGGCTGCCTGTTATGGCTCGCATCAAATTTAAGACTTTGGTGCTTGCATACCAGGCAGCTAAGGGGTCAGCACCTAGATACATCCAGAGGATCATCAGACCCTACACACCAGCCAGACCTCTCCGTTCTGCTACTTCTGGACGCTTGGCACCTCCCCCTCTTCGTGCCTGTACTTCCCGCTCCCGTCTGCTGTCTGTCCTGGCCCCGCGCTGGTGGAATGACCTCCCCGTGGCGGTCAGAACAGCAGAGAATCTAACTACCTTCAAAACGCAGACTAAAAGACTCATCTCTTCAGGCTGCACCTCTCCCCACCCCTCCCTAGCCTATAGTTTAGCTCATTATACCTAGTTAGGCTAATTCGAGCATGTTAGTTTTTTATTTGGCAGGATTGTTTGTCTACTTCTGATCAGGAAATTGTGATTTCAGTGCTAGTTTGTATTTGGCAGGGTTGTTTGTTTGCTGAACAGGTTACTCTACAGGGTTGGAGTCCTGATCTATGTGGTCACTTCTGGCACTACAATCTTTATTTCGCTCTAGTATGTTTCTTTTGTACCTCCGCACCTGGAACTAATGCACTTGTTGTACGTCGCTCTGGATAAGAGCGTCTGCTAAATGCCTATAATGTAATGTAATGTAATGAGTATTTCACCTGAATATTTGCAAACCACTTAATTTGATTTAGTGATGGGAATGAGTTCTGCTAAAACAAAGTATGAGGAATGACCACTTAATTGTTTAATTAAAGACAAAATCTGGGCTTACAATCATTACCACGTGTGATCAAGATTCAAATACATTTTTACTGACGAAAATGTCTCCGTGAAACAGCAACAGAAGAAAGGGTACAGATAAAAAGTTTTAAAAGTTTAAAGAAACATAAACTTCTTTAAGTACCGTGTTTGTGCCAGTACTGTTGGTACAAAGCTCACTGTGTGTCCAGCTGCACAGCAGAGTAATATTATCAATCATTATTACAAGTAACTGAAATCCGTAGTGTAACAGATACACACCCAGTTATATGTCTAAGTGCAGAGTTAAAAAAAATAATGTACTCACTGTAGATTGAGCGATTTTCCTCCAGAAGTAGTTTGACTGCCAGGTGGGAATCTGATTGCTATTTTTTTATTAAAACAATGACAGCAGTTCACAACAATGAAGAAATTCACAACTGAATATCACTGGGTAGCAAGCTATACAATTGTAACATAATCTTACTGCTGTTAGATAGCCACCTGCAATTTCTCTGAGAAACTTGAGATTTAGCCAAGTAATAATATAAATTGTAACTTGCTACCGTGGTTAGTTTGATCCTTTTCTCCTCAGGTCCCTATCAGCTGATCCCTCTGTGGTCAGTGCTTCCCTTCAAATGAACAGCAGATGAGCTGGCTGTCTGGTTAGGTCCTGACTTTCATTTTCAATTTTTATAGGGCAGGAAGCTTCAAAGTGCTCACCCAGCATAACCTGGAGATAAGACAGGGCAGGACCTGGGGAGTTACTATCTGAGGTGTGAATGTGTGTGTGTGTGTGTGTGTGTGTGTGTGTGAATGTTTGTGTGTGTGTGTGTGTGTGAATGTTTGTGTGTGTGTGAATGTGTGTGTGTGTGTGTGTGTGTCAGAGGGGGTGTCCATGCCCCTGCCCCCGCCTCTTTTTCACCAGTTAAAATATGCAGCTTTCCTTAAGTTTTGGGCAACTTGGAAGGAAGTTGTGTTGTAACAGTTGTAAGTGGGAATCTGAATCCTTCATCGAACTCTAACTCTATTCGTGAAAATTTAAAAATAATGTTTCCCGTAACATTAATGAAAACTTCGTCGCCTATGTCACTGGGCTAGGAGAATAACAGGGATTCACAGTGAGCAAACGGGAATTGGACTGAACAAAAACGTGAAATTTAAGTCCAGGAAACAGAAGCGCTAAAATCTCAGCATTGTACAAAATGCTACGTTATTCCCAAATTTCTAAGAAAATTGCATTTTTCAATATTCATGAAAAAATTAAAAAATATAATTACATGTATTTCACCTAATTACATGCCTACGAGAGTGAGTGAGTGAGAGAGTGAGTGAGTGAGAGAGAGGCTGTATACAGTGTAGTCCGTAAGTAGGGGAGACCGGCTGCCACAGGCGTTGGTTGACACACAGCTTTTTTCTGGTACTTAGTAGGTCACAGACACAAAAATGTAAAATCAAAATGTTTGTTTACTTGAACTGCAGTCGTGTATCATGTTAAAACAGAAAAAATACATGCTGTTTTGTGTGACAAAGCTTATCCATCCAGTATTTATACCTGCTTATCCAAATCAGGGATGCGGGAGGTGCTGGAGCCTATCCCAGCATACACTTGGTGAGAGGCAGAACTCTGGACAGGTCACCAATCTATCACAGGGCACACACACCATTCACTCACACACTCATACCTACAGGAGTCTCCAGTTATCCTACCTGCATGTCTTTGGATTTTGGGAGGAAACCGGAGTATCCGGAGGAAACCCACATGGACACGGGGAGAACATGCAAACTCCACACAGAAAGCCCCAGGCTAGGATTCGAACCCAGAACCTTCTTACTGTGAGGCGACATATACATTCTTTATTAAATAAATGATCTAAATAATTTTTTAAAAATTCAATTCAATTGTTTTTGTAAATATTAAAGCATTTTCTTCATCATTTAAAGTTTTTGTAAATATTTTTAAAGAAAGTTTACTTTTTTAAAAAACATTACATATAAACATTATACATATGTGTATATATATATACTACATTTCCAAAAGTATGTGGACACCTGAACATCACACCCATATGTTCAGTTCATCTGAAAGGTGTTTGATGGGGTAGAGGTCAGGGCTGGTCAGTCAAGTTCTTCCCCATCAAACTCAGCAAACCATTTCTTTATGGGCCTTGCTTTGTGCATGGGGCATTGTCATGCTAAAACAGGAAGGGGCCTTCCCCAAACTGTTGCCACAAATTTGGAAGCACAGAATTCTCTAGAATGTCATTGTATTCTGTACAATGTGATTTCCCTTTACTGGAACTTTGGGGCTGAGCCCCAAACCATGAAAAACAGCCCCAGACCATTATTCCTCCTCCACCAAACTATTCATGCCAGTACAATTGGCACTATGAATTCTGCCAAACCCAGGTACATCCATCAGACTGCCAGATAGTGAAGTGTGATTCATCACTCCAGAGTCCAGTGGTGGTGTGCTTTACACCACTCCAGCTGACGCTTGGCATTGCGCATGGTGATCTTAGTTCTTAGAGCTTAGCGCAGTTCTTGTGCTGACATTGTTTCCAGAGGTAGTTTGGTACTCTAGTGAGTGTTGCAACCGGACGGATTTTTACACACTGTACAATTCAGCACTCGTTGGTCCCATTCTGTGATCTTGTGTGGCCTATTGCTTTGCAGCTGTGCTGTTCTTGCTCCTAGACGTTTTAAAACAAACCATTAAGCACAAAAAACATTGGGACCATTTTCCACTGAATCACATTGTTCACCAGCAATGTCTTTAGCCACAGTTCTATCCATTTATACCACCATGGTTACAGAAACATCATTTCCTATCTATTTGTGCAAAAAATAGCAGTTTTTTCCAACCCAAATTTTTTCTCATTTTTTTGGACATAAGACTATAATTTTAATCTTAATGCTAGATATAGTCTGCATGTATTCTGTCTATGTATGTTCTTAGTTAGCATAGTGAACCTGCACTGGTCCTGTAGTGATGTTCCTGATTAGGATGTTTAACCTGCACTGGTCCTGTAGTGATGTTCTTAGTTAGCATAGTTAACCTGCACTGGTCCTGTAGTGATGTTCATAGTTAGCATAGTTAACCTGCACTGGTCCTGTAGTGATGTTCTTAGTTAGCATAGTTAACCTGCACTGGTCCTGTAGTGATGTTCTTAGTTAGCATAGTTAACCTGCACTGGTCCTGTAGTGATGTTATTAGCATATTTAACCTGCACTGGTCCTGTAGTGATGTTCCTGATTAGCATAGTTAACATGCACTGGTCCTGTAGTGATGTTCTTGATTAGCATAGCTAACCTACACTGGTCCTGTAGTGATGTTCCTGATTAGCATAGTTAACCTGCACTGGTCTTGTAGTGATGTTCTTGATTAGCATAGTTAACCTGCACTGGTCCTGTAGTGATGTTCCTGATTAGCATAGCTAACCTGCACTTGTCCTGTAGTGATGTTATTAGCATAGTTAACCTGCACTGATCCTGTAGTGATGTGGAATTTCACTCACAGGCACTCTTTTGTGTCCACGTTCACAAATTCTCACTCATTCAAATGCATGTTTATACATTTATACACATGTGCACTAATTCACATGCATGTTCATACATTTACACATGTGCACTAATTCACATGCATGTTCATACATTCTCACGCTCATTCATGTGCATGTTCATACTCTCATACACTCATTCATGTGCATGTTCACATGCTTTCACATGTGCTCACGCTCATTCACACACATGGGCATACGTTCACTCAGGTTGGAGTTTGGTGCTTTGAGGATGGATGTACTCTAACATCAGGTCCTTGGAAGAACATAACACCCAAATACCCTTTACAAGTCAGATAGTCCTATATCAAGCAATAAGGACACAGAGACACTATTTATTGTAGGCAGACAAATAATTTTTTAAAGATTTAATCAGGCCCTTTGAGATGTCACCAAAGTCCAAAGTTACAAACTTTTACCCAGTATTACCTGCTTGACATTAAGGCTCACCAGCCATTGTGGCTAACGGTTTTCCGTCAGTAGCCACCCAGCATTTTCACAGGCCCTGCCTGCAGCACCATTTAGTAACACAGTGTAGAGGAATATTTACTGGGAAATAAATGCAATTTAAAGAATTATATGGTTACATTCAAGTAGATTAAAGAGAATATGCGCCATAATGTGGTAAATGCATTTTTGTGATTTATGTTTATAAAGATAACAAATGTCTAACAAATGATAAAAGAAAACAAGTAAAAAGGAATAAATAAAAATATTTTTAAAAAATAGTTTTCTATACTCGAATGCTGTTTGATAGTGAATTAAATGTATAAAAACTAAACTTCAAATTTTGTAAACTTCAAAGAAATTAATCAGCTGGTTTGAAAAAGTAAATATACATTTCTAATTTTTAATGTATTTAATGTGTTTTATAAGGCATAAAATCGTCAAGTCAAGAAAGAAAGAAATTTTTATACCCATGAATATTGTGTGCTCTCGTAGAAAAGCTTTTTGGATCTGAAGAACAGAGAACACTACCCCCGCCCCCCGCCCCCCACCCCCCCCTTTAGTATCTGGTGAAGCTCTTTAATCAAACTGTCCTGATATGAACTGTGGAAACTCCCTTTTCTCTAAAAGCCTTCCACAACTGACTTCTACCTAATCCCACTGCAGCCCTACCAACAAACCAACACACACACACACACACACACATGCACACACACACTTACACACACACACACACTCACACGCACGCACGCAACACACGCACGCACTCATACACACACTCACACACACACGCACACACACTCACACACACGCACACACACACACTCACGCACACACACACTCATACACACACACACACACACACACACACACACTCACACGCACGCACGCACTCACGCACGCATGCATGCACGCACACACACACTCACACACACACGCACACACACACGTTCGTATTGCAATACTTGTGAGGACTTCCCATTGACTTACATTCATTTCGTAACCTCTAACCCTAACCCTAACCCTAACCCCAATCACTACACACCTAACCTTAACCCTAACCTTAACCTAACTGTAACCCTAACCCTAACCCTCAGTCCTAACCATAAAACAGCCTCTTGAACTTGTGGGAACCAACAAAAGGTCCCCACCTTGCGTAATTTTCCTCATCTTTCTATCCTTGTGGGGACATTTGGTTCTCACAAAGATAGTAATACATGCCCACACACACACACACACACATACAGGACTCTGCTTCCACCTGCTGGATTTGCTGCTACTCAGTAAGAATTGTTGATAATTGAAGTGGAAAAAAACTTAAATTTGGTTTTTCCATTAACCCTTATTCCAATGTCCTTTTGTTTTCACCACCTGGAGAGTGCAGGAGCAGTTTGTCAGACTCGCAGCCTTCCTTCCAAAATAAATCCAAGAAGAGTTTGCCATTCACTAATTTATTGCAAAATAAACAGAAAATAAAATGCAGTTGTTTCAGTGTCCTTAAATTTCGACAGTAGCGTTGCAGATGCCACTCATCAGCAAACGCGATCACAAGGACGAAGCTGAGCAGAAGGATGAGCCTGAGGTCAGTGACGGTCTCTGCTGCAACCCGCCTTCTCCCCGCCATATGCAATACGAACCAATATATGCTATAGCGCCCTCCCCACCTGTAGACGGTGCACACTCACAAACACAAATATAGAATACATTTTGTAAATAGAAATAAACTTAAATGCGGCTCCTACACATTGATAATATTATCAGAGGCTGTTCAGTTGGGGACCTCTGCGGACTATATTCTATATCTGAGGTGGATTCAAACTGCATTTAAGGCCAATAACACAGAGGTTAGTTCAGAAACACATGAAAGCTTCTTCTAAATCAGGGATGGTAGAAAAAAGAGGCTCAAGATCTTTCAGCCATTTCTGAAGCTCAGCAGACACCTCCCTGATCTTCTTAATGAACTCCCTGGTTTTTAATGTTTTTTTTTCCTCTGACTCCGTCTCCATCATTGTGTAATTATTTGAGCCTTGCTGTCTCATGGCGTGTATCTCCATGGAATCATCAACAATGAAGAAGATGTCAAAAGCTAGAAAGAGACCTGCAAACACCCCGGTGACCACCTCTGCTGCACGTGCGAGTCTGACAGCTTGTGATGCTGCCCTGAACGCCTGAACTGCAGGGGGCAGTTTCACCAAACCCCCAATGCCCCTCACTACCTGAGCGGCCCCTGCTACATTCAGGGTGCTGCTCTGGTCCAAACCCTCAAAACCCTTGGAAATGTGCAGGAGGCATGTGACCAGAGCCTGCACCTTCACCTCACATTCATGTATAATATTCTCTATGGTGCGGCGGTCTATGTGCTCATTCACCATTTTGGTGACGTTAGAAACAGCTCCAGTTACCCCCCCAGCTGTAGCAACCCCAATTCCCACCCCTGTCACAATCAGAGAAGCCCCTAAAGTGAAGGGGGCGAGGGCAAGCCCCACTAGGGTGGCGATCCCCCCCGCAGCACCCACTACCCCTCCTGTCAGACTGGCCACGGTGGTGCCCCAGAGCACGCGCTCTAAACCATCTGCCACTCCATCCAGCTCTTTCAGTTTCTGACGCAGCTCTTCCGGGATTCCCTTGGTCTGTGGAAATAAAAGTTACAGGTTACAGCCCTGAGCCCTATAATTTATTCAGCCTTTCTGTTAGCATTTCTGTATGAAACTGTGGACAGCAAACAAGAAGTATCACCCTTTGGATAAGGATCCCTAGAAGGAAGGGTCTCCCCAGTATTTCACAGGCAGAGGGTCGATCCGCTGGATTCTTCTGAAGCAGATCCCTCACAAGGTCCCGTAGATCAGTGGAGAATGGTCCAGAGATGGAGGGGTAAGGCCCATCCACAATTTTATTGAGGAGTTTTTGCAAATTTTCTTCTGGAAACTGAAAGGAAGTCAGTCCGAACACTGTCACACGCCGCGACACACCCCTTTGGTGGACAGAAGAGTTAAGACACAGGGAGATACGGGAATTCCGGAAAATGATGGTATTTAATTTTATAATTCACAAGAGCGTGATCATTACAAAAATAAAACAGCTTCACCTTTCAGCTGCATGGTATCCAGGTAAAAAATTATAAATTAACACAACAAACTAAAATAACAAAGACATCCATCCATTATTTATACCCGATTATCCTGGGCAAGGTCGCAGGGGGTGCTGGAGCCTATCCAAGCGTGCATTGGGTGAGAGACAGGAATACACCTTGGACAGGCCGCCAATCTATCACAGGGCACACACACCATTCACTCACACACTCATTCACACACACCATTCACTCACACACTCATTCACAAGAGCTCCTTCAAATGCTGTTCCATCTCTCTAAGGAATGTCTTTTGAAGTGTTGGCTTTCACAATATGTAGTGAACTGCCTGTTGTGTGGGCTCTCATATATCACTCTGCAAAGTCTCATAATGGCTTTATTCCACTGTTTTCTTATTTCCTCTCTTGTTTTGCGCTATGGCTGAATCATTAGTGCAGGTGATTTTAACATTCACACTGACACCCCTTCAGCTCCCTTCACTGTTGAAGTCCAAATGTTACTGAGTCTTTTAATTTAGTGCAACATGTTAACAAACCAACACATTCTAAAGGGCATACGCTCAGTCTTATTCTTACCTTTGGCATCAGCCTAACCAGCCTCGAACTGAAGGATGTTTCGTCTCAGATCATTTGAGTTTTATTTGATACAGACCTTCATACGTCCATTAAAAATAACAGACAGTAGTGCATCATCAACTCTCAAACTGCCTCAAAGTGATCTGCTTGTGTGAATTCCAGCAGAACTGCAATTCAGACTTTTCATATGGAGGAATTGTTACAAAGATTTAATAACTTATGCCAGACCACAATGGACACTATTGCTCCTTTTAAAACTAAGATAAAGTCCACAGTAAAAAATTTCCCCTGGATTAATGATGAAATGCATACCATTAAGGTGGGATGCAGAAAAAACAGAACACAAATGAAAGTCCACCAAATTGCAAATTCATTATCTTCAAATGAAAAGAATCATTAATATCCTTCAACAAGGCAACAAAAGATGTGAGAGCTGATGTTAGGGTTAGGGTTAGGGCTCTGCCAATCAGCACAACTCAAAGGCTTTTAGTTAAAATGATTGACCATCTTGTAAATTCTGCAACTGCCTGTGTTTCTGCATCTTCTACTGCTGACTGTGAGTTTTTATCTTTCTTTGTGGAGAAGATCCATAATATTAGATCGAAGATTACTCATCCCGTGTATTGCATTGAAATACCATAATGCACAATGTCAGTGCATAAATGTTCTGAGCTTCTTCCTGCCTATTTCCATTAAAGATCTTATTGATACTGTCTCACATGGAAACCCTCCTCCAGTCCCATAGACATCATACCTACTAGACTTTTTAAAGACGTTATTGGCCCCGATTTGCTATCCATTTTAAATTCCTCTCTTTGCACTGGATATGTTCCTGATCATTTTAAATCTGCCATTGTTATACCCCTTCTAAAGAATCTAACCCTGATGCCTCTGCACTAGAAAACTACAGACCTATTTCAAAACTTTTATTTCAGAAATATTAGAGAAAGCTGTGTCTAAGAAACTACTAAGAGCAATAAAAAAGAACTATATTTTTGAAAAATTACAGTCTGGTTTTCAATAATACCACAGCACTGAAACTGCTCTTCTTACAGTTACAAATGACCTATAATGTAACACAGGTTAATTGATCAAATTAGAAACTGGGTAGGGGTCTCTGGGACTGTGCTGGACTGGATCAGTTCATGTCTCTCTAGTAGAAATTTCTCTGTGGGTATCAGTGATCATGTGGCCTCCTCCACACCAATTATGCGTGGTGTTCCCCAAAGCTCAATTCTCGGGCCTGTCCTGTTTTTGATTTATATGCTACCTGTTGGAAAACATGAGAGCCACAGTTTACCCCCCCCCCCCATACACCCCACCTTGTAGTGGGCCAATTGCAGATAACCTTGTCTGCCACCAAATCCAGTTAAATTCACTTTTTGATCAGAACTTCTGTGTTACATCCTCTACCCCCTGATCCAGTCAAATTATCTCCCTTTGATATGCAGTACCTTTGTGTGATATCCTTTGCTTCCTACTTCAGTCCAATTCCCCCACACCTTGTTCCTGCAGCAAGACTGCTGACTAGGACAAGATGGATGTCACACATTTCCCCAGTTTTCACCTCACTATACTGGCTTCCACTGACTTTTAGAATAGATTTTAAAATTCTAATGATCACCTATAATGCTTTGCATGGCCTGGCACCTGAATATATTACCAAACTGTTGGTTTGCTACCAGCCACTGAGACCGCTGCTCTGGCCCTGCGGGCCGTTTCTAAGGCTAGACTAAAAGCTGAAGGTGATCGTGCTTCTCTGGTAGGGCCCTGAGGCCCTGGAACAGCTTTGCTGCCATGGGTCAGCCTGCTGAATCAGCGTCTTCTATTCAATCACGTCTTAAAACTCACTTTCATAGTGCTTCCAGGAGTGGCCGGCCTGCCAACATTTCTCCAAGGGCAAAAGTGCTATACAAAGATCTAAGGCCCTGGGTGTCCATCAAAGCAAAATAAAATTTCTCCAAGGGCAAAGCCACAACTCATCCAGGAAGTCACAAAAGATGTTAGAACATGTACATTAATGCATCAAAGCCTTGACTTGTACTTACCGCGGGCTTAAGCTTGCACAGTTCATAGAGTACACACCCCAAAGCCCAAACGTCACTGCAAAGGACAAAAGTTAATTTTAATTATCATAATCTTAATCATACATGCTTCTCATTTATATTTACAGTATTCACTCTAATCACACAATAATATAAAAATTTAACGGAATATAAATATTGCCAAATACAACAGGGTCCTGCCCCAAGCCCAGATGAGCAGGAAGAGGACTCACCAGTAGAGCCACAGTTAGGAGGGTCCCAAAACTGGGACAGGGGGGTCCCAGGATATGGGGTGTACATCAGCTTGTTTGTAACGAGTTGAAGTGGTACTATGTTAACTTGCATTATCCCTATCAAATAAACTATATAAATAAATAAATTTCTTTATTTATTACAAAATATGTTCAGGGGGCTTTCCAATACATTTTGTCCCAGGCCTGAGAATTCATAGTTTCTGTTGTGGCCCTGCTTAGTATTAATAAAGCAGTACTTTCACACATAGTATTATAGCTCATTCTTAGTATTAATAAATCAGTACTTTCATACATAGTATTATAGCTCAGTCTTAGTATTAATAAAGCAGTACTTTCACACATAGTACTTTAGCTCATTCTCAGTATTAATAAAGCAGTACTTTCATACATAGTACTACAGCTCAGTCTTAGTATCAATAAAGCAGTACTTTCATGTGGCCTTAAAGCTACCAGTAATAAGACAGTGCTTTCAATGTGTAACATTACAGCATAGTCTTGGTAGTATAGCAGTGCTTTCATACATAGTGTTATAGCTCAGCCTTGGTAATATAGCAATGGTTTCATACATAGTGTTATAGCTCAGCTTTAGTAATAATAATTCAGTGCTTTTGTACATAGTGTTATTCTACACTGTACTGTACCTTTTACTGCCGTATGGTTCTTGCTCAATTATTTCTGGACTCCGGTAACAAAATTTTCGCACATTTGTTCTTGCATAGCATGAAGATCTGAACAGCCCAAACATTTAAAAAAGAAAAACAAAATTATGGTAATTAGTACTGGTCACAAAGGAAGCTGTATATCCAAAGAGCACTATCCTACTTGCACTATCTCTGTAAGCATATCATATTCACATATTCAGCATATCATAATGTTGATCCAAAAGGATGTTTTGCAGCTGAGCACTGGCTCTGTATCACACCTGCTGACTCCCTGTCAGCACAGTAATCAGTCTGTTTTACTTTGAGGGTCTGATAAGAGGCAGATTTTTGTCAACTGACCTACACAGCCAACACAGGAACCACAGACAGCACAGACAGCATAAACAGGACTGATTGCACCGGCAGCACAGACAGCATAAACAGCACAGGCATAAAATGATAGAAAATTCCACACTAAAGCTATACACCATTACATTTTTTTACATTACATTACAGGCATTTAGCAGACGCTCTTATCCAGAGCGACGTACAACAAGTGCATTAGATCAAGGTGCAGAGGTGCAAAAGAAACACTAGAGCGAAGTAGAGATCGTAGTGCCAGAAGTGACCACATAGATCAGGACTCCAACCCTGTAGGGTAACCTGTTCAGCAAACAAACAATCCTGAGGATTGTTTGATTGCTGAAGCATTAGAGGGATTATAAATACAGTAATTTCCCAGCCACTATCTTTAAGCTGGCGTGGATCAGAAATACTTAATTACAGAAGCAATGCACATGTCCCTGAACATCTGAAGTTTGGTTTTGATATCACATAAATTTATACGCTCCTGTCTAATCTTAAAGGTTTTTCATAAATATTTTTCATCTTCTTTCTCCAGTATAGCACAGTGAAAAAGTACCTTTCAAGGGGCTTTGCCAGTCCAAAGTCTCCCAAGCGAATCCCATTTTTGTCCAAGAAAATGTTCTAAATGTAAATAACATTGTGTAAGGCTACAGCCACAGAGCACAATGCAGTGAGAGCAAACATTACAGTAAGAGAAACAACACTACTGTATCTCATGTAGCACAATTATGAAACCATTCTGTGCTCTTGGGAGATTCTGCTGATTTGGAAACTTTCTGAAAATATTCTAACAAACACAACTGATGCTGTAAATACACAAATCAAAGTGATATACCAAAATTATACAAATTCTTCAATGAATTACTTCAGGAATTTGTGAAATAAAAACATCTATTTTTCAAGACTTTATCCAGGAATGTGTTATAAAATAAACAGCCCTTTGAACTTGTTTGACTGCAACATGCAGAGAATAAAAGACAAAATTTTAGCTACTCCTTTTTTTTTTTAACACTTTCCTTTATTTAAATCTGAGACACATTGAGAGCAGATGCCCTCTTTTACAAGTGTGCTGAATGTACATAAAATACAACTATTAGAAAGGAAAATAAGTAGCATGGAGTAGAATAAATATTTTAAAAAACAAATCATATAGTAATTTAAAATACTAATAGAAGACAGAATAAAGTAAAATAAATATTTTTTAAAATAAATAAAAATAAAATAAATAAATACATTTAATTTAAATAACCTAAAACATCATAAAACATTTAGTTCCAGTGAAGGCAAACCTTAATGCAATGACATAGTAGACGATTCTGTGCTTCCAACTTTGTGGCAAAAGATTGGGGTAGGTTCTGTTTCGGCATGACAATGCCCCCGTGCACACAGCATTTGAATAGGCTGTGATCATGGACGTATTGCATGGGAAAGCCCCCAAATTAGCAAATCGCTGTACGCTGGGCTGCGACTTCCGCTGTAGACCTGGTCGAAGCAGGCAGGTGGAACCGGCACCAATCACAGACTACGCTGACTGCAAGAGCTGCACCAAAATAGCAGAGTGCCGCTCAATCTTGACTGACACCGCCCCAACAGCGGCTGTCCTCCCACTTTGGCACATGGCAAGTCGCAGAAATGACAAACAGTAAGTGGAATACCACCTTGCCTGTGAAATGGGTGGTGAAGCTGGCAGTATACTCAGTAAGAAGAAAGAACTTCAGGATTGAGAACCACCGGCGAACATGTCCACGAACACCGTCGTCGGTGTACTCAGTGAGTACACAGAACCGTTTAAAGTCACTCCACGCCGCTGGGGCGTGAATAATTACGAATAATAACGAGGCAGCTATTAACCGGGTCTGGAATCTTAACCAGACCTCCGTCTCGTGGCTACGCCATGGATGTATAAAGAGAAGGGCTACGCGAGATCACAACACAAAACAAAAAGTTTAAAATAGTTTAAACTGGCTTTAGTTTATCTACCTATGCAAAAGAAGAAAAAAAGGTGAAGAAGATGGTACGTTCGCCCTCTAAATCAGAGTAGGACGGAGAATGGAGAGTTTTGTCTGTACATTCGGCAAATGCGAGTTTAGACGAGGGGGTCCACTTTCTCTTATTTCCGAATGTGTGCTAGGCGTTTTGATGACTTGCTGAAACGAGTAGCACCATTCATCAAACATGCGGGAACTCACAGAATTCCCATACCTACAGAAGAGAGATTGGCGTTGACTCTCCGTACAAGCATGTGCAGTCAGCCCTCTGAACTCTCAACTGTGACATAACCAGAGGTGGGTAGAGTAGCCAAAACCTGTACTCAAGTAAAAGTATTGTTACTTTAAAATAATAATGACTCAAGTAGAAGTAAAAGTTGTCATCCAAATAATTACTTGAGTAAGAGTAAGAAAGTATCTCGTGAAAAGACTACTCAAGTACTGAGTTACTTCATATAATCTGATTTAATGTTGAAATAAGAAGAGCAAGATGAACGTAAAAATCTAAATGTCCAAAATATAAAATTGTAAATGCTTGTCCAATAGAAATAAACCAAATATAAAATAGCCATGTGCAAATTCAAATATGGCCTAAATCATATCCCTTAAAACAATAATACAATAAAACAATACACAGGAGGTTCGTCAGAAGAGGAGGATTTTCGCTTTCTGTTGGACTCTATTAAGTCTGTATAATCCGTCAGTTTGTTGGGGTGAACCCTCAGTTGACAGAAAAAATATCAATGAGGCTACAGGGATTTATCCATTAAAATAGACTCATCATCACAACAAAGAGGAGCCTGCTCAAATTCAAACAGAAACTTTATATGTGGGAAACATAATGCTTTGTAGCACCATTATTGTACCTTATGAGGCACTTCTCCACGATATTCCAAAGTCCCATGATGCCTTGCGCGGAATATGTGCAGAACTTCCGGTTTAGCGTATGTATTATGCTATGCATGCTATGCAATGTTATGTATGCTATGCAATGTTCCAGCGCTTACGTCTTGACTGTTGCATGCTTCACAAAAACTATTACACTACTAACTAATGCTTACATTACAGTGTGAAATATCCACATTAATACCAGTAACCTATTTAAACACACTCAATTTAAAAAATAACGTATATAACCGAAGTATTTTGAGCAATAATAGCCTACTTACATAGCAATGATGAAATCTTATGTGTTCAGTAGATGGAGACAGAGACCGTAAATCAACAATACAGTTCAATCCGCTTGTTTTGCTCCATCAAAAGGTCTAGGTCTATCAGCAAACATACGGCTTAGCTATGCCCAGAAGTCCTCAATAATAATAGTATTTCCCAAGAAATTACGAATAATCGTTGACCACGTTCCGTGCTGCGTCTTTTACTGCTACCAAATGCATAAGTGAATGCGACGATAAGAAAAATTTCGGTTATGCTGACCTAAAAAACGCTATTCCAAAAGCAAAATTAGACATGTTATACATCGTTAGAAAGCTTATACTCTCACCTACTGAATAAATGAATTGTCAATCAAGCCAGACTGTACTAAAAAGGGCGACAACGCCGTAAACAACGCTATTTTGGAAGATACCGAGGCATCACAAATGCCCGTATATTTCACAAACGGATTGTCCAAGACAATAAATGACCACTCAGTCAAATAGTTAGCTATCCACAGCCAAAACTAACCTAAACTTACCCCCACATATTTTCTCAAGTTCGAAGTTGAGTTCTTGTAGGCTGAAATGTACACATTTCTAGGCAGACAAAGAAGGCAGCGCATAATGTAACTACTGTTTTTGGTAGTCAGTAAGCAAAACGTAGTTTGAACGTGAGGCCAGCTGTGTTCTGCCTGCTACGAATCACCCGCCGTTGTTTCAGCCATTGTTGTCGCCCACTCATCCTTCTGTGTGCTGTGACTGGCTACGTTTGATTGGTGAAACGGAGTCATGTGGGGCTATGACAGAGCCAAAGCAAAGACCAGTCAGCCTCTTTGGCTGAAGTCTCTCTGAGAGAAAGAAACAAACAGAACGTGCATTGAATAAAAAATGGGTAAAAAATAAAAGTAACGAGCGGAATGTAGCCGAATATAACGGAGTAAAAGTAACATTTTTTCGTCACAAATATACTCGAGTAAAAGTGAAAAGTATGTTGCATTAAAACTACTCTTACAAGTACAATTTATTCAAAAAGTTACTTAAGTAAATGTAACGGGAGTAAATATAACGCGTTACTACCCACCTCTGGACATAACCAACCATGAGATATTTGGACCAATACCTGAGAGGGGAAGGTTGGAGAACAAGAAAGAAGTTTTCCAAAAGTTCTCCCTGGAGGCCGTCGCACACTGCACCGTACGAACACACAACACCGTGTCTTTTTGTTCTTCAGTTGTTCTCATTGCTTCGTTTTGCTCAAAAAGTTATACTTCTTATGAAGTATACTGCCTACTTAACACGCCATGCACCAACCGAAAAACAGAGCCCAGAATGTTTTATGATTGAGTGGAATTTCTTTGAATTGGACTGAACTGAATTCTGCTTCCTGTGATTCAAATTCTATTTCTAATTATACTTCCTGTGGGGGTGTGGTCAATTCAGTTCCAATTCCAGCTCATGAATCGAATGAATGGAAATTCCAAAATTCTGAATTGAGCACAAACCTGATCCTATATACACTGGAATCTGTGCGAAACAGTTAATGTGCAACTAATCTTCCTCAGAGCACTGCTTTCACTACAGCAACCTATCATTGTTCACACTGTGGTATCATAGAAACCTATCAACCTGCAGCCTGTACCTCTGGCTTGATGTCTCTGTGCAGAATGTTCTTTGTATGCACATACGCCACAGCCACGCAGATCTCCACAAACCAGGCCAGGATCTGTGCAAAAAACAAACATTTCATGTATGTTAATAATGAACCCCAGAAGGAGTAGGGTTCATACAGGAGCTAAATATGACATGTGTAAGGGCTGCTGGGAGGCGCATACTGTAAAGGCTTCAAGTGCATAGATGGGCACCACTGTCTGGTATCTGTTAAGGCTCTATTACAGTGTGTGGATGGGCCCCACAGTCTGGTATCTGTTAAGGCTGTGTTCCAGTGTGTGGATGGGCCCCACTGTCTGGTATCTGTTAAGGCTCTATTACAGTGTGTGGATGGGCCTCACAGTCTTGTATCTGTTAAGGCACTGCTCCAGTGTGTGGATGGGCCCCATGGTCTGGTATCTGTTAAGGCTGTGTTCCAGTGTGTGGATGGGCCCCATGGTCTGGTATCTGTTAAGGCTCTGTTCCAGTGTGTGGATGGGCCCCATGGTCTGGTATCTGTTAAGGCTGTGTTCCAGTGTGTGGATGGGCACCACTGTCTGGTATCTGTTAAGGCTCTATTACAGTGCATAGATGGGCACCACTGTCTGGTATCTGTTAAGGCTCTGTTCCAGTGTGTGGATGGGCCCCACTGTCTGGTATCTGTTAAGGCACTGTTCCAGTGTGTGGATGGGCCCCATGGTCTGGTATCTGTTAAGGCACTGTTCCAGTGTGTGGATGGGCCCCATGGTCTGGTATCTGTTAAGGCTGTGTTCCAGTGTGTGGCTGGGCCCCATGGTCTGGTATCTATTAAGGCTCTGTTCCAGTATGTGGATGGGGCCCATGGTCTGGTACAAAAATAAACATGTTGCTGTACTTACCTTATCTTCTGGGAAATATTCACCTTTCTGCTTTTCAATTTGCTCAGAAAGATTCCCACCCTCACAATAGTCCATCACTATGTACACATTCCCATCATCTGTAAAGAGAAAATAATTTTCCTGTTACTTGATTGGTTTCCTCAGTAGGATTAATATTTCTTAGGATACATAACACAGTAAAATTTGACAAAGTATAATTGTTTTAAAGAAAGAAATATATGTGGTCTCCCAGTTATATAACCAGTCAAATGAACTGCAGCTGTCATGTTCTGACAAAATCAAAGACAAAATGACCTATTTTTTCTGTGAAGGCTGGGTGTTCCACTCTTATGGTGTTGTTTATTACTGTATGACAGTCTCTGGCTAGCAGTAATTTAATTTTATTGGCATTCTGTGTCTGGGTTATGGTTTTACCACAATATCATGATATATTGTCCATAAAGAATGCTTTAAGCCTAAAAGGTGAGAAAATGATCTGTAAATTATATCAAAGTGACAATTATATAGTGGTATGCAAAAGCATGGGCACTCCTGGTCAAATTGTGTGTTTTATAAAATATCTAGGAAGCCACTATTTGGTCAAACCTTAGGCGAACCAATTAAGAAAGATTAAGAAAGAGAGCCCTGGTGAGCTCAGAAATCAGAAAGAGCCTGGTTAGCCAAGGAAGACCTCTAAAGTTCATGACTAACAAATTCTCACCATAATGAAGGAAAACCCCTGTCAATCATCAGAAACACTTTTCAGCAGGCAGGTATTGATGTGTCAGTGACTTCTGTTGGCAGAAAGCTTCATACAAAAAACTACAGAGGCTATAGTGCAAGATGCAAACCACTAGTTAGCCGCAAAAACAAAAAAATGTGTTGTGAATACATTTTTTTTTTTTGGGGGGGGGGGTCCTTTATTTGATAGAACAGTGTAGAAAGACAGGAAGAATTAGGAGAAGAGAGAGGGAGAGAAGTGTGACAAAAGCCAGCGGTCTGATTCAAACCGCCAACGTCGTGGTTCGCACTGAGCATGTGGTTAGTGCTCTACGGGCTGCGCCACTAGAGGCCCCATGTTGTGAATAAGCGACACCAAGAAGCAAAATGTGGAGGCAAAAAGTAACTGCCCAAGATCCCAAGCCCCCCTCATCTGTGAAACATGAAGGTGGGGGTGTTGTGGTTTGGCATGTATAGCTACCACAGTTACTGGCTCACTTGGATTTTTAATGATTGATTTCAAAGTGCACAATAATGTGGGTGATAATTAAATTAATGTTTGATTATTAATGATAAATTCTGTGAATTGGTTTATTGTTATACTACCTTCAAAATGCTCCAGGTACTGAACAATGAATTGGTGTTTAAGACCTTGCAGCACAGTCACTTCACGCATCATAGAATCCTGAAAAGCGAAAACATAAGGCTGTGAGCAGTGAAATAAACATTTTTATCCACATATTTATTAGACTATTTTGGTTAAACCTGAGGTATTCTGGAGTAGGTTTGATGTCAGACTTAATTCAGATTTTAAACTTGTTTTAATCATGTTAGTGTGACACAGATTTTGTCCAACACCAAAAAAAACCAGTGGCCTCATTTATAAAAAGGTCTTAAAAAATAAAATCTTAAGTAGTACCTTGTGCAGAAAATCTGAGTCGTTATCTAAAAAACTCCACTTTGTCATGGATATGATCATATCTCAATGGAAAGTTTACACTTGATGTAAACTTACTACCTGCTGGACATGTGGAGGTACTGCACATTTCAGGGCAAATCCCCAAAGTAAAATGTGCTTTTAAGAACATTTAACAGCAAGTACATTTTAGGCATGAGGAATGCAAGAATAATAAAAAGATCAGACTATCTGGTATGGATGTGGTTTTTTTCCGGATACAACTGCTGGCTATTGCATACCAATATCTGTAGTCAAAGAAACGCATTGCATATTTTAGCTGAATGTGTACAGTGTGATCTTAAAGCTGCTGCATGATAGGCTGGACTCCTAAGCATAGGTCCCTCCCCTGAGTCCACCCATTCATCCATTATCTATACCCACTTATCCTGGGCAGGGTCCATCCATTATCTATACCCACTTATCCTGGGCAGGGTCCATCCATTATCTATACCCACTTATCCTGGGCAGGATCCATCCATTATCTATACTCACTTATCCTGGGCAGGGTCCATCCATTA
Organism: Anguilla japonica; assembly: GCA_025169545.1. Classification (NCBI taxonomy): domain Eukaryota; kingdom Metazoa; phylum Chordata; class Actinopteri; order Anguilliformes; family Anguillidae; genus Anguilla; species Anguilla japonica. The sequence continues at coordinate 677,377 of CM045889.1, read as the reverse complement.
TCTATACCCACTTATCCTGGGCAGGGTCCATCCATTATCTGTACCCACTTATGCTGGGCAGGGTCGTGGGGGGTGCTGGAGCCTATCCCAGCGTGCATTGGGTGAGAGGCAGGAATGCACTCATACCAATTTCCAGTCTCCAATCAGCCTATCTGCATGTCTTTGGACTGTGGGAGGAAACCCACGCGGACACGGGGAGAACATGCAAACACCACACAGACTCCACAACTCCACAACTCCACAACTGGCCATGCAAACTCCAGGCTGGGATTGCCATTGGCCAGTTCTCCCCAGATGCCCGTGTCTCATTGTGTACTCACAACTCAGCATCATTGGACACTTGGAGCAGGAGTGCTATCAGTTGCATTTTAGGAAATTCATCATCACTTTATTGCTTTGTTTTCTTTTGCATCTTTACTTATTCCAGCTTGTCTGCTTTATCTACTTGCCTCTACTGCAGCAAAAGCAAAGTTATGCAGTGAGTGGATCTGCGTTTGTGTTAATACACAAAGTTAATCAGGTGTGAAGCCACCATTGGTTTAGAGCCTGATTCACCTTTGCTTTGATTCCTGAAAGTCACACTGAATGGTGGGTTAACTCCTTCCCTCCAGTGTTCTTAACTAAACACCTACTGAATGGTGAATTCATTGTTTCCACTTCTTCACTCCTGCATCTTTACAACAATGCTCCTGCGCCATTTTACAGCGATACAACACCAAAAACAGTAAGTTTCAGTTTCAGGGCAACATGCGCTCGGTTCCCCCCGCCCCCACCCTCCGACTACAACGACTGCTACTTGGCTTCCGGATACACATCCGACTCCAACTATGGCTCAGGCCTTGCAAGAATCGTGATTAATCCCAGCTCGGATTGGAATGCAGAAATTTCATCCTCTGTGAAGTTGGCCTTCCTTTTGTGGCCCATGCTTGCTATAATAATATTAATAATAATAAATTTATTTTATATAGCGCTTTTCATGAACTCAAAGACGCTTTACAATAAGTGGTACATACATACATATATACAATGAAACATACAATTCAGAGAGGAAAAAAAAAGGAGGGGGTGTGAGAGGGGGAAGACAAACATCAAGGGAAGGCTAGGGAAAAGAGGTGGGTTTTAAGTTGAGATTTGAAAGAGGTGAGTGAGTCTGAGGTACGGATGTCAGGGGGGAGGGCATTCCAGGGTTTGGGGGCGGCAACTGAGAAGGCGCGGTCGCCAAAAGAACGGCGCTGAGAGGGGATGGTGGTGAGGAGGCCGGCAGTGGATGAACGTAACTGTCTGGGTGGCTGGGAGGGGAATAATCAAATCAAAATATATTTTGATTTGATTATTCCCCTACCAGCCAAGATTATTCCCCTACCATCAAAATGATGAAATGCAACCTTATTTAGAGGGAAATGACTGTTATTGGCTGCATTCACGAGACAGAGTAATTGTAAAGTATGTTCATGTAGGTTCAAATTGAAATTCATTTCATGTTTATATATCACAAGTGCATAAGATGCAGATAGTCAGGCTTGAAACCAACATAAGTAACGTTTTTAAAATCGCATCAAATTTAAAACGTTGGTCCTAGCATACCAGGCAGTCAAGGGATCAGCCCCAGCATACCTCCACAAGATATTCAAACCCTACATGCCAGCCAGATCCCTCCGTTCTGCTACCTCAGGACGCCTGGCACCTCCCCCTCTTCGCACCTGCACTTCCAGAACACGTCTCCTGTCTGTTCTGGCCCCACGATGGTGGAATGACCTCCCCGTGGAGGTCAGAACAGCTGAGACACTGACCCATTTCAAACGACGACTGAAGACTCACCTCTTCAGGCTGCACCTCTCCCCATCCCTCCCTACCCCCCTGTAAATGACTGTAAGCTTAGGGTTGTAACTAGGCAGCTGTTTCGTAGGTGACTTAGGTGCATTAACTGTCTTAACGCAGTGGAGGAGAAAAAAAAATAAAATATATATATATATATACAAGCAGTAGTTGTTGCCGTTCTCGTTGTATTAGTGTTAATCAGTTTAACCTTCAGGGTCCAAGTTGAACTATGCGGTTGTTCTCTGCACTTGGACCCGTACTTCTCTGGATAAGAGCATCTGCCAAATGCCTGTAATGTAATGTAATGTAAAATTAGGCCCCAGGAGACTGGTATGAGACAAGTCTGAGACAGGTTTGAGACAGGTATGTGATAGGTATGAGACAAGTCTGAGACAGGTTTGAGACAGGTATGTGATAGGTATGAGACAAGTCTGAGACAGGTTTGAGACAGGTATGTGATAGGTATGAGACAAGTCTGAGACAGGTTTGAGACAGGTATGTGATAGGTATGAGACAAGTCTGAGACAGGTTTGAGACAGGTATGTGATAGGTATGAGACAAGTCTGAGACAGGTTTGATAAAGGTATGTGACCGGTCTGAGACAAGTATGTGATAGGTATGAGACAAGTCTGAGACAGGTACGTGATAGGTATGTGATAGGGATGAGGCAAGTCTGAGACAGGTATGTGATAGGTATGTGATAGGTATGAGACAAGTCTGAGAGCGCTGACACAGGTCTGAGTCACTTACTGATTTCTGGAGAACTCTTATTCTGTATTCCTTTCCATCTTTCTCTTTCTTGACCTGCAGAATCTTACCAAAAGCTCCCTGCTCAGTTTCTTCAAGCAGGATGTATCCGTGCTGCCTCAGGATACTGTTTTCGTTTCCCATGATGCTTTACTGCACAAATACAATGATAAGGACATTGGTTAATTATGAACCAACATTATTAATTGTCATCATGACATGGAGTTTGTAGACCCCCTTTTCATACTCAAAACATGAGGTCAGAAAATACTAAGTGCATGTCTATGGAATTTTAAATTGTGTGGTCCCAGGAAGGGAGATGAGGTGCTGTCCACCAGGGGGCAGCACTGGCCCCACACAGAGGTATGGTCACAGCTGTGAAGTATTGTAAACACTACAGCTGTGGCCCATTACCCAATCATTGGGCTCTACCACACAGCCGTAAGCAGATACACCCCCCAATCTCTACCACACAGCCGAAAACAGATACACCCCCCAATCTCTACCACACAGCCGAAAACAGATACACCCCCCAATCTCTACCACACAGCCGAAAACAGATACACCCCCAATCTCTACCACACAGCCGAAAACAGATACACCCCCCAATCTCTACCACACAGCCGTAAGCAGATACACCCCCCAATCTCTACCACACAGCCGAAAACAGATACACCCCCAATCTCTACCACATAGCCGTAAGCAGATACACCCCCAATCTCTACCACACAGCCGAAAACAGATACACCCCCCAATCTCTACCACACAGCCGTAAGCAGATACACCCCCCAATCTCTACCATACAGCCGAAAACAGATACACCCCCCAATCTCTACCACACAGCCGTAAGCAGATACACCCCCCAATCTCTACCACACAGCCGTAAGCAGATACACCCCCTAATCTCTACCACACAGCTGTAAGCAGATACACCCCCCAATCTGTACCACACAGCCGTAAGCAGATACACCCCCTAATCTCTACCACACAGCCGTAAGCAGATACACCCCCCAATCTCTACCACACAGCTGTAAGCAGATACACCCCCCAATCTCTACCACACAGTCGAAAACAGATACACCCCCTAATCTCTACCACACAGCTGTAAGCAGATACACCCCCCAATCTCTACCACACAGCCGAAAACAGATACACCCCCTAATCTCTACCACACAGCCGAAAACAGATACACCCCACAATCTCTACCACACAGCCGTAAGCAGATACACCCCCTTATCTCTACCACACAGCCGAAAACAGATACACCGCCCAATCTCTACCACACAGCCGTAAGCAGATACACCCCCTAATCTCTACCACACAGCTATAAGCAGATACACCCCCCAATCTCTACCACACACCTGTAAGCAGATACACCCCCCAATCTCTACCACACAGCCGAAAACAGATACACCCCCTAATCTCTACTACACAGCCGTAAGCAGATACATTACATTATATTACATTACAGGCATTTGGCAGACGCTCTTATCCAGAGCGACGTACAACAAAGTGTATAACCATAACCAGGAACAAGAACAACACAAACAAGAACAGCAACAATGCAGTCTATGCAAAAAATACAAGCAGTAGTTAAGACACAAGTGCATTAACTAAGTCAACTAAGAAACAGCTACCTAGATACACCCCCTAATCTCTACCACACAACCCTTAACTGCCTCAGGTTAAGTACCCAAATACTGAAGACTGACTTGAGTAAAGAAAAGTACACATTTTGTGTTCTCTGAAGGGAGGTGGACTTGTTGAGAGAGAGATAGATGGGGCAGCATGGCTGATTGGCTGAGATGTGGAAAGGCAGAGGTGTGATAGCAGGATCAGATTTATGTATTAAAGTTACCCTTTGTTGTTTTAAGCAGGGCTAAACTATGAAATTATCAAAGGATTCCTAGTTTTACGCTCATCATAAGGACACCAAACATGAGTATATTAGGAGATAATATATCTCAGCTAAAATAAAAACATCTGCCTCCAACAACATATTTGTTGGTACATAATTTTTAAATCCAGCCGTAAGCAATCCTGTTGACCAGGGGGAGGGGGGGGTGCCATTTGAATCTGTCGACGGGGGGGGGGACGGGGGGGGGGTTGAATACCGTATGGGGTCCCCCTGGTAGCCATGGGGGCCCTAAGCAGCCGCTTAGTTCGCTTATGCCTCGGGCCGGCCCTGCCAGCCAGTTGCAATCTCCACCTTCTAGTGAAATATTTTCCATGTGACGACACCAAATTGTACCATGTTGTACATTCCAATGATCAGGCCTCAAGAACCCTGATCTAAACAGACATTAAGATATTCACTCATTGATTTAAATTAAATATTACAGATTGCATTCAAACTCAAAATCAAAGGAATATGGTCCTTGTGCAGCATCATTTATTCATGCAGTGGGTCTCCCACAGGCAATAAAGTAATAAAACTTTCCAGGGAAAGAATTCTACAACATTGTATACATTTGAGAGACCTCTAGTGTGGCCCTAATCGTCCCAAAGGCATTCCCATGGCCTTTGTAAAGGGAAAGGGAGACAAATAAACAGTGAGGAAACATAACATTACACACAGAGTAAGTTTGCCGGTTTCCTAAAGGTGGCAATCTAAAAACTAGGTATCTGACTACTATTCATTATATCACCCCTGACCTCACCCCATGCTAAAACTCAGGACTAGATCTGTACACTTAAACCAAAAGATGCTGTGGTAACCACACATTTCATTGATAACTGGTTGGCAACTCAGCTATATCACAGGCTTTTCATTAAGGCAGCTGGCTAGCTACTGTAACTACATCCAGTGCATCAGCCAGAAGAGGATGGGCTACCTCTCTATAGTTGGATTTCTCCTGATATTTCTCCCCACTGGGTAGTTCTTACCACACTGGTTTTGGGGGGTTCAGGCCAGATCTTTAAAAATGACTAGGCTTTAGGATTAGGCCTGGATACGATGGAGATTAGTTGGTGGGCTCTTTTTTGCTTACTAAAAAGGTGTTCACTTGAGTATATCTCCAAATCCAAAAGTATCAGCTCAGGTATATCATTTTACATTACAAGGATAAGGTGTATGGAGTAATCACATCATAAAGCCATGCCAATAGGACATACTGTACCATTGTTGAAATGGTTGAATAAAATCGTTTTACATTGATGACACTGCACCCAAAAGGCACAGAGCAATGTGTAAAATTATTGTTTCCCATTGAAAAATGTTTCAAAGCCAATGATCGTAAAAAATGTTGCTGTAGCTTGCTGTAGCCCTCTCATGGTGTTCGTTGGTACAGCTGTAAGTTTAGCTGAGTTCACTGTTAACACTACTCTTGTCCCTTTTCCCACGGTCGGGGATGAGAATGGTGGATAGACTCTGCTTCATCCCATGATATAAGTAAACTGCAATAAACTATGGTGAAGCACAATGCATATGCAATATTGTATGATGAAGTACTCTTGGTTGAATTGCTGCTCTTTTGCTCAATTGCTTGTGTCTGACACGCACTTCCTGTTTGTGGTGGAAAGAGTGAAGGAGGAATCTGGTAGTGTTTGGAAAAGTTTGTTACAGGATTTTGTGCTTTAAGTGTGTATTTGATACTAGTTTGAAAAATATATTATAAATAAGACGGTTTTGCTCCTAAGGTGAAAATCTTTGTAGCTGTTAGAGGACAGGGGGGATTTGGGGGGTTTCCACTTTTATTCCTCTGTTAAGCACTCGGCTAGCAACCTAGCCAGTTAGCTAATTCGGCCACCTTCTTGATGACCAGAGTTTTCTTTTTTTGTGGTTTTTCTACCCCTCAGGAGCAAAATATAATTGCAGTTAGTTTGCCCTTATTGTTACATGCTAACATTAGCTGTAGTTTAAAAATGAATTCTTGTGTAATCAGTTTTTCCTGTGGAATTGATCTCTTGGTGTGGTGGTGGGTGTCTGGGGGGGGGGGGGGGGGGGGGGGGGGTGTAGCAGAGGCGAAAAAGTTTAAGACTATGAAAACATAACCTCTTGAGTCTTCTTAAAGGTTTTTTTTTTAAATATTTAAATCTATCTTTTAGCTCTGACAAGCTCTTGATACAAGGAATAGCAGTTTTCAAGAGATAAAAAGTAGTAAAGTAGTTTTAGATGTACATTAAAACCATAAACCCTTGTATTGTTTGTAAATATTGAAGCAAAATAGGCCTGTATTTTGAGTTATGGTGGGGTGAGAACAATTAAAAAAGCACATTGTCCATCTAGAAGTTCTATCTTCAAGAATAGAGGACTATATAACCAAAACTGATACTCAAAAAAAGTTACATATTGCACTTTAAAAAGGACATTCTTCTGCTAAATTAACTCAATTACCATGACAAAACAGTACTTAGAATGTTTTATCTTTTTATTTAACAGTATAATTTGAGCTGGGTCCACAGCCCTCTCTCTCTATCTCTCTCACACTCAATGACAGAGTTTACATGCATTGTCCATGTAAAAAAAGGAAAAAGTGAGAAAAATGGCTTTAAAGATTCTCTTCTGTTACATTCTAATTCTACTGAGAAGCATGATACAAAAATTTCCTAACTAACTTAGATGCTTCATTAATGTATTTTTTATTAGCTAGTGTTATCTGTATTCATTTCTGGACACTGCAGCAGCTTGTGAGACTGCTCCTCTCGTTAGGGGTCCAAGCAGCGAAGCTGGTGGAACCCTATTGTATCTGTTAGGATTATTATTATTATTAGGGGTCCAAGCAGCGAAGCTGGTGGAACCCTATTGTATCTGTTAGGATTATTAGGGGTCCAAGTAACGAAGCTGGTGGAACCCTATTGTATTTGTTAGGATTATTATTATTAGGGGTCCAAGCAGCGAAGCTGGTGGAACCCTATTGTTTTTGTTAGGATTAGTAGGGGTCCAAGCAGCGAAGCTGGTGGAACCCTATTGTATCTGTTAGGATTATTAGGGGTCCAAGCAGCGAAGCTGGTGGAACCCTATTGTATCTGTTAGGATTATTATTATTATTATTAGGGGTCCAAGCAGCGAAGCTGGTGGAACCCTATTTTATCTGTTAGGATTATTATTATTAGGGGTCCAAGCAGCGAAGCTGGTGGAACCCTATTGTATCTGTTAGGATTATTATTATTATTATTAGGGGTCCAAGCAGCGAAGCTGGTGGAACCCTATTGTATCTGTTAGGATTATTAGGGGTCCAAGCAGCGAAGCTGGTGGAACCCTATTTTATCTGTTAGGATTATTATTATTAGGGGTCCAAGCAGCGAAGCTGGTGGAACCCTATTGTATCTGTTAGGATTATTATTATTATTATTAGGGGTCCAAGCAGCGAAGCTGGTGGAACCCTATTGTATCTGTTAGGATTATTAGGGGTCCAAGCAGCGAAGCTGGTGGAACCCTATTTTATCTGTTAGGATTATTATTATTAGGGGTCCAAGCAGCGAAGCTGGTGGAACCCTATTGTATCTGTTAGGATTATTATTATTAGGGGTCCAAGCAGCGAAGCTGGTGGAACCCTATTGTATCTGTTAGGATTATTATTATTAGGGGTCCAAGCAGCGAAGCTGGTGGAACCCTATTGTATCTGTTAGGATTATTATTAGGAGTCCAAGCAGCGAAGCTGGTGGAACCCTATTGTATCTGTTAGGATTATTATTATTATTATTAGGGGTCCAAGCAGCGAAGCTGGTGGAACCCTATTGTATCTGTTAGGATTATTAGGGGTCCAAGCAGCGAAGCTGGTGGAACCCTATTTTATCTGTTAGGATTATTATTATTAGGGGTCCAAGCAGCGAAGCTGGTGGAACCCTATTGTATCTGTTAGGATTATTATTATTATTATTAGGGGTCCAAGCAGCGAAGCTGGTGGAACCCTATTGTATCTGTTAGGATTATTAGGGGTCCAAGCAGCGAAGCTGGTGGAACCCTATTTTATCTGTTAGGATTATTATTATTAGGGGTCCAAGCAGCGAAGCTGGTGGAACCCTATTGTATCTGTTAGGATTATTATTATTAGGGGTCCAAGCAGCGAAGCTGGTGGAACCCTATTGTATCTGTTAGGATTATTATTATTAGGGGTCCAAGCAGCGAAGCTGGTGGAACCCTATTGTATCTGTTAGGATTATTATTAGGAGTCCAAGCAGCGAAGCTGGTGGAACCCTATTGTATCTGTTAGGATTATTATTATTAGGGGTCCAAGCAGCGAAGCTGGTGGAACCCTATTGTATCTGTTAGGATTATTATTATTAGGGGTCCAAGCAGCGAAGCTGGTGGAACCCTATTGTTTTTGTTAGGATTATTATTATTAGAGGTCCAAGCAGCGAAGCTGGTATTATTATTATTCTTATTATTTTTCTCCGCTAAAAGTGTCTGAGGCTCAGCAACCATAAGTCCTACAGCAACCAAATTTGGTAGGTGGGTTCCTATGGCCCCCCACTACTCAGGCACTAAAAATCACCTATGTCAGCCAGATGGTGGCACTATAACAAAGGGTTATGCGTAAAAGGCCATAACTCCCACACCATAAATCAGATCAACACAAAACTTCATTGACCGATGCATCTGAATGTGCTCTACAACTTTGCTATTGGGACCACCTATGTCCGCCATATTACTTGCCCGCCATTTGGACGTTTTTATTAGTTGCGGCGCGGTAGCGCTGTACCTCCAAATTCTAAGTGTTACGACATCTAGTAAACTTCTTTACGGCAAGCGACATCCATGGCGACGCAAGTAATCTGACACCGTAGGGTCTAGTTTTTATCAGTGAGGGTAGGGTCTGAACGTCGGGGAAGCACTGGAAGACAGTGCCAGCCAGAGTGCATGCTAGGCTACCAAAAGTGTGTTAGTAAAAGCTTTTTGAGAGGATGAATAATTACTTTTCTTGAGCATGCATCCATTTGAAGAAAATATCTGGTGAGTTCGTTCAGTCTTTAAATCTGTCATTATGGTGAGAAATAGCTAAACCATTTTATTGGTAGGTTTTGAGTTTCTGTGCAAATGCGCGAAAACACACTGGTATAATAAAACAATGATGGCAATACATGTATAGTCCGCTTCGTTCCGTTGCTACCATAACATAAACTATCTTGTGTCTAGAGCTGCAGTTTCTCGCTGCAATTTCTAATATTGAATATAAACAAAAGACGCAATTTATGCTGTAAATCGTATTCTCAGTTTAATCTCTAAAGTGACTGTAAGCTTAGGGTTGTAACTAGGTAGTTGTTTCGTAGGTGACTTAACTCGTCTTAACTATTGCTTGTATTTTTGCATAGACTGCGTTGTTGCTGTTCTTGTTTGTGTTAGTGTTAATCAGTTTAACCTACAGGGTCCAAGTTGTGAACTATGCGGTTGTTCCCTGCACTTGGAACGGTAGGCTACTGCCCTCTAGGGTTTTCGACACACTTGTTCCTGGTTATGGTTAAACATTTTGTTGTAAGTCGCTCTGGATATGAGCGTCTGCCAAATGCCTGTAATGTAATGTAATGCAATATTCCGTAGCAACAAGATAAACCCGACATTAGCCCTAAAATATGCCAATACAGCAGTGAAAACGCTGCTCACTGAATAATGAAATAAACGAGACAAAGTTTCTTTTTAAATTATACCATGTCATTCTACAGTCACTATCTGGGACTAAACATTGAATAAATATACAATCTTACCATTGGTTTTACGCGTAGAGATGTCCCTTTTGTGATCCGTTTGTGAAATGTCGGCTACCTTCAAAAATAGGTGTGCGTAATACCACACCTGTTGCTTACGGCGTTGTCGCCCTTTTTAGTACAATTTGGCTTGATTGACAATTCATTTATTCAGTAGGTGAGAGTATAAGCTTTCTAACGATGTCCTGGAGCAACCAAATTTGGCAGGTGGGTTCCTATGGCCCCCCACTACTCAGGCACTAAAAATCACTTATGTCGGCCAGATGGTGGCGCTATAACTGTTACGTCCCTCTTGGTGTCTAGGGGTAGGAGGGAGTACGTAACATATATATTTAATAAAAGTGTTCGGGTGAAAAGGTGTTGTGCACGTTAGTATAAATAATCAGGGCAGACAAAGTTGCAAGTGATATTAAAGGTGTATTATAAGTGCAAGTGAGGTGATATTTACATTTGTACAATTTTTAACACAAAACAAGACACAACTAGGTCACAAGGCCAAGGGACATGGATGTAGCCAAATAAATGAAATAAACAAAACCAAACAGCGCTAGAACAAAATATAATCTGACTGACTAATCATAACAAAACTAACTAGCTACTCTTACAAACAAAAATACAGAGTTGGCAACCACCCCTTTCCTAATGTGTCTATACAAATTTCCTCCTGCGTGTAGCACCAGTGTATAGAGGCCTCTGTCTTACCTGCCCCAGGGCCTGAACCACACACAGACAACCACACATACACAAGCAGGGGAAATATTAACACGCACACTCACAGGTCTCCAATCTCTTACGCACAAACACAACCGCACAGCGAAACGAACAGAGATCAAATACAAAGAGACGACGAGCTGCAGCAGCCACGTTGCTTTTATATTCCAGAGGAGGGATGTGATTGGTGGAGGCGGGACCAGGTTAACGATGATTGACAGCGGGGACAGCGAATGGAATGATGGATGGCTCTCCTGCAGCATTACAGAGGGGGAATAAAACATGCACGACGTGGAACGTAACACGCCCACCAACAAGAACGAACTTATTTAAGTTTGTTCATAGGTACATTTTCAGTGTATCATTTTCGTTCCGAAAAGGCCACTTTATGTACGAGACAATGCGTCTGCCATAACATTGTCGGTACCTTTTTTATGTTTTATGTCCAAATTGTAGTTCTGAATTATGAGGGACCAGCGCATTAATCGCTGGTTTTGATTATACATTCTTGACAAGAACACTAATGGATTGTGGTCCGTATGTACAACGACTGGAACAGAGCTGGAACCAACGTACACTTCAAAATGTTGTAACGCCAACAGTAAGGCCAGTGCTTCTTTCTCGATGGTGGAGTAGTTTATCTGAGGCTTGGTGAACTTTTTCGAAAAGAAACAGATAGGGTGATCAATTCCATCTGCACTTTCTTGGATTAACACGGCGCCAGCTCCCAAGGCGCTCGCGTCTACCTCTAATTTAAACGGTACCGCGAACTCCGGAGCGGCGAGCACAGGAGCACTGCACAATAAAGCTTTGACGCTTTCAAAGGCATGTTGACAATCGGGGGTCCAGATAAACTGTCGTGTAGAGCTGAGCAAACTAGTCAGGGGAGCTATGACCGAGGAAAAGTTCCTGCAGAAACTACGGTAGTAGCCTGCCATTCCAATGAATCTGCGCAACTCGCGCTTGGTCGTAGGTGCTGGAAAACCGGTAATGGCCATAATTTTCGCATTTACAGGCCTTACCCTACCCTGGCCAACCTGCTTACCTAAGTAGGTAACTGTGGCTTTCCCAAACTCGCATTTGGCAAGGTTGACGGTTAATGAAGCCGATGCCAATCTGTCAAATACCATTCTGAGGATGTGTATATGTTCTGACCAAGTGCTGGTATATACAACCAGGTCATCGAGATATGCGTTGCAGTTCGGAACACCAGATAAAACGATATTGACCAACCTTTGAAAGGTGGCCGGAGCATTTCGCATACCAAAAGCTAATACGTTGTACTGAAGAAAATCGTCAGGGGTGACAAAGGCAGAGATGTCAGAAGCACGGGAGGTTAACGGAACCTGCCAATAACCTTTCAACAGGTCGAGTTTGCTCACATACCGAGCGGAGCCAATGTTGTCAATGCAGTCCTCCATCCGTGGGAGAGGGTAGGAGTCGGGTACAGTAACTGCATTGACTTTACGAAAGTCCGTACAGAACCTGGGACTACCATCCGGCTTGGGCACCAACAAACACGGCGAACTCCAGGGACTTGAACTAGGATTGGCTAACTGATTGTTTAAAAGATACTGTACCTCTTTTTTCATGGCCGCACGTTTGGCAGCATTGACTCGGTACGGATGCTGTCGGATGGGCGCAGAGTTACTCACATTTATGTCATGCCGTATGACTTGTGTTTGAGTAGGTGTGTCATTAAAGAGCATTGGATATTCTGTGATTAACTGGTTAACATCAGAACGTTGCTCTTCGGGCAAGTGGGCAAGATGAGAGAACAGGTCTGCTAGCACCTCTGAATTCAGTAGTCTAGCGCACTGCTGTGGCGCATTTCTGAGTAGCAGACCATCCTCATCCCCAGCCGGATCAAAAGAAACCACCGTGGACACGGAACTTATAGCCGAAACTGACAAACATAGTCCAACACATTGGTGGACTTAGCGGACGAGTCGTCAGACAGTAGTTGTTCTTTAAGAACTTGAAGGGGACCTCGCACTGTGTGCCCAAAAACCAGTTCAGCTGGGCTAAAGCCGAGTGACTCCTGCACAGTTTCTCGTAGTGCAAACAATGCAAAAGGTACTCCCTCATCCCAGCTGTTTCCTGTCTCCAGACAGTATTTGCGTAGCACCGATTTAAAAGTCTGATGCCAGCGTTCTAGCGCACCTTGCGATTCGGGATGGTATGCGGAAGAGACATTGTGCTTAATTGCCAGGGAACCTAAAACCTGTTTAAAAATCCTTGAAAGAAAATTAGATCCCTGATCGGTTTGGAGAGTCTTAGGGAAACCAAAGGTAGAGAAGAACTTGGTTAAAGCCCTCACAACTGCTTTCGCAGTAATTGCACGGAGGGGAATAGCTTCCGGAAATCGTGTAGCTGCACACATGAGGGTAAGCAGAAATTTGTTTCCGGTTCTGCTTCTTGGTAACGGGCCCACACAATCGGCTATCACATGAGTGAAAGGTTCGCCCATAACAGGAATAGGACAAAGGGGAGCGGGAGGAATTACTTGGTTTGGCTTGCCTGTAACCTGACAACTATGGCAGGTTCGACAGTACAGAGTAACCGTGGTTTTTAACTTGGGCCAAAAAAAATGTTGCAACACCCTGTTGTAAGTTTTGGTTATACCCAGGTGACCAGACCAAGGGCTCTCGTGTGCCAACGATAACACCTGCTGGCGATAAGGTATGGGTACAACTACTTGGGTCACCACACCCCAATCCATGCCAGCTGCAACAGGTAACGCCCATTTCCTCATCAACAGGCCCTTTTCCATGAAATAAGCTATCGGCCTGTCTTTCGCAGCTTCAGGGGTGATAGCGGATTTAAAACACTGGGTGAGAGATGGATCCGCTTTCTGAGCGACAATAAGCTGTTCGCGTGTGACTGGCAGCTTAATCGAAGGCATGTCCACGGACAATGCTTTCTCCTTCTCTTTTTTAGTCGGACACTCAGGGACTGGAACATCGCTAGCGAATGAAGTGGCAAGGAGGGAGTCCGACAAATTCACCTGCTCGCCCCATTTTCGTGCTTGTGCTCGGGTAAGCACACAGGCAGGGAAAATATCAGGGGGAGATTTCGAGATCTCTGGCGTAGCGTGCGTCTCGGGGTACTTCAAAACCTCCAGTACAGGGTGCACTTTACCACCCGCGATATCGTTCCCCATAATGAGGTCTATCCCTGGAACTGGCAGAGCAGAACGCACGGCTACGTTAAAACAGCCAGAAATTAAATCAGAATTAATCTGTACCTGATGCAACGGAACACTAATAAAACCCATCTCGATTCCTTGAACTATGATGTCCGCACCGCAAGAGGACGCATCTGACAAAGGCAAGATCTCCGCCAACAAGAAGGACTGGGAGGCCCCAGTGTCTCTTAAAATTCGTACTGCCTTTTGGACATTCGGTTCCCCAACCAAAGACACAACGCCCTCAAATATGAATGGCCCGTAGCCAACGTTTCCTTTTTCATGGGTACTGGGGGACTGTTTGGATACGGTTCTAACAAAACCAGTAGGTTTTGGGGTGTCGGGAGTTTTCTTTTTTGCTAGAAAACAGTCCGCTATAACATGGCCCCTTTTGTGGCAGTAGAAACACTCCCGCTGTTCCTTAAAGCGTGAAGGGGGAGATCTAGGGGGTTTAACTAATGACGCAACAGGTAGGGCAGCATCAGCAGTTTTCCCACGGGACGTCACAAACACACTTTTATGTGTCAAGGTAAACTCATCGGCAAAGACTGCCGCCTCGTTTAAGGAAGCAACCTTTTGCTCATTCAAATAAACTACACAACGCTCTGGCGTGCACTTTTTAAACTCCTCCAATAAAATTAACTCCCGGAGCGAACTATACTCTGTTGCTTTGCTAGCAACACACCACTTATCGAAAAGAGTTCCCTTCTCCCTAGCGAACTCAACGAAGGACTGGGACGGGGCTTTCTGGTAATTTCTAAATTGTTGTCTATAAGCCTCCGGCACCAACTCATACGCACGGAGCACCGCAGCCTTCACCACCTCATAATTTAAACTGTCGGCAAGCGGTAAGGTAGCCACTGCATCCTGCGCTTTACCTGTTAACTTGCACTGCAGCAAGGTGGTCCAAATATCTTTTGGCCAGTTAAGTACAGTGGCAAGGCGCTCAAAAGTATTAAAATAAGCGTCCACCTCTGTCTCTCGAAATGGGGGAATAGCTACGTGTCTCCGCACATCATAGTGGTCAGCAAATGGTGCGGGCATACTTGAGGCGGGGGCTGTAACAGCTTGCGTAGCGGCGTTCTCCAACTCCAACTTACGCAGCTTTAGCTTTGTCTCAGCCTCAATTTCTAGTGTACGTATGGCTAGCCTATGCTCCAACTCAAGTTTCTGAGCTCTTTCCTGGGACTCTCGAGCCCTCTCCTGGGCCTCCAGTTGAAGACGGGCCAAACGGACCTTCAGCCGTGCATCAACCCTCGACCCAGAGGAGCTCGGCGAGAAAGCCTCGAACCTTGGCAAGGTAGCCGGGGGATTCTCCGCCTTCACCTCCGTTCCGGCGGAACCCGCAGCGCTCAGCGGTGGATCGGGATCTTTCCCAGACACCACGAGTGACACGTCAAGCTGGCTGGGAGGTAACAGAACCGGCAAGGTAAAGACTCCCAACTCCACCAGCTTGTCCCATACCACGGACTTAATCTCCCTTTTAAGAAGACTCCTCGACACCGAAATACCGAAGTGATTCGCAATCACTAACAAGTCTGCTTTACGACAGTGGTCGAAAACAATAACCGAAGGTTCTTCAATAAACTCACCTAAATCAAACGATGCCATTTTTATTATCTTCACTATGCACAGCAATAAAATACACACACAGTACACCAACAATACACAACCCACCGATCTAGAGATGCAACAATGTACACTGCAAACACACGATTATTCACACGGAATACGCGCGATATCCCGGACGAGCCCCCAATTTGTTACGTCCCTCTTGGTGTCTAGGGGTAGGAGGGAGTACGTAACATATATATTTAATAAAAGTGTTCGGGTGAAAAGGTGTTGTGCACGTTAGTATAAATAATCAGGGCAGACAAAGTTGCAAGTGATATTAAAGGTGTATTATAAGTGCAAGTGAGGTGATATTTACATTTGTACAATTTTTAACACAAAACAAGACACAACTAGGTCACAAGGCCAAGGGACATGGATGTAGCCAAATAAATGAAAAACAAAACCAAACAGCGCTAGAACAAAATATAATCTGACTGACTAATCATAACAAAACTAACTAGCTACTCTTACAAACAAAAATACAGAGTTGGCAACCACCCCTTTCCTAATGTGTCTATACAAATTTCCTCCTGCGTGTAGCACCAGTGTATAGAGGCCTCTGTCTTACCTGCCCCAGGGCCTGAACCACACACAGACAACCACACATACACAAGCAGGGGAAATATTAACACGCACACTCACAGGTCTCCAATCTCTTACGCACAAACACAACCACACAGCGAAACGAACAGAGATCAAATACAAAGAGACGACGAGCTGCAGCAGCCACGTTGCTTTTATATTCCAGAGGAGGGATGTGATTGGTGGAGGCGGGACCAGGTTAACGATGATTGACAGCGGGGACAGCGAATGGAATGATGGATGGCTCTCCTGCAGCATTACAGAGGGGGAATAAAACATGCACGACGTGGAACGTAACAATAACAAAGGGTAATGCGTAAAAGGCCATAACTCCCACACCATAAGTCAGATCAACACAAAACTTCATGGACCTATGCATCTGAACGTGCTCTACAACTTTGCCATTGGGACCACCTATGTCCGCCATATTGTTTGCCCGCCATCTTGAATTTTTAGTTGGGGCGTGGAAGTTTTCTCCCCTAAAATGTCTGAGGCTCAGCAACCATAAGTTGTAGACCAACCAAATTTGGTAGGTGCGTTCCTATGGCCCCCCACTACTCAGGCACTACAAATCACCTATGTTGGCCAGATGGTGGCGCTATAACAAAGGGTCATACTTTTACAGGCCATAACTCCCACACCGTAAGTCAGATCAACAGAAAACTTCATCGACCGATGTATCTGAATGTGCTCTACAACTTTGTTTTGGGGACCACCTATGTCCGCCATATGGTTTGCCCGCCACTTGGACTTTTTTATTAGGTGGGGTGCAGAAGAGCTGGAGCTCCAAATCTAAGTGCTACGACATCTAGTAAACTTCTTTACGGCAAGCGACATCCATGGCGATGCAAGTAATCCGACACCGTAGGGTCTAGTTCTACCGAAGTTTAGTCAGTTTACAGTAGTTCACCACTTTTATTCAGAATTACCCTGAATCATTGTGTAAAAAAATAAGTAAATACAACTCAAACTTGGTAACCTCAGTGGTAGATACGGCTAAGGCTGTGACTGAACTACTTTCAGTGTCAACCAACCAATAGCTATATCTTCGAAATAGGTTACCTCCGTACCTCCCTACACACACAATTAGCGAGCTGCAGCAGCACTCTGCAAACAGACTTGATTTACAAGCATGAGCCATGATATACAGGAGTGCATTGTGATTTCTAAAATACAACACAATTTGCATATAAACATCGCTAGCTAGTATGTCACCATCATAGTTAATAAACTAGCCAACTGGCTAACGGGACAACTAACATTCCAGAGCGTAGAGACACATTAACAGCTTCAGCTGTCAAACAAGGTGAAACTTTGACTGAAGACATGTTTCTTAATCTTTAGCATTAGATATTGAGAAAGAGCTCACCAGTGCTAATCCGTAATATAGAAGCGTTGGCAGTTTCGTCTTAAGTCTTCACCCTGGAGACACAGTTCTGGAGACACTGGGAGTCCTGTAAGGCATGTGTGCAGTGTATGGCGACTTTTATAAAGTGGGAATTTGTGGGAGGAGCGATCTGTATGAGAAAAGGAGGGGGCACAAGCAGGGTGGGGGCTTCCAATAGATCATGTGAGTTCTCAGAAAGTCTTGTTGCTAGTTATAGTGGCTGTGTGAGGCATAGGCATAAGTGCTTTATCTTTATCTGTGCCAAGGACACAATGTGTATGATTAAAATGCATTGATCGTCTCTCTACAAAGAGCAGGATGGTTTTTCCCCAGGGCACAAGCTGGCCCCTCCAATGACATGATGTCCTTGTGCTTTTTACTGAACTGATGTGCTCAATCAAAGATAAAAGGGCTGAAACTGAAACTATGATTCCAAATGCAGAACACAAAAAACAAAGAATTATTCAGTTGTCTCGGTGCAATTCTGCAAATACAATTCTATATAGGCAGCAAGCTTACTTCAGTGTTACTGAAGTCTGAAGTGTTCTGATCCTGACTCTGACTCCCTGAGTGCTGTTCATGGTTCTGAAGTTCACTTTGATCCAGCCTACTTTCCCAGTGGCCAAACCTTTATAACTCAACACCACATCTACTGTAAAATGTCTACATGTCTACATTTTCTCTGGCGCCTCCCACACAAATGGCAGCCACGGCGTTTCAGCGTCCTTGTTTGTTTTAAGTCTTTTTCTGCAGTTATGTGTCTTCAATCAATCAATCAATCAATCAAATTTTATTTGTATAGCGTATTTTACAACAGTTGTCACAATACGCTTTACAGACAACCCTAGCCTAAACCCCCACAGGAGCAAGCCTAAGGCAACAGTGGCAAGGAAAAACTCCCTGTGCAGATGGGGAGAAACCTTGGAAGGAACCAGGCTCAAGGGGGAAACCCATCCTCCTCTGGTCGGCTCAGGGTGCCGACTGGTGACCAGCATGTCAGCCAGTTTTTGTACAAGATATGATAGGTGATGTGGCTCAGATGATGGGTGGGGCCGGGTGGCGGTGATGGGGAACAGCAGGTGGCGGCAGATGTGGGCAGGGTGGAGGCAATGAGGAAGGAGGGGCTGGACCGCAGAGGTGGGGGAGACCAGACGACTCTCGAAGCAGTCTCGAGGGTTGGGGCAAGAGCCCCGCCGGCAGCGTGGGGAAGAGGGTGGAAACGGCAGTTAGGGAATATGCAATATAACAGACAGTGAGTAAAAAGGCAGTGGTGTGTATTGGGGGGACGCCGCCAGGAGTAGAATATGGCTGCGTATCTACTAGGACAGGGATGGAGAGCCCATGCAGTCATGAGGGGTAGACAACCATACCCGCCTATCAAGAGCCAGCCCATGTAAAGTCGGGTCACAGCTGATTGACAGGTGACAGTAAGGAAGGGATTGCCACCTACAAAGCTCTATGACTACAGGCTTCTCGCACCCTGTCTCTAGACTACAACTGATTGTAAGCCTGACTATAGAGGTGCGTTTTTAATCTAGATTTAAATATTGAGACTGTGTCTGACTCCTTTATAAATTTTGGAAGCTGGTTCCACAGTAGTGGGGCTCTGTAGGAGAAAGCCCTACCACCTTTTAGGTTCTTGGAAATTCTTGGGACTACCAAGTAGCCTGCGTCTTGAGATCGGAGTGACCTTGTGGGCTTATAAGGTAGGAGCAGGTTCGATATGTACACAGGTGCACGTCCATGCAGAGCTTTAAAAGTCAGGAGCAAAACCTTGAAGTCTATCCTATGCTTAATGGGTAGCCAGTGAAGTGACGCTAGTACTGGTGTAATGTGCTCATACTTCTTAGTTCTGGTCAAGATACGAGCAGCTGCATTCTGCACAAGCTGGAGACTCTTTAACGAGTTATTAGGGCAGCCAGAAAGCAGGGCGTTACAGTAGTCTAACCTAGACGTAACAAACGCATGGATCAATTTTTCAGCATCCCCGACTGACAGGAAATGTCTAATTTTAGCTATGTTGCGCAGCTGAAAGAAGGCAATTCTGGATATGTTTTTTATATGGGTGTCAAAAGATAGATCAGGATCAATGGTGACACCAAGGTCTTTAACGACCATATTAGGTTTCAGCCAAACAACCATCACAGTTTAAGGTGAGAGTAGACAATTTCTCCCTTAATATTTTGGGACCTAAAACCAACATTTCAGTCTTGTCTGAATTTAGGAGCAGAAAATTTGAAAGCATCCAAACCTTGATATCTACAATACAGGCCTCTAACCGTGAAAGCGGCAGTGCTTCGCCAGGTTTCATTGAAATATAAATCTGGGTATCGTCCGCATAACAGTGGAACTCTACGCCATGTGCCCGGATAATATTGCCAAGTGGTAGCATATATAGCGAGAAGAGTACTGGTCCTAGTACTGATCCTTGTGGAATACCGTATTTCATTATTGAGGAGCTGGACTCTTCTTCTTTTAATTTGACAAACTGTTTCCTGTCACATAGGTATGATCCAAACCATGCGAGTGCCTGTCCATGAAGTCCAACACAGGCCTGGAGTCTGTCCAGAAGAATTCCATGGTCAATTGTGTCAAAAGCTGCACTCAGGTCGAGGAGCACAAGAACCGATACAGAGTTACGGTCGGCTGACAGTAGTAAATCATTTGTAACCTTGATAAGTGCGGTTTCTGTGCTGTGGTGGGGTCTAAACCCAGATTGGAATACTTCATGGATACCGTTAGAGCTAAGGTATGCACTTAGTTGCTTAGCAACAATTTTCTCCAATAATTTTGATAGAAATGGAAGGTTTGAAATAGGTCTATAATTTTCCAATTTATCAGGTTCTAGGTTTGGTTTCTTCAGTAATGGCTTAATGACTGCCACTTTTAGTGACTCAGGTACGTATCCTGTGACTAGGGATGTGTTAACAATTTTTAATATATGCTGGCCTAGTACTGGAAATAGTTCTTTAATCCAGTTTGAAGGAATAGGATCAAGTATACAGGTCGTCGGTTTTGAAGACATAACTAATTCAGATAACTCAACCATGCTAATGGGCGCAAAACAGCTTAGTACTGCTGTCTGTAAATCTTCCTGTTGTAACCAGGTGCGGGGCTGTTTGTTTACATGAACAGAAAGAGTGCATGATGGAGACAGTTCGGAAATCTGGTCTCTAATAGCCTCAATTTTCTGATCGAAGAAGTTCATGAAGTCATTGCTGCTAAGATTGGAGGGATAAGATAAAAACTCTGATGGTTGTTTTTTGGTTAATTTGTCCACAGTGCTAAATAGAAATTTTGGGTTATGTCTATTTTGTTCAATCAGTTTTGAGAAAAAGGCAGATCTAGCAGAAGCAAGAGCTTGCTTATACTGAAGAAAGCTGTTTTTCCATGCAAGATGAAATACTTCTAGCTTTGTTGATCGCCATTTTCGCTCTGATTTTCTAGTAGACTGCTTCAGGGCCCGGGTGGTATCGTTATACCATGGAGTGTGCTTTTTCCGACTAGGGTTTCTTCTTTTAAGGGGGGCAACAACATCAAGAGTGTTCCTGAGGGTAAGGGTTAGCTGGTTAGTCAATTGGTCCAGAGCGGCTTCATCAGCATTTTCATCAGCCTTTTCTTCTGTGGAGAGGAATGACTCTGGAAGCATAGTTAAAAACTTTGGAATAACGTCAGGGTTTACTGATCGACTGTAGTAATGTCTAGGCTCTGATACAGGAGGATTTGGTGCCTTAATATTGAACGTAATGAGGAAATGATCTGATAGTATAGGGTTATGAGGTGCGATGGTAAGATTTACCACACTAATACCATGGGACAAAACTAAGTCTAAGGTATGGCCACGGTAGTGAGTAGGCTCACAAACATTCTGTACAAACCCAATGGAATCAATAATAGAGGCAAAAGCTGTTCCTAGGGGGTCACCATTTTTATCCACATGTATGTTGAAATCACCAACAATTATGACCTTGTCTGCTGAAATCGCAAGGTGTGATAAAAACTCAGCAAATTCCCTTAAGAAATCAGAATAAGGCCCAGGTGGCCTGTAAACAGACACAAGAAAAAAGGACTGCCCGCTAGCACTTTTATTAGCTATATCGGGCTGTACGCAGTTAGTAATAAGAACTTCAAAAGAGGAGAACATATATCCATGCTTAGGCGCTAGACTCAATAAGGACTGATAAATAGCTGCAACGCCTCCCCCTCTGCCTGATGGACGTGACACCTGAGTACCTATGAAACCCACAGGAGACGCTTCATTAATCGCAACATATTCATCAGGTCTTAGCCAAGTTTCAGTCAGACATAATACACTGAGATTATGGTCTATTATCAATTCGTTGACAAGATCTGCTTTTGGGTGAGTGATCTAACATTTAATAGTCCAATTTTTAAGGATGGTTCACTATGAATAATAGCAGCGTGCCGTGTTTTTATGACAATTAAGTTATCCACATCAATTCCACGGTTAGCTTTACGTTTGGCATAGATGCGTGGAACAGACACAGTCTCAATATAACAGATATCAGATTCTAGTTTAAGAGTATTAATTAAAGGGGCTTTTGAAATACTATTTCTGTTAGCTAGCTCTGAAACGCACCTTGCAGACAGAGGCGTAGGGCCATATGTCTGGGACACAGGTATAAAGAAACGAGCAGGCAAAAACATAAGGTCAGAAGCCTGCGGCCTGGCCGGTGCCCTGATGGAGTGTCAGGATCTGGCCTTGTTAAGACTAGCGGCTATGTTGTTCGATAGGACACGAGAACCTCTCCAGCTCGGGTGGAGTCCGTCTCTCTTCAATAGGCCAGGCCTTCCCCAGAAATCAGGCCAATTGTTTACATTTAAACCTATGTCACTAGATGAGCACCACTCCGACAGCCAGAGATTTAGCGAAGATAGCCTACTGTAGACCTCATCGCTCCTACGAGCTGGAAGCGGGCCAGAGCAAATTACTTCCCGACACATCTTTTTAGCCACTGCACACACCGATATAAAATTATTTTTGGTTACCTCCGATTGCCTCAATCGGATGTCGTTTGTGCCGACGTGGATAACAATCCTAGAGTATTTACGTTTACTTTTAGCCAGCACTTTTAAATTTGCCTCAATGTCGGTGGCTCTGGCCCCAGGAATACACTGTACTATGGTCCCTGGTGTCTCTAATCTCACGTTTCTCAAAATACTATCCCCTATGATCAGGGCTTTCTCAGTAGGTGTG
Source organism: Anguilla japonica (assembly GCA_025169545.1). Lineage (NCBI taxonomy): Eukaryota > Metazoa > Chordata > Actinopteri > Anguilliformes > Anguillidae > Anguilla > Anguilla japonica. The sequence continues at coordinate 654,469 of CM045889.1, read as the reverse complement.
TTACTGAGTGGGGAATATCGGTTGGAAACACGAGTTGGGTGGTGCTCGGCGGCCCTGGGCCGGCAACTATGTTTCTTTGGTACCGTGATAAAATCGTCCTGCAGCGAGGACACTGGCGGCGGGGAAACACTCGCATCTAAACTAGCATCCGGCTCGGGTAAAAGGGAGCCTAAGAAAGTCTCACTCTCCTGAATCTGATATAAAGTCCGGATGCGCGTCTCTAACTCAGCTATTTTCTGTGCCAATTCTAAATTAAGCTGACACTTAGAACAAGTACCATTACTAGTAAAATTGGCAGCAGAGCTAAGACTAACCATGCAACAAACTATGCAGGGAATGGAAGCCATGGTGCGCTCTTACCGTATTTTCTTCAGTTGTTCGCGTCGTTCGGTTTACAATTTACTTTGGTGAGTAATCCGGAGAAAGTGGTATATGATGCTTACTTAGGTTTTGTTTAAACACAAAAGCCCAAGTTAATGTCGATACACACTTGAAAGCACGATATTAGCCGATATTAGCCTGTAACAAAGTTTTTCGAACTCCGCGCTCTCCTCGTTCTTTCAACCACAGACAGGAAACCACAAACAGGAAGCCAAGTGCAGTGTACCACCCAGTGTGGTAGCTATAGTCGGGATATGCTTATGAACATTAGGGGAACCATGCCTGTCAGCTTGGTCCCCGAATTTCTGGACTCTGCTGACGATATTTTGAGTTTTAATTCGGCGACCAGCGGTAATCGACGCACCTGGGCCAGAGGGAAGAGGGCAGGGGCTCTCTTCAGATGGAGGAAGCGGGGACACCGCGCAGCTCTTCCTGGCGTCTGCATGTCTAAAGCCGGACACCCACCGCACGCGTATCGACCGCGAGCGCACTACGCATTACATTTCATTACATTACAGGCATTTGGCAGACGCTCTTGCCCAGAGCGACGTACAACAAAGTATATAATCATAACCAGGAACAAGTATGACGAAAACCCTAGAGAGAAGTACCGGTCCAAGTGCAGGGAACAACCGCATAGTTCAAATGGACCCTGAAGGTTAAACTGATTAACACTAATACAACGAGAACGGCAACAACTACTGCTTATTTTTTTTTTTTTTTCCTCCACTGCGTTAAGACAGTTAATGCACCTAAGTCACCTACGAAACAGCTGGCTAGTTACAACCCTAAGCTTACAGTCATTTACAGGGGGGTAGGGAGGGATGGGGAGAGGTGCAGCCTGAAGAGGTGAGTCTTCAGTCGTCGTTTGAAGGTGGTCAGGGTCTCAGCTGTTCTGACCTCCACGGGAAAGTCATTCCACCATCGTGGAGCCAGAACAGACAGGAGACGTGTTCTGGAAGTGCAGGTGCGAAGAGGGAGAGGTGCCAGGCGTCCTGAGGTAGCGGAACGGAGGGGTCTGGCTGGCATGTAGGGTTTGAAAATCTTGTGGAGGTATGCTGGGGCTGATCCCTTGACTGCCTGATTTCTCTACAAGAGGGGAAATTCACCCTAAATTTCTCATAAGCACAGAAACATTATGAAACAACCTTACAGTCATATTTTGTTGTATTTTTCTGGCACTGCATGTCAGCTAAACTGGCAACCATTTTTAACTAACATACTAAGTACAATCAGCTACTGTCTGTAATGCAAGTCATGCACTATTCTTTTCCTCGTCTTGTGCACAATGGATGTTGATGCTACCCAGTGTTTCTTAAATTATTTCAGGTAACTTGGCCCTGTATTTTTGGAAAGGGTTGCAAAGCCATTTCTAAGGTTCTGAATCTCCACCTAACCACAGTGAGAGCCATTATCTCCAAATGGAAAACTTGGAACAGTGGTGAAATTTCCCAGGATTAGTCGGCCTGCCAAAGAACTGCAGGCATCTCTGTCAGCGTTCTTGACTCCACAATAGACCGGGCAAAAATCAGATTTATGGGTGTTTCGACCATTTGTTCCATGCCGTGAAAAATGCAGAAGCATGGCTGAATTAACGCACTTCTCCCTCAGGTCCCGTTGAAAAAGAAAAAGAATTTATTTGTCCTTTTACAGCAACAAAAGATGAATGAAAAGTGGTTGTAAATTAGTCCTTGTAGTGAAACTTAATGAAAAACTGGTTACAAAATGAATTGATGAGGAAGAGCGTGGTCAAAATAGTGTTTTTTACCAAGCTCCCCATTTTCCATCGGCTGCCCGAAATACAACTGCGCCTCATGTCATATAGCCTTTGCCCTCTCACGTCACCTCAAACGTGGCATCAAACACAACATTAGGCACATGAAACATAAGTATAATTCAAAACCATTAAACATAATCATCCAAGGCCATACCTCAAAACATAAATCTTAATTTAGTATATGTTAAATAAAAATGGCTATAACAATGGGAGAGTAGCAAGGTGGAAACCACTGCCAAGGGAAACATCAGTGCACATTGAAAAAAAGCACCTGGATGATCCCCAAGAATTTTGGGATAATTTAAAGTAGAACTTTTGGGATGACACAGGTCCCATTATGTCTGGCGTAAAGCAACACAGCATCTCACAATAAGAACATCATACCAACATGGTGGTGGTAGTGTGATGGTGTGGGGATGCATTGTTGCCTCGGGACCTGGATGACTTGCCATTATTGAAGGAACCATCTGCTCCGTACCAGAAAATTCTGAAGGAGAATGTTCAGTCATCTGCTCGTGATCTGAAGCTGGAGCATAATTGGGTTATGCAGCAAGACAATAACTCAAAACACAAAAGCAGGTCCACATCTGAGTGGCTGAAAAGAAACAAAATTACAGTTTTGGAGTGGTCTAGTCAAAATCCTGAGCTGAACCCGATAGAGGTGCCGTGGCAAGATCTGAAACAATTCGACTCGAAAACCTGCCAATTTGTCTGAATTAAAGCAGTTCTACAAAGAAGAGTGGGATAAAATTCCTTCACAGCAATGTTAAAGACTGATGTCAAATTAAAATGTATTTATGTAGTGTATTTCACAAACAATTGTCACAATACGCTTCACAGGCAACCCTGGTCTAAACGCTCACAGGAGCAAGCCTAAGACAACAGTAGCAAGGAAAAACTACCAAGGAAGAAACCTTGAAAGGAACCATTCTCAGGTTATCAAATTATAGGAAGTGTTTAGTTGCAGTTATTGCTGCTACAGGTGGTGCAACCAGTTATTCATTTTAAGGGGGAAATTACTTTTTCACATGGGTAATATGTTTGATAACTTATTAAATAAACGAAAATATTCATTTAAAAATGTGTTTTGTGTTTACTCTGATTCCCTTTGTTTAATATTACATTTTGAAGATCTGAAACCATACAGTGTGGAAATATGCAATAATAGTGGAAAACAGGAAGAAGAAAGAACATTTTTATGGCACTGTACATAGCAAGCCCTACAGAGAGAATTATAAAACCAGAAAAATGCCAGGCACAAGAGGTTGAAATGTTAGGGGTTGGGGATGGAAAGAGAGCAAAGATTCAGCCTGAGGAGGTGGGTCTTCAGTCTGCATTTTAGATTATTTGGTTTGTTATTTAGATTAGTTACTGTTTAATGCTTCAAATGTGATTCAGGGATGTAGAGAAAAGCTTCCCCTTCCAAGAAAAGAAAACTGAAAGTGTTTATATTACAGAAGGTTCAGCTTGGGACAGCTGTACATGATTACATTGCATTTACTTAGCAGATGCTGTCATCCAGAACAAATCACACTGAAGGAAATCAATAAGTGCATCGATTTATTGAGTAAGAGTTCCAGACCTGGCTTTTAAGAACACTGAAGTTATATGAGTAGAGCACTAATTGAAATGAACTACGGTGAGCTAGAAAAAACCGACTTGCAGTGCATGGTTGGAGCAAATGCTACAGACACTGTGCCCTGCAGGACCAGGGCTGCATCCCAATCCAGTTTTTGCTACACCCTTTTGCTACACTAAACTTAACTTGGGAGGATGTGATGCATTCACCAATAAAAACTGGAGTATACACGTGTGTTTAGCGAGCGGAAGGCCTTGGGAGATGTCCTTACTACTGCAACCCTTTAATCAGTCGCATAACTTTAAAGGGATAATTTGCCTATTCTCTCAACCTGTTTCCATTTACCTTTCTTTATTATCAATAACTGCAATTAATTAACTGAATAACAAACATCAATAAAAATAGCATTTTTTGTGTGTGCTATTTTTCTTTGTAACCAGTAGCGGCGGCAGGATTCAAATCATGGGTGGGCCACGATAATTTGTGAGTGGGCCAAATTATTTAAGATTGAGATGGTGTCGCATTAATTTAGTTAAGGACAATACGCTGGTAAAAGTAGGCTTAATTGTAATAATGCCATTTTCATAAACGAGTGCTCAGAGACATCCTTCAATTCTATTTGTCATTGAGGCTGAATGAGCTATATGACCTGTCAAAAAACACAAACTATTTCGAGATGAAAATAACTGCACAGACCAGCACCAGCATAATGTCATGAATCAAAAACCCAAATGTAATCAATATCATTGTTTTTATTGCAACACAAAATAATAATATGTAAAAGTTGAGCGATAGAGACGGCGATTTAGCACTCTCTGTTTAGCAGCAACCGGATGCACGGGATCTCCTAGAAAACACAACGCTATCACCTGCTAGAGTGCATGGGAAGCGTAGTCAGTAAAATTACCACTGGTGTAGGGAGAACATGCATGTAAACATGGACAATGTCGCCGTGAATTATAACCACTTAAACCTGCTAATTGTCTTGTCAAATCAATGACAACGGGGAGCGTAGTGTTTAATTGGTTATTATGGATAGACATTTTCTACTGCTTTAAAAAAAAAAAAAAAAGAGTGTTTCAGTTCAAAAAAATATTGTGGGCCTATGAAAAAAGTGGGGGGCCTAGGTCCACAGTGCTACAGCGTGCCGCTGCCACTGTTTTTAACATTTAAATGTAGCGATGGCCGGTGCTCTGGAATATAGGGGTCATAAAGCATTACCTTTAGACCAAACAATAGGCTACTCTCAGCTGGTTTCCTTTAGTTTGCTAGATTAACAACGAAACAATTAATTTTCTGAATAATCAAGACCAATATGTGGCCTATAATAATTAAGAAATGATAATAGCAAGAGACGACAACATGAGATTGTTTAACAAGCATGGCAATAATCTGAATAATTGACTAGCAAAAAATCACAAAGCTTTCTCTGAATTGTATCTCACGTTAGTTTAGCGAGACGTCCCCGCTAGTTTAGCATTTTCCCCCGCTTACCTGCTTCTTCCTTCCCCATTCGTCGTTGCTTGTTTTTATGTTCTGGTGCCCCTGTCGTCGTTTATAACATTATGGCCTGATTATTCTGGCCATAATGATCAGCGCTATGTATGGAGGAAAAAGGCATGCTGCGGGATTGCAGTCAACAAGTCCACCTGATAGAACAAATATCAAAAATAACCCCATTCAAATTGACTCCCCCCTGCCCCAGACACACACAAAAGTAATGATGGTGAGCAGGCAGGCAAGCGGTAATCCCGGTTTTGCAAACTCTTTGTTAGGGGTCCAAGCAGCGAAGCTGGTGGAACCCTGTTGTATCTGTTAGGATTATTAGGGGTCCAAGCAGCGAAGCTGGTGGAACCCTATTGTATCTGTTAGGATTATTAGGGGTCCAAGCAGCGAAGCTGGTGGAACCCTATTGTATCTGTTAGGATTATTATTATTATTAGGGGTCCAAGTAGCGAAGCTGGTGGAACCCTATTGTATTTGTTAGGATTATTATTATTATTATTATTAGGGGTCCAAGCAGCGAAGCTGGTGGAACCCTATTGTATCTGTTAGGATTATTATTATTATTATTATACTTATTTTTCTCCGCTAAAAGTGTCTGAGGCTCAGCAACCATAAGTCCTAGAGCAACATTGTAATGTAATCTTTTAAACTTCACGTTGTGTGGATCAGAAATTCTTAATTACAACAGCAATACACATGTCCCAAAGCACCCACTGAAATCTGGTTTTGATATTACATCAATTTATAAGCTGCTTTCTAATCATAGAAGTTGTTCATAAATATCATAAATATTTTTCATCTTCTTTCTACAGTATAGAACAGTGGGATAGTACCTTTCAAGGGGCTTTGCCAGTCCAAAGTCTCCCAAGCGAGTCCTCCCATATTTATCCAAGAAGATGTTCTAAATGTAAATGACATTGTGTAAGGCTACAGCCACAGAGCACAGTGCAGTCAGAGCAAACATTACAGAAAGAGAAACTGACATTGTGTAAGGCTACAGCCACAGAGCACAATGCAGTCAGAGCAAATATTACAGTAAGAGAAACAACACTACTGTATCTCACGTAGCACAGTTATGAAACCATTCTGCGCTCTTGGGAGAATTTACTGATTTGGAAACTTTCTGGAAATATTCTGACAAACACAACTGATATTCATTTGCTTCTGGAAATGAATTAATCTAAGTGACGTACCACAGTTAAATAAATTCATGAATTTGTGAAATAAAAACATGACATTTTCAAGCCTTTATGTCTTAATCTGTTATACAATAAACAGCTAAATACAATGATAATCATTCTATATGATAGTATTTAAAATAATTTATAAAAAAAGTTTTTAAAAGTAATTAAAATACTTTAAATACCCAGGTCTGATCACTAGACTAGTGAGCCTTGGCTGAGTAACATATTGCATTAGCTAGCTAGCAAACACCCCAAAAGTACACATGGGATGCATAAAATTGAAATAAAAGAAATCCTACATTATCCCACTGGTGTAAGCTTATTTTTGTGAGAAATAGGGAGATTTTATAAATAAAGGTAGGGGCGTCTGGGGGTCCTCTCCCAGATAAAATTTAAGTTTCAAGGACTTTTTCCTGCATTCTGTTTCCTGCTCTCTGGTATGACAATAACAAAATAATAAGCACACTGCAACTGAGTTTTTATGTGAAATAGGCCTACGTTTTAATTATAAAAGCAAGTTTCAACAAAAAACCAATTTGCGAGTGTCTGTTTTAAGTTTTACGCTCCATCTTAATACACCATTGAAATACAGTGAAATAATCCGTGTTGGGCAAGTTCCTCTAAAAATGTAGCTAACTGGGCTACAGATTACTCAACACTGGAAGTAGTAAACTGTAGCACAACTACCAATAAGAGTAAATTAAAACTACTTTTAAAAAGTTGTTATGCTGAACCTACTTAATGATAAAACATAAATAAGATCACCTATGGAAAATGCCAGACATTGGCTAATGCTACTGTTGTCATGCTCAGACCCACTTTAAATAACAAAAAATAATTATTCATAAGTTAACTGTTAATTTAGCTACACATAATCATAATAAAAAGTCAATTTTTGGTGAGAAATGTTCAGGATGAGTTCTCATGAACTTAGCTACATTTCAGTTCAGTTTTAATAAATAATGACTTAATGTTAGCTAACCAGACACATTTCTGACACTTGATTGTTCACAATTTCATGGATCCAAAGCTAAATCACCCAATTAAATCAAAAATAGTAAATTCCTTTGCCAAATCTGCACTGAGAAGCCCACTCCCTAAATAACACAGTTTGTTAATTAAAATGCTAACAAAATGTTCCTTGCATTACTAAGTAATTTAACAGCCAACTAACTTCATCTCACACTAAAAGAATTATGAGAGGTATGACTATGCTACTGCGCAAAAGCCACTGCTCATTCTTCTCTGTAGAGGAAGGAGGGGCCCGCGGGCAAGGAGGGAAGAAGGTAGGGGCCGCCGCTCCAGGGCGGATGGCAAGCAGGACTCGGGAACGCGAGGTTGCGGGTTCAAGACTCCCGGAAGGAGAGCAAGGAAAAGGGGAAAAAATAAAGGACATGTTCAATAAATGAAGGAAATGCCACAAATGTCAACCAGTGTAATGTTTGATTGACCAGTTCAATGTTTGAATCCAGGTCACTTGAAATAAGGGATGTCAGGAATTGTAAAGATGAGCGTGACCCCTGGAAGGAAAAAGGCCCAAAAAAAAAAAATAAAGGACATGTTCAATAAATGAAGGAAATGCCACAAATGTCAACCAGTGTAAATAATGAATGTTTAAATCCAGGTCACTTGAAATAAGGAATGTAAAGTTGAATGCACAAAGGTGAATGTGACCCCTGGAAGGAAAAGGCCCAATTTGCTTGCATGTTCACATGCAAGGAAAATGGGAAAAAAGGAAGGAAATGTCACAAATGTCAACCAGTGTAAATGATGTAATGAATGTTTGAATCCAGGTCACTTGAAATAAGGGATGTCAGGAATTGTAAAGTTGAGTGTGACCCCTGGAAGGAAAAGGCCCCAAAAAAAATAAATAAAGGACATGTTCAATAAATGAAGGAAATGTCAACTAGTGTAAATTATGTAATTAATGTTTGAATGCAAGTCACTTGAAATGAAAAATGTGAGGAATTGTAAAGTTGAATGCACAAAGGTTAATGTGACCCCTGGAAGGAAAGGGCCCAATTTGCTTGCTTGCATGTTCACATGCAAAGAAAAGGGGGAAAAAAAGAAAGGAGATGTTCAATAAATGAAGGAAATGCCACAAATGTCAACCAGTGTAATGTTTGATTGACCAGTTCAATGTTTGAATCCAGGTCACTTGAAATAAGGAATGTCAGGAATTGTAAAGTTGAATGCACAAAGGTTAATGTGACCCCTGGAAGGAAAAGGCCCAATTTGCTTGTTTGCATGTTCACATGCAAGGAAAATGGGAAAAAAGAAAGGAAATGTCATAAATGTCAACTAGTGTAAATGATGTAATGAATGTTTGAATGCAAGTCACTTGAAATGAGAAATGTGAGGAATTGTAAAGTTGAATGCACATAGGTGAATGTTGAATACAGTACAACCAATACAGTCTGTAATTGTGCCACTTGAAATGTCAACTAAACAGTCAATTCTAAACAGACCGATTGCTAGTAGAATGCATTCACAGACACAGTATTGACTTTTAGCACTTCATCTGTGCATGTTTATTGATCCAGTACATTTCTCGTACAATACATACATTTCTTGATTTTTGCAGTAGACGTGACTTTTGCAGAGATGCAGCAACTGGTGTCTAAATCACAAACGTCCACGCTTGCAGAGGTACGACATGTAATGCGTCAAGTTGTATTCAATAAAACAATTCAATAAAAAAAAAAAAGAAAAAACATGAACGTTGGCCTTTTCACTCAGAGGCGGGCGGCAGGTTGTAGATTGACCGAGGCTGATCTGCGGCGAGTACCGTCTTCCCCAAGCAGTCCCCGGTAAACGGCGCCCGACCAATCCGCTCCCGCTGTTCCCTCCAGAAGGCCGCACGCCAACTCTCAGGAATCGGCAGCTGCAGAATAAAGAGAACGCGTTACAGTGAGTTTTGCGTCAAGTTCTTTTAACCCAGCGTTAAAAACAAACGATAAAGATACACCATCTCACCTCAGAACTTTGCGAGGCAGGCCTCGGTGGCCCGGGAGGACCGCTGTGGCCGGGGCCCGCCTTCCTCTTCGTCGGAGCTGGAAGCAGGGCCTGCGGGACCTCTACTCAGGACTTTGGCAGGATCAGCTTTGCAAAGACATAGGAAAAATAAAGTTATTTTAAGACAAACGTGTGTATTTGTGTCAATCGTGCATTTAAATGAGACGCTGTTTAATTCTGATCGCAGCAATGCGCTCCTGGTCTCTGCGCCTGATGTACCGGACTGCGGCGTCCGTCCGAGTCCCAGGCTGGGCCGGCTGTCCACGAAGCCGCTTGACATAGCTGAAAGAGGTTATCAATCAGTTGCATTTTCTGCAAAATTGCAACAAGAGCACCTGCCACAGAAAGCAATATTTTATGGAACCCGCTCGATTCCTGCTCCTGTCCTTTGACTTGTAGGGGTCCCTCAGCGTGTCCAGACACACATGTACTCACACTCCATTGTAGTGCTTACATTTTAAGTTCCTTTCATGCAATTTAAACACCTGTATTTTTAAAGGAGCTACTGAAATGCCATTACTCTTTGACAGACCTATGCAAAAACACAGCGACACTTTTGTAACTCATGTTTGTCTGCTGTCACACCACATCTTTTAAACCTTTGGACATAAATGATTAAATTAATCGTATTAGCTAATAATTAACTGGCCAGAAAACCGTTTAACATGACTAATTCTGGTTAAAAAACCAGGCAGATATCCACATTGCAAGCAAGAGAATGCTACGTTTTATAATGAAAAATGAAGCACAGGACATGCCAAATTTGTCTTACGACATATTTCATAGGTAAAAACGCACACGCAACGCGCTGCCATAACTGCAAAGCTATTGAATGATTGATTATTCATTCATTCATTCCTTAGCTAATATCGCTAGCCGCCGTTTTAGGTGATATAAACGCTAACGCCGCTTTTAAAATAGAGAAAAACGGCGTGACAGCCAGCTGGCTAGCCAGTTCTAAACACTGCGAACACGTAAACGTGAACGTTTCTATATTTTTAATGTAAAATGAATTAAAAAACTTACTGAAACCGCGCTCCTGTCGCAGATCTACAGCACTTCCTGAAGTGCATTTTGAAACAGCGGAAGGGAGAGCTGCGACCACGTGATGAAGTTGGAACACACGTGACGAAGTTGAAACAAGCGGGCCTCCTGATTGGGCGCAAAAAGCATGTAAGCTCGAGAAGATGAAACAAGGGCGGCCTCCGATTGGCTGCGAAGTTGGAACAAATGAAACAAATGAAACAGAGAAGATGGCGTAGTTTTAGGCAGAGTCTGACTTCTTAGTCATGATATGATTGCAACTGAGGACCACTCACTACCACTAAGGGAAAAAAGAACCCAGGTGAGAAGCACTTGCTACATGATTTTATCAGACCTTTAAGGGATATTGAGGGCTAAACGTGCCAAAATTAAATAAATAATTGAATAAATAAATGTGGAATTATAGAAAAAATATATATATGAATAGGTAACTTATTAAATAAATACTTAATTTTGACCTCATGACTGTCCTTTTCAAAATAACGTTATCATATTTTATTTCATAACATGCTGTATATCCCAATGCAAGTGTTTATTTCCGACCTCCCCTTTTCATTTCATAATAAAGCTTCTCAAAATCGCAAGACTTCCCATCAATCAACACCAGCGAGGCTGGACCTGCCCACTGATTGGGTAATCTTTTGCGATCAATTACTTGGTCTTGTCCAGAGGGCAGTGCCTGGTGCACGGAGTCTGTGGGCTGAGGTCTGTCAACTCTGCTAGTAAAAACAAGACCAGGTCAAAACCTAGTATATGGCTGGACCGGGCGACCAATGGTGTGACGTCATAACTCGGCTGACCAATGGTGTAACTTCATCACTCACTCATTCAGTCACTCAGTCAGTCACAGACATTTGCGTTTGCAGGGCTGGCCCTGCTGTTGCGGTCCAGCCAAGAAGTTTGCTACGAATGCTCCTGCCAATGCTTTAACATTATAGCTGATCTTCACAGCAGGAGGGGCAAGGCAATGTATCTACTGATTGTATAATGCAGACATTTTCTGTGCACAGGACAAGAAAACTATTGCTTCTTATCCAGTGGGATATAGATAAAACTAGCTTTTTAGCTTTGTCAGTGTTCCAAGAGACATCCATGAAGACCAATGCTAACCAGGAACAGACAGCGAATGGGGTGGCTAGTGGCATTAGCTCTGCTAGCTAGGTAGCAAGAATTAGGTTCTAAATCAGAGGGGTTAACTAAAAAGGTTAAGCAATTGTTTCAGTGCTGGATCAAAATAGCAAACTATCTTTGCTTACACAACGGAATCATAGCAACTTACCATTGCATACACTGTGATATCATAGCAACCGATCATTGTTTAGACCATGGTTTCATTACAACCTATGTATCATTACTTACACTGTGGTATCATAGCAACCTACAGTCGGTACCTGTGGCTTGATGTCTCTGTGCAGAATGTTCTTCTCATGCACATACTCCACAGCCATGCAGATCTCCACAAACCAGGTCAGGATCTGTGCAAAAAAACAAAGATTTCATGCGTGTTAATAATGAACGCCAGAAGGAATAGGGTTCATAGAGGAGCTAAATATAAAATACAAACTGTTATGGTCCTGTTCCAGTGTGTGGATGGGCCCCACAGTCTGGTATCTGTTAAGGCACTGTTCCAGTGTGTGGATGGGCCCCATGGTCTGGTATCTGTTATGGTCCTGTTCCAGTGTGTGGATGGGCCCCATGGTCTGGTATCTGTTATGGTCCTGTTCCAGTGTGTGGATGGGCCCCATGGTCTGGTATCTGTTAAGGCTCTATTACAGAGTGTGGATGGGCCCCACAGTCTGGTATCATCTTTAACAAAAAAAAACATGTCGCTGAACTCGCTTACCTGATCTTCTGGGAAATATTCACCAGTATCTTTCTGCTTTTTAATTTCCTGAGAAAGATCGCCACCCTCACAATACTCCACAACGATGTAGACATTCATATCATCTGTAAAAAGAGAATCATTTTCATGTTACTTGATTGGTTCCACAGTAGGATTAATATTTCTCAAAATACATAAGAAAAAAATAATTTGACAAAGGACAGTTGTTTAAAAGCAGGAAATAAAGATGGTCTTCCATTTACAAACCAGTCAAATGCACAGCAGCTGTTATGTTCTGACATAAAGACAAAACGACCTATTGTTGCTGTGATGGCAGGGTGTTCCACTCTTATGGTGTTGTTTATTATTGTATGACACTGGCTGGCAATAATTAAATTTTATTGACATGCTGTGTCTGGCTAAGGTTTGACCACAATATTATGATATAAATACAATAAATTAATTAAATAAAATGATCTGAAACTAACATCAAATCCACAATTATACAGTGGTATGCAAATTTTTGGGCACCCCTGGTAAAATCGCATGATTTACTGAATTTAAGAAAAAAAAGTTTCGGCACACTGCCATTGGACTCTGGAGCAGTGGAAATGTGTTCTCTGGAGTGAAGAATAACGTTTCTCTATCTGGCAGTCTGATGGATGAATCTGAGCAAATGCCAGGAGAACGTTACCTGCCTGAATTAATAGTGCTGACTGTAAAGTTTGGTGGAGGAGGAATGTGGCTGCTTTTCATGGTTTGACCCTTTCCTGTTTCAGTATGACAGTGCCCCCCTGCACAAGGCGAGGTTCGTAAAAAAAAAAATGGTTTGGTGGGGAAGAACTTAACTGGCATGCACAGAGCCCTGACCCCAACCCCACTGAACACTTTTGGGATGAACTGGAACACCAGCTGCCTTATCACCCAACATCAGCGCCCGACTTCTCTAATGCTCTTGTGGCTGAATGGAAGCAAATCCCTGCAGCCATGTTTCAAAATCTACTGGAAAGCCTTTCCAGAAGAGTGGAGGTAAGGACCAACTCATTATTAATGCCCATTGTTTTGGAATGCATCCCCCTATTCCTGTAGAAGCAGGGTATGTTGGGGGTGGCAGTAGGGGAGCCAGAACACTGGCCAAGTCAGACCTTATTTGGGCAAACTAAGGGAGGTGTGTAGTGTGGAAGACTTGCTCAGTAACACATTTAAGGGAAGACCAAAGGGATACTCAGGAAGAATCTGCTTAATAGTTTTCCTGGTACCATAGATTCTTATATGAGCGTTTTGGGCATATGTCACTATCTTTTTGTTCCTTTTGTTTTTCTTAGTTTGTTACATTTTATGTCTTTTCGCATTGTATGAATTCGCAATCTTAATTTTTCCTGTTTTGTAAATAAATTGTTTACGTTTCAGCATTATTGGAACTGACTATCCTTATTATGATCAACCGATTCACAAGATTCACTAACCAGATGGAGTAACCTTAGTGAGGGCTCTCTGGGGTAGATGTTAGATTTGGTACCCGGACAATCATAATTTCTTCCCCAGGTTAAACTTTCCTCTTCATGATGCAGAAACACTATTTGCAAGACTCCCAGATGACTAGATGACTTTATCAGCTAGGACAGAATGTCTTAGAGTCAGAGAACAATTATATGAATGCCTAGCAGCAGGAGATTTTGCAAGCAAGGAGTCTTGCTTTCTGGGGTACAATGTCTTGCTGCCCATTATTGCAGCATTATTTCAGCATTTGACCAAAGTCAATCCACATACGTGAACCCATATTCACAAACATCCACGTTTTGAAGTTAATGGAGTCAGATAAATTTGTTTTCCTCCCTGCAACTAAATACAAATCTTTAGAATGTTATGCTAATTCCTTGCAGGGGTTGTGTTAACTTATTTTCTCTTAAAAAGCATCCAATGTGACCAGGGGTGCCAAAATGTTTGCATGTCAGTGTAATGATGGTCCTGCAGGTTTCAAGCCACACACTCTATGCAGGGAGCCCAGAAACAAAGTGTGCAGATGCAAACATCTAAATCACACATGTTCTTAAATTGTGTCCCGATGTGTGAATCGGGGTGTGTGGTGACGTGGAGGAACCTACTTTGTCCTACCCTTTCTGTGGCCACTACTTTATTATATATTTTCTGTGGTCTCTACATTATCAAGCATCAATGGTTTGTTGGCACTTATTGAATTTTGTTAAAAAAAAAATCTGCCATGGGAGTCTATGGCAGCCAGGGCCGTAGGAGTGAGTTTGACATTTGCTCCCAAGCCCCTACCCCTGCCCACCCCCACAACAATTAATATACAGTGGCTAGTGGAAAAGTTCATTGGTTACACTAGAGCCAGCTATAATACTTTCAGCAAGCATTAAAATGCATTCCAGCTTCAGAAAATCTGTCAATGGTTATAGATTCATGATGCAGCCAAAAAAGGTTCTATTCTTTGATAGACATAAGGTACCCAAAAACATAGTCAATTAATGCATGTTCAGTGTCTGACATTTGAACAATACATATAACTTTATAAAAACTATAATACAGTTTGAGAAATGCAAGCAACCTTTTTAATATGCTAATAGCAATAGCATTCCTCCCATACTTCCTCACAAAATGTCAGTGCCCGATTTGAATGGGGCGATATTTGAAGATTGATACTGTCTCCATTCAGTCGTCTGATAGCAACCCAGTGAGCCAACTGGTTCGTAGGTACCTACAGCAGGATTTGAATGGGGTGATTTTCTAAAGAGTGGGCTCCACTCATAGGAATGATATTCGCTGCATCGGGTGGACTTGTTCACTGCACTCCCGCAGCATACCTTTCAAAATAAAGTGAGCATTTTTTTCCCTTTAAAATTAGTGCAGAGGGTCAAGTTTAACTGTTTCGATTATTGGGGGGGACATGTGCCCCCTGTCCGCCCACTTCCTACGCCCTTGATGGCAGCGAATAGAAGCACAATTTTTGTGAAATTTAGCACATTGATTGAGGACAAGCAAAGATATCCAGACACCAAGTTTGGGGTCAGTTCATCCACACCTCTAGCACCACCAACAGGCCAAATTTGACATTAGGTTTTCGGCAATAACTTTTGAACCATTAGGCCTAGGGTCATGATTGGGTTTCTCAATGATCCTTAGGTCCTGCTAAGTTGAATGTATCTTCTTCTGTCAACTTCTGCCACATCGGATTTTTTGCCATTTTGAATTTTTTGAAAAACACATTTTAAAAATCTTCGCCTAGATCGTTCAACAGATCACCATAAACATTCTCCCTGCATCATCTAGAGAGTACTCTGACCAAAAGTTCTCAAAAATTGTTGTTAGCTCAAACAATATAGCCGGTGTAAACAAACAACAGGAAGCGAGCCATATGTCGGCCGCACTTTGTTGTCGACTGACTCAGATTTAGCAGGGGGCTGAAGGCTTACACAGCCAATTAGATAAAATTTTACCACCTGGGGGCACTATATCAGGAAAAAGAATGTTGATGTAGTTTACTCTACAATGAAAGCAGATTTCAATCAAAACTTTTTTTTGGACTACTGCAGTAAACTAGAAATCATATCTGCTTTGTTGTTGACCATTTTTTTTTTTGGTCATCTTGGATTTTGTCAAGAACTCATTTAGCCATCTTCTCCTAGAAACATTGCCTATTCTAGCACCAATTTTGGGCATTACATCTATGGACCATTTTCTTTAAGAGCTGGTAAAAGTTAGCTGTGTGTTTGAAGAATATGGCTACAATATACCAAAAAATTTGGTGGTTAAGGAGCTGTAAAGGAAGAGTAGCTACACATTTGCAACCCTTTTGTCTGTTGTCATCAAACTTGGTACACAGGCCTGGGGGGCACACACCAAGTTCAGTGGAATTTTGCCGCTTGGGGGAGCTATATCAAAAACCAGGTTTATATGCCAATTACTCCAAAAATGAAAGGAGATATTTCAACCCAATTATTGGGTAACATTACAGTGACAAATCCAAACAAGCCAACCAGTAGACTTGGTCACATGAAGGTGTAGTGCTTGACCCCTTCCTTGCTGCTTGCAGCCATATTTATTCTCATTAAGTGTCACATTATGGGGATATGTCACGTTATGGGGATAACGTAATGCATGTTTGATTATTAATTATACATTTTGTGAATTGTTTTAATGATATACTACCTTCAAAAGAGTCATTGTACTGGACAGTGAATGGGTGTTTCAAAGCTTCTAGCTCAGACACTTCTCGCACCATGTTCTGAAAAGGAAAAAAACATAAAACTGTGAGCAGTGAACTAAATATCTTTTTTCTGAACCTTTTATCCATGTCTTCAGTAAACTGAATTTTGATTTAAACTTGTGGTATTCACTGCTTCCAGAGTTGGTTGGAATGTCAGACTTTTTCATAATGCATTCATAATTCTTCATATTAAATAAGTTCATGTGACTGGGATTATTCGTTTTTAAGGATGAAACAAAGCTGAAAAATCCAGGGGCCTCATTATAAAATGGTCTCATAAATAAAAATGTCTCCTAAATAGTGCATGACTAAAGTAGTTATCAGTAAAACCCCAGTTTGAGATGGATACAAATATCCATAAGCAAAGTTTATACTGGATGTAAATGAATTACTTGCTGGACATTTGGAGATACTGTATATTTGAGGGCTGTGCACAGATCCTTGAAGTGAACTGTGCGTCCATGTTAAGAATAACATTTAATTGAGAATAAATTTTAGGCACGAAGAATGCAAGGATTAGGAAAGTCTGATTATCTGGTGTGGATATAGTTTTTTTTTTCCAGACACAACTGCTCTCTGACTATTGCATACCATTATCTGTAGTCAAAGAAACACATTGCATATTTTAGCTGAATGTGTACACTGTTGAGGGGAATGTGATCTTAAAGCTTCTGTGTGATAGGCTAGATGCAACCACAGTCCCTCCCCAGAGTCCCCTCTATAAATAGCACTGCTTGCATTCCTCTTTTGCTACTGGCCAGGTCTCTGGTTTCTGCTGCTAGTTGTCCAGAGCGTGCCGCGATATAGATTAGGGGAGTAGACAGCATAGTCTGTTTGCATGAAAAGGAGTCTTGTACAGTATGTTGCCTGCCTGGTGCCCAGGTAGGAGATCTCCTGGACCGTACGGACAAGCTCCTGGCCAGAGCAGGGAGGGATCCAGTGGTGGTGGTTCGTGTAGGAACCCATGACATAGGTAAAGGCAGGTCTGAGGTTCTGCAGGACAAATTTGTGGAGCTAGCAGAAAAGATTAGGGGCAGAACCTCCCCTAGTACAGGCTTATGGGGTTTATAGAAGCAATCTCCCCACTGGATGTACAAAGCCATATGGGAGAGTATGAGAGAAAATAAAATGTAGAAGATTTTTTAAAAATGACAGCACTGGGTGTAATAAGGCTGAATATTTTAATATGCGTGCTAAGGTTAAAAAGGAACTACTGGAAGCCAAAATTCTCTTTGAAAATAAATTGTCCAAGATGCAAAAAGTAATCCTAAACATTTCTTTCAACACTGTAGCAGGAAAAGGAAAGTGAAGGAGGATATCAGGTGCATCTTGAATGAAGAAGGAGCATTGCTTTGTAAGAATAAATATATTGCTGATGCCTTAAATAATTGTTTTGTTGAGAGTTCTACTAGAGAAGAGGTTTCTAACAGACTGGAAGGCATATATATTCAGCACTCAGCATGTCTAAGCAGATATTGAAATTGAGGATAAAGAAGTACTGGATAAATTACATAAACAAAAAGACACATAAGGCAGCAGGCCCTGATGGCATATACTCAAAGAGTCAGGTGAGATATCTTGAAACCACTGATAGGTATTTTTAGACAGTCCTGAGGACTGGAAGCAAGGTAATATAATGCCAATATATAAGAAAAGGGAGTGCACTGATCCAGGAAACTACAGGCCTGTTAGTTTTTAACTTACATCACATGTAAAATACTGGAATCTTTAGAGACAAGTTAAAAGTGCTTTGATTATAACAAGGCTTATGATGTTATATACTTAGATTTCCAAAAGGCATTTGATAAGGAACCACATGAGAGACTTGTTAGCAAAATGAAGACAGTAGGAATTACAGGAGGTATTTCAGAGTGGATTGGGAACTGGCTACAGGGTAGACACAAAGAGTAGCAGTAGGAGGAATATTATCTGAACAGGGAACTCTGGGAAGTGTAGTCCCAGAAGGATTGGTGCTGGTACCACTGCTCTTCCTCCACAGAGAGTGGTGGAATAGCCTGCCAGGTCATGTAATAGAGGCAGAAACTCAAACTCAATCATTTAGTCCAGAAAATGGCGAGCATTGTTGGGCTGAATGGCCTGTTCTCACCTTTTTTGGATATACTGACACATTCTGATTACAAAATACTGTATGTATTTATGCAAGTAAATAAAACAAATTATTATTTTCAGATTTATATACATAAGTGCACAAGATGCTGATACTCTGTTTTAAAGGTCCACACAACTGGATTCAAATTGTGGTTAAATTCCCCAGAAGTGAGAATTTATTGTCTTCTTAATATTTCTTTCAAGTTTTTTAACCAAATTATAACTATTAAATTGCAATAAACACAAGTAGACAAGGACAAGGTGGGTGTGTATCCTGCACTCATTAACATTCATATCTGTAAAACACGTCATATGTAAACTCCTCATCACTAGCTGGGTTAGAGCAGGTTAGAGTAGTAACCTTACACAACGAGACAAAATGAAAGCAACATAAACTAGGCTTTACCATTGTATAGTTAAACCTGGAGCTCATTCACTGTGTAATAACATTGTAACACTGAACTACTGTACATTAACATTAGACTCTATACTCAGTCTCAAACTCCAGACATTTCGCCCAAATAAAGAAAATGTTTGATACGGCATGTTTAAGCTTGAAAGCTATTTAACTGTCCCTAGCTAACGGTAGGCTACTTACTGATCCACTGCATTCTGCAACAAGTTCTATGTGAAAATGAGCTCTGCAAATACTAACTGTGTGGGTTATTGTAACATTGCAGTGCCTGTAGGCTCCGGAAATAAAACCCATTTCTTGTAGGTCTCTTCATTTTTGTGAAAGATGAAGGCTATTGCTTTTTCCTACATCCAGAGAAGGAGCAATGCTAAGGTATTTCAACTTAGCTTGCCTTACAAATACAAATGTAGCAAGAGCATAATTCACAAATTACATGTAGAAACGACTTAACCCTGCCCACTGAAAACCTGACTTTTGACTAAGGGGCAAAGCAAGCCAATTTCAGCTCAAGTTTTTTTTTTTTTTTTGCAAGAATCATGTTAAAATATTTCTCGGCAATACTGTGAATGCAAAAAAGTATTAAAACAACACACCAGCAAAGAATTTTCATATTTCAGTTTCCTGGATCTATAAATAAATGTAAGAAACTTTTAAAATCTCATACACTACATGGCCAAAAGTATGTGGACATCTGACATCCAACATCTCATCCAAAATTAAGGTCATAAACATGGAGTTGGTTCACCGTTTGCTGCTATAACAACCTCCACTCTTCTGGGAAGGCTTTATACTAGATGTTGGAGCATTTGTGCAGGGATTTGCTTCCATTCAGCCAGAAGAGCATTGGTGAGGTTGGGCAATGATTTGGCGATTAGGCCTGGCTTGCAGTTGGCCTTCCAATTGATCCCAAAAGTGCTGGATAGGGTTGGGGTCAGGGCTCAGTGAAGGCCAGTCAAGTTCTTCCACACCATTGTCAAGAAAACAATTTCTTTATCGACCTCGCTGTGTGCCGAGGGGCATTGTCATGCTGAAACAGGAAAGGACCTTCCCCAAACTGTTGGGGAAGTACAGAATCATCTGGAATGTGATCATATGCTGTAGCATTAAGATTTCCCTTCACTGAAACTAAGGGGCCTAGCCCGAACCATGAAAAACAGCCTCAGACTAAGGGGTGTCCAGATACTTTTGGTCATATAGTGTATTTTAAATAGTTTAAACAAAGAACATTTTTATAAATGAGGCCTCAGGAGAAGGTTTCGAGACAGGTATGAGACAGGTGTGTGACAGGTATGCAACAATTCTGACAGCTCTGACACAGGTTTGAGTCACTTACTGATTTATGGAGCGTTTTTATTACGTAATCCTTGCCATCCTTCTCATTCTTCACCCGTAGAGCTTTACCAAAAGCTCCCTGCCCAGTTTCTCCAACCAGGGTGTATCCGTGCTGCTCCAGGATGCTTTGGTTATTTCCCATGATGCTTTACTGCACAACCACAATAATGACATTCAGTAAATTATGGACCATACCCATTATTAATTATTGTTATGGCAAGGAGTCTGTAGACACCCTTTTCATACTGAAAACAGAGAGTATACGCTTATCCAATAAGGACTGGCTTGAGAGAATCCAGCAGATAACATGGCCTATAGGTTAACTCCTTCGGTAGTGCCTCTTTTTTAACACAAGCCTGAAAATGACATACCCAAAATAAAATGGTTATTATTCTTGAACCTATTTGACTGCAGGCATAATCCATAATCCTGAAAATGTTATGGTGTGTTTATACAGGAGAGACAATGCATGTCCTTTTATGCAAGCCTAACAACTGATACACCGTTAGAAACATAATTTTATTATCGAAAATGCTTCTCAGTCATCACTATAATAGCTTGGCACTAGCTGGCAGTGTATTGGGCAGAAGTTATACTGTCCATGTTGGGTCGTTGTGGGTCCTGTTGAATATACTGAAGAACTGTTTGACCAGCACTGGACAGAGAAGCTTATAGGTGGACTTGTTTTGCTCCAGAGAATCTATAAAAACCGGAGATAGTATTTTGACAGTATTTTGTACAGTAGGTGTGTAAATGTAAGAATTTTGACATAAACAATGGTCATTCTCACCTAGGTGAGTTAGTATGTTTTTGGGACTAAAAGTTACTATTAATTTAGTCAGCTGGATTCTTGTCCTGACAATCATACCAAATTTATTGTTATTTGTTTCCTCTGCAGAGTTCCAAAACACAAAGAAATTGAGGACCCCCCCAAACCTGTTCTGTGACCCCACATAAAATATTGGCATTACTAAAATAGTTTATATAGACAGAACCATGAGGTATCGTGTGACCTTATTGAAAATTTCATTATAAAAAAATGAGTGAATGCAAATAAACGCACTCTAGCCAGAATACGGGCGGCGTAATTTTAGGGGTTAAAGAAGGAGCAGAGAAGCTAGCACAGAGGCGCAGAGCAGCTAGCACAGAGGCGCAGAGCAGCTAGCACAGAGGCGCAGAGCAGCTGGCACAGAGGCGCAGAGCAGCTAGCACAGAGGCGCAGAGCAGCTAGCACAGAGGCGCAGAGCAGCTAGCACAGAGGCGCAGAGCAGCTAGCATAGAGGCGCGAAGCAGCTAGCGTAGAGGCGCAGAGAAGCTAGCACAGAGGCGCAGAGCAGCTAGCACAGAGGCGCAGAGCAGCTAGCACAGAGGCGCAGAGCAGCTGGCACAGAGGCGCAGAGCAGCTGGCACAGAGGCGCAGAGCAGCTAGCACAGAGGCGCAGAGCAGCTAGCGCAGAGCAGCTAGCACAGAGGCGCAGAGCAGCTAGCACAGAGGCGCAGAGCAGCTGGCACAGAGGCGCAGAGCAGCTGGCACAGAGGCGCAGAGCAGCTAGCACAGAGGCGCAGAGAAGCTAGCACAGAGGTGCAGAGCAGCTAGCACAGAGGCGCAGAACAGCTAGCATAGAGGCGCAGAGAAGCTAGCACAGAGGCGCAGAGCAGCTAGCACAGAGGCGCAGAGAAGCTAGCACAGAGGCGCAGAGCAGCTGGCACAGAGGCGCAGAGAAGCTAGCACAGAGGTGCAGAGCAGCTAGCACAGAGGCGCAGAACAGCTAGCATAGAGGCGCAAAGCAGCTAGCACAGAGGCGCAGAGCAGCTAGCATAGAGGCGCAGAGCAGCTAGCATAGAGGCGCAGAGCAGCTAGCACAGAGGCGCAGAGCAGCTAGCATACAGGCGCAGAGCAGCTAGCATACAGGCGCAGAGCAGCTGGCACAGAGGCGCAGAGCAGCTGGCACAGAGGCGCAGAGCAGCTAGCACAGAGGCGCAGAGAAGCTAGCACAGAGGCGCAGAGCAGCTGGCACAGAGGCGCAGAGAAGCTAGCACAGAGGCGCAGAGCAGCTAGCACAGAGGCGCAGAGAAGCTAGCATAGAGGCGCAGAGCAGCTAGCACAGAGGCGCAGAGCAGCTAGCATAGAGGTGCAGAGCAGCTAGCATAGAGGCGCAGAGCAGCTAGCACAGAGGCGCAGAGCAGCTAGCATACAGGCGCAGAGCAGCTAGCATAGAGGCACCTGAAGTGCAGGTAGGCCTGTATCTGCTTCCCACAGGCTCTATTGCCCAGTTTTTTATATATTTCCTGTTTTTCTGTAAAGTGTTTGTAAAAAAGTGGTATACAAATAAAATTGAATTACATCAGATGCATTACACTACAAGCATTTAGCAGATGCACTTATCCAGAGCGACTTCCATAACTTTTTTTTTACATAGATTTTACATTGCATCCATTTATACAGCTAGAACCTGTTTACTGGCCATCCTCCGGGAACCTAACTTCAGTTTAAATTACTTTTTGTTGGGATGCACCGATGTCAGCTCTAGTTACGTTTTGTCAATCAAAAAGAAAAAATCAATAGTTTATTTGCAATCCAAGAGTTGGTTTTCATTTGCCTGTCAAATACAAAATAATAGCACTCTGTTTTCCATTTCTGGAATGTACTTTCAGTTTGAGGAATGCATTTAAAGTTGTAGTAGCTACAGTATGTGTAGCCCACTAGGCCTATTAGCCATATGAAACATATATATTATATCCACAAACCCATTCTGCTTTAATGCTGATAAATCCGAAATACGAGTTTGAACTTCCATTCAGCAAAGCAGTAACTGCACATCACCAGGATGCATCACATCTCAAATACACTGGGCAGGGTAATTAGTGAGAGCTGTAGTAGATGTTAATAGGGATAAAGAGTTGATAGAATCAGAAGCCAGGGGAGGGGCTGTAAAAAACTCCCTCCACTCTGCGATCACTATCATTCACTGGGTGGGGCCACAATCACATCTTGTCATTGGGCCCCTGGTGTTCTCTGTCCTTGTATTCTTGGAAATGCATTCTGCCAATGGAATTTGATAAGAATACTCTTCACTCAAGTCTAAGCTCGATGATCTTGTTCTTTTGTATGCTTGTGTTTTGTCCTTCCTATGAGATTATAAGATTCATGCTAATATGCTTAGCTGAATATTAGCTTAGTGGCCAAGAGGTGCATATACCTGTACAAGCTATAAGATACACCTTGCTGTGAATGCATTATTATTGAATTCAAACAGAAATATTTATTCATATTTCAATAAAAAACTTTGTTTGAGAGTTCTGTGTAAATTCTGACTTTAAACAGTTCCAGGTCTCACAATAACTCATGAAGTGCATTAGCGATTGAGCCAGTTAATCCTGAAGTAAAGCCCTGATCTCTGTGCTAGGGTGGACCCACAACAACATCTACTCTGCGACATACAGAGCAGGCAAGACATGTTAAATTGGGCCTAACATAATTACAGTTGGTTAGGAGCTGTCTATCTAGCATGATTAAAGAGGAGGGTCTTCAGCATAGACCACTATTTGGAGAAAACTTACTGAACCCCCACTGAGCCATTGAGTCTGTGGCTCATTAATCCTTTTAAAAAGCAGCACCACAGTGCCTGACTCCATTTAAACCTGGGCCAGTGAGCTAATGTAGCTAAGTTCCTTTCACTGTGTGTTCAGCTGTATAGCATAGTAAAATTATCAAAGAAATATAAACTGGACTGAAAGCAAAGGTGAAACAGATATACACCCAGGTATGTGTCCAGGTGCCAGGGCTAAAAGAATAAGAAATATATATATATACTTACCACAAATTAAGAATTTTTCTTCCAAAAGCAGTTTGAATGGCAGTTATAAATTTTATCTACAAGAAGCAAACTTGTTGCTGTCAGTAGCAGGGTGGCAGAGAGACTGGTTTGAGGAGGGGAGGAATGAACATTTATCAGCTTAAATTGTGGGCGTTTCTCATTTTGCACAGGAGTGGATGGTTTCGGTTTCTCATCAGCACTGGAGAAAAGTACGGGATACCTGCAGACACGTGAACACTTTAGGAGGGAGAAAATATGAATAATTATGTATTATCAGCACAAAAACAGCTGTTTCTGTAAAATGGTAAAACATACACATGTAAATAGCATTAAATAGAAGTTGACTGTCCATATTTTTATCTTATTTATTCATTCGTTTCAAATCTAAATGCCTTAAGCAAACAACAAAAATAACAGATTTCACTCAGACATTACAATGCCTCTGGCTTTTGGAGGGCACTGTATGTATATAACAAGCACGAAACCGCCCAGACCCACGGCGCAACTTGGTGAAGTATATTTTTTGGTTGATGTTACGCGCTGATATATGGCAGTTGGTTGTGTCAGAATTCTGACTGTTTAAATGGATTTTTAAAATAGATACTTCATGCTACAATCACGATAACGGCAATGACTGTGCTGTGAAGTTTAGGTAGCAAACAACAAGGCTGAATCCTTTAGAAGTAATTTACATAGAAACATTGATTTTACATTGATCCTCTTTGGCGCCTGCGTGACGGCTGCCTGTTACAGCAGCTCTGCACTTCACTTTGCTTTTTTACTGTTTTAATTAGTTTTAGCTCAGTTTTTAGTTAGTTTTGTGTTTTTAGTTTGAGTATACTTTGCTCATAGTGTTCAGGTTTACAGTTTTTAGTGTTTTTAGTGCTTTTTAGCAGCTATGTGTCGCGAGTTGAACCAGACTGTATACACGAGAGAAGCACTTCTTTCGTATCGGGAAAGCGCAGCTGCTCCGCCGTGAGATACACCGGCTGTACTACGGAGGCGACGCCTGGGAAAGACAGCAGGAATGTGGGCAAAGGAGAGGCTGGAAAGAAATAAAAGAAGGTTTAAACGCTACCTTCCATCCGTTGTCATGGGAAATGTTAGATCACTGTCAAACAAAACGGACGAACTTGAGCCCTGATGAGCAACCAACGCGAGTTCCGGGACTGTAGTGTTCTGTGCTTCACGGAGACATGGCTGAGTGGGAATACACCCTACGGTTTGATTGACGTGGACGGCTTCTCGCTGGTGAGGGCGGACATGGACATACGGGGCGGTAAGAAGAAAGGGGGTGGTCTGGCTGTCTTTGTGAACTCCAAATGGTGTAATCCTCGTCACATAACTGTGAAGGAGCGCGTCTGTACCCCTGATATCGAACTGTTGGCTGTTGGGTTAAGGTCACATTATCTGCCCCGCGAATTCTCGCATTGTAGTTACTGTTTACATTCCACCGTCGGCAACAGCGGCGCGCGTGGGTGACGTCATCCACGCTACAGTTGCAGGATTACAGACACAACACGCCCAGACTTGTACAAGGCATCTTAGATTATTCAGACCTAGTGAACAATGAGGGATTTATTCTTTTCTTGGATTTTTATAAGGCTTTCGACACCATAGAGCATTAATTCATTTTTAAAGCACTAGATCTTTTTGGTTTTGGTAGTACATTCTCAAATGCAATCAGAACCCTCTACAAAAATAGCAATTGCTCCATCAAATTATCACATGGCACATATAAAAGATTTAGCATTAATAGAGGTATTCGACAGGGGTGCCCAATCTTACCTTATCTGTTTTTACTTGCTATGCAAATTCTCTCAATTCACATGTAAATATGACTTCTAAGTCTACTGCGTTCTCTTGCTCTTTTTCTACAGTGGGTACTGTGGTTTCTTGCGTTTCCATAAGCTTATCTACAACTACTGATATAGGTTTAATGGATTATATATTGATTATATTAGTATATAATTATACTTGTTATATATTTTATCATGAAGCATTAAGAGTTTTGGAGGAAACATTTTGCCCAACATTGATAGGAATATCCATCCTAACTTTGTCATGTGACGCCATCACAATCATGGGGAGTCTCAAAATTTTCCCTACATTATCAATTTTTGGAAGATCTTTGATAACAAAGGTAGAGGGCCTGTCTAGAGTAATTTTTTAATGCCCAAGCAATGGATGTACCCAAAGATTGCTGTACTAAAATAGACAAACTCTTATTTAATTTTATTTGGAAAAAGAAACCTCACCTAATTAAAAATAATGTATTAATGAATAAGCCATGCTTGGGTGGTATTAGTGCTCTAGATTTCTCCACTTTAAACATAACCTTTAAGATAAACTGGATCAAAGCTTTTCTCAAGAACCCCTCCTCAATTTGGAATGTTATACCCTCTGTTATTTTTAATTCTGTTGGTGGCTTACCTTTTTTGTTAAGGTGCAATTTCAATATTTCCAAGATTCCATTAGAACTTTCAGCTTTTCATGAACAAATGCGCTTAAGCTGGTCATTAATGTATAAGCATAACTTTTCTCCACATAAATATTTTATATGGAACAATCTTGACATACGATTTAAGAATAAGACTCTATTCAATAGGATATGGTTTGACAGAAACATATTATTAGTTAGTCAGCTGTTCAACTCTGCAGGCCATCTACTCACGTATGAAGAATTCCTTAATTTATATAATTTTCCAGTCAATCCAAAGGATTTTGCTATTGTGTTCGATGTTATTCCCACTGGTGCCAAAATACTATTGGCATCTGCGCCCAAAGGAAAAGACAGTGTGATTCCTTCCTTAGACCCTGGTAACATTTATATTGATGCTGAATGTCCTTTAATAAGTGTCAAAGCTACTAACCAATGCATAAGGAATATAATCCTCAGGGATAGTGTTACTACCTCCCCTGCAGTATTTTTCTGGAACAACATATTTAACAACATCCTGTGGAAATGGTCATGGTTACTGTCAAATTAACTAACAAGGTTAAGGAAGTGTCATTCAAAATAATGCACCGATGCTACCCTGTTAAGACCTACCTCTCTAAATATAAGATTGATATTGAAGCTAGCTGTAGTTTTTGTAGAAACAAGGATGAAACTTTAATTCATCTTTTTTGGGAATGTGCATATCGCAGTATCTTCTGGACTGATATAAGTAACTTAATACACTGGAAAATCACCAATTTCAATGTGAAAAAAGAGCATGTCTTTTTTGGAGTTACTAAAAATGACCTTAATGATGTCTATTCTTTGTACATTATCAATCTAATGTTATTATTCGGTAAATATCATATACACACCAGCAAATTCTCTGCCCAAAGACCCAACTTCTTTGTATTCAGAGCCACTTTTAACCAATATATAGAAACTCTTAAATTTAGTAAACATTGTAAAGCCATTAAAACTCTAAAGATTTATGAACATTTCTTTTTATCTTCCTGACCATACTATGCTAAGCCCCCGAGTTACTGTACTTTTATTTATATTTATTTATTTATTTACTTACTTATTTATTTTATATATATATATATATATATATATATATATATATATATATATATATATATATATATATATATATATCTTATAGATGTTTATCTTTATAGACATTAGAAAAATCATAAACATGCATTTACCACATTATGCAGCATATTCTCTTTAATCTAATTGAATGTAACCATAGAATTCTTTAAATTGCATTTATTTCCCGTTAAATTCTCCTCTACACTGTTACTAAATGGTGTTGCAAATTAATAATTTAATAATAATCTTTAATAATAAATTATTATATTAATAATAATATAAATTAATATAATAATAGGCTCAATCGCCATTGTGTTACCTAATTGGGCGATAGATGGTGACTTTTAACTGACATTTATTTTAATGAAAATCTTCGAGATCATTACTTTAAATTGCCTGCTGCACAAACTGTTCTCAGGATGTTGGCCAGCTGTGGCACGAGTGATTCACCATAATACCAGCTCACTAGGGCCAGGCTGACTCTCTGTCAAGAAAGTTAAAGAGGGAGGCGGAGAGCTCACCGGTGCTGGAGGCTGGCCACTAGAGGCAGAGGTACTTAGAGGTCAGTATTGGGCAGGGTTCACAGAAGGTTGTACAACGTGCAGTTAAAGTGCTTGCATTAACCATCGCCAGCAGGATGGTGAGGGATGGAACGGGACTTCTCAATTCCATAGAGACCACAAAGCTGCTCAATGAGAGTGCTTTCAAATCTGTGTCCTTGGTCCGAGTGGATATAGCTAGATACTCAAAACTTATAAACCCACTCACTAAGACATTGACCACAGTAGATACATGCTGGTCTTGAGTGGGGGCTGCCTGTGTGTATTTTGTAAAAAACATCAGTAATAATGAGAACATTCTCCATCCCATTCTGTACGGGCTCAAGAATGGTAAAATCAGGCCAGTAAATGGCCCATACAAGTGTGAACAGCTTGCTTAGATTCTTCACACTGCTCACACTATTGCCACCAATGCTCCACTTTGGAAGCCATGCCAGGCCAGTAACACCACAGTTTAAGGACCTGGAAAAGACCAGCTGAAGGAACTCCACTCCTCTGTCTAGATGCTGGATCCTACGGTGCAGCACTGCATCCTGCTCCACCAGGCAGTCCCACTGTTTCATGGCTGGTTTGGAAACCTGTTTGCATTCCTCAGGATTGGGACCCTTCTTCCTCTTCCAGAAGGCCAACACTTCTTTTATTACCATACACTTCGTTAGAACCGCAACTGAGGAGCTTTCCACAGGCTTGATACTAATGCACTAATAATGCAGCGCCATGTTTACCAAATAGCTCATGAAGGTATTCATCCCCAGTTCCAAGTTAAACTACGAGGTCATTCCCTGCACTTGGAACTGTACTTTCCTCTAGGATTTTCAACACACTTGTTCCTGGTTTTGGTTATACACTTTGTTGTACATCACTCTGGATAACAGCGTCTGCCAAATGCCTGTAATGTAATGTAATGTAATTTAACACCAGGGACCTCGGAAGACAGACCACCAGGGGGATCTTTAACTACTAGTACCCCCTGCTTGGGTATTACTTTCCCATAGAGATCAACATCCAGCTCAAGATAACCTATATAACGATGGCCAGCCCAGTGGTAGCCCAGAGCTGCAACCACTGGCAAGATTAGAGTCTGTCCACAGTTCAAAATTCAGAAAAGAAACTCTCTGTTACAGTAGACACCATAGAGCCAGGGTCCAATAAACCGGAAACATAAACCCCCCCAATAAGAATGGCAACATGCGGGCAAGACGACATCAGCCCTGACATAAAACCAAAAACTCCTGTAGAGCCCGTTAATTCCCCACCTGAACTGTGGCTCAGCAGGTTGGTGGGTGAGCGTTTCCTGATGGATGATTCTGGGACTGGGGTCTACCATCATGAGAGGAGGCAGCTGAAAAAGGTGTTAGGTGAGCTTGTGACGGGACCTGTTCAACATCGCACTCTCTGGCAAAATGTCTGGGTTTTTGACACCTCCTGCAAATGACCTGACTACCATGAGGAGACCAGCTATGCTGCTGGGGTTCCTGCAAATGGCCATACTTTAGGTAAGTTGATTTAACTGATACTGTTGACATTTTTGAATTTCTTTAAATTCTGCCAATTCAGAACTCTGTGCAGAATGCCCAGACCCCAAATGGGAAGCCTCCTCTGGACCTCACACTGAATACCATGAGCAGAAGGCACAGAGTGGCTTCCCATTCCCTGGCATCCCCTCTTGTTCCCACCTAATGGCTTCTGCCCAGATATCAAACAATGAAGCCTGTGGCTGGCGGCCCTCTGCGGAGGGCACAGTCATAAACATGCTTAACAAATTGATCAAGTAATAACACATCAGCATGAGGCATACCATTCGGTGCATATAAGACACAAAAAGGCCTCCTGCAGAGCTACATAGGCCAGAGAACACCTATACAACTCCTGTAAAATGGCAAGAACTTTAACTGGATCCTCTCCTGTCTAGAGTGATACTTAATCTCCTCTTGTGCCTCACCTTCCAAGTTGCCATAAATAAAAAAAGGCTTGTTCAATCTTGGACAGGTGTTGAGCACACATACTGGCCTGGACATTTTCCACCTGTTCTCCAATACTCAAACCAGTCCTGCCCCTAAACATTGGACATTTTTGATCTCTTGGGCTGTAAACAGGTCTTTTGGTTTACAGCCCAATTTACATTCGAGGGAGGATACATAGGAGCTGAAGACAGGCACCAGGAGCTACAGTGGGATCTGAGGCTGTTGCACATTCCTGCAACAAGTGTTCATTGTCAGCTTTCAATTGTGCCAGCAAATCCCTTAGCTGTTGCATCTCTTCCTCCATCACTAATAGCAAGCAGTCAGGGGCAAAGCACCAGAGAACCCCAAAGAGAATTATGGGGTAGGCCCATTGCTTACAGGTAGTCCTGCATCCACATGGAGGCAGCTGCTGTTTTGTCTCAACACTAAAGACTACAACAAGAGATTCCCCCAGCATATAAAATAAATAATAAAAAAACACACACGCACAAGAACCAACTGGTATAGAGACAAAACAAAAAGGAAACACTTCTGCTTTTACGCAGTAAGAATGGGGCGGACTGCAAGAGGGACTGGTAAAGAAGACAAAGCTAGTTATGCACAAGTACCACTGACAGGTGTAGCCAACTACGCCACCTTGGGAATTTCACCCAAGAAAATGTGTAGACTAAGTCAAAACTTCAACTGCACAACCAGATCACAGGTTTGGTTTACTTAGAAAGGACTGAGATGTGTTTTCTAAAAATGTGTTTATTACAAAATTTGCCAGGGTAAAAATACAATATTAGCTAATAATCAGTTTTGCTGTAATTGTCAAAACTCCACTCCACTATTTGTTCATCAGTTAAAACAAACCAACTAATTTGGTGTAAATAATCTGTGGGAAAATTCAGCCCAACCTCCAATAGGGAAGCAGCTTCACCCACGTGAGGATAAGGCACACACATGAGAACCAATTACCCACTACAGTATGAAATGCAAATATCGGCCTAATTTTTCTGTCAATCTGATCTATCAGTTGACCTCTATGGCATTGTTAACCTGCACTGATCCTTTAGTCCATCTATCCATCCATTTTCTTACCGCTTAGTCCAGATTAGGGTTGTGGTGGCAACAAGGCAAGCAGAGCAGCCCAGATGTCCCTCTCCCCAGCGATTTCTGCCAACTCTGCCCGTGGTGGCCATGCCCGGAACACCTCCAGAGGGAGGCGCCCAGAAGGCATCCTTATCACATGCCCAAACCACCTCAACTGACTCCTTTCAATACGAAGGAGCAGCAGCTCTACTTTGAGGTCCTCCCAGACAACTAAACTGCTCACCCTGTCAAGCAGAGTAAGCCCTGCCACCCCACAGAAAAACACCATTTCGGCCGCTTGTGTTCACAATCTCACTCTTTCCGTCACTACCCATAGCTCGTACCACAGGTGAGAGTTGGGACAAAGATCGGCTGGTAAATCGAGAGCTTTGCCTTTCTGCTCAGCTCCTTCTTCACCACCACCGTCCGATACTGTGGTGTGGGGATGGCTGGTTTAAGCAGCCACACCTGCCCTGGGTCAAGCTAATTAGACCTGGCCAATTGGGTAATTGGTTAAGAATTAGATATTTGGCCAGGCTAATTGGACCCAGGAACAGGAGTGGCTGCACCTGTGCGTAGTGAGGTAATCGGTGCGCACAGGTTAAATCTGCCATCCCCACCCACACAAGAGGAGCCTCTCCGTCATGACAGTGTTTTAGATCTGCTCACTTTGGCTGTAACATCTTGCCAAACCCTTGTAAATAAATTTGGACTGTTGGAACATCATCTCCCTGTGTCTCTGTGCTGGAGGGCCCTGTGGAAAAGCCACTTCGGTGGCCTGTGGCAGGCGTGTTTGCCACAGATACAATGCCTACATTACTGCGGCCGCTGCACCTAGACGGCCGTCGATCTCCAAATCCCTGTTTCCCTCACTCATGAATAAGATCCCAAGATACTTGAATTCCTCCCCCTGTGGCAGTTTCTCTCCCCCTTAGTTAAAGGGATCAAACCATCTTTTTCTGGGAGATGACTATGGCTACAACTGTGTCACACTCAACTGTAAACTGCTCTAGTTCACATTGAAAGTCACAGAATATGAATACCAAGAACAGGCGGGGAGACAAAGCGCACCCTTTGAGGGGTCCGACACCCACATTGAACGAGTTTGACTTCATGCCAAGAATGAGACCACAGTTCTGGCTCCGGGTATACAGGGGACCAAATAGCATGCAGCAGCAACCCTGGCACCCTATACTTCCACAGCACCTCCTATAAGATACCCTGGGGCACACAGTCATATGCCTTCTCCTAATGCACAAAACACATGTAGACTGAATAAGCAAACTCCCATGCCCCCTCAAATATCTGTGAGAGGGTAAAAAGCTGGTCCATTGTTCCATGGCCTGGACGAAACCTGCATTGTTCCTCCTGAATCTGAGGTTCAACTATCAGTCATAGCTTCCTTTCCAGCACCTTGGCATAGGCTTTCCCAGGGAGGCTGAGGTGTGTGATTCCCCGATAATTGGAACACCCTCTCTGATACACTCATTCAGATAAATGCTTACACGTGTTCACGCTCATTCACACACATGTTCATACTCAGGTTGGGGTATGATGACACTCATTCACATGCATGTTCACATGTTTTCATGTGTTCACGCTCATTTGCACACGTTCATACGTTTGAAGCTGGGTGATTTGAGGTTGGGGTGCAGAGTTTTGGAGGTTGGGGTACGGGGATTTGAAGTTGGGGTGCAGTGTTTTGGAGGGTGGGTTTTGGATATTTTAAATTCGGGCACAGTGTTTTGGAGGTTGGGGTTAGGTGATTTGAGGATGGAGGTACTTTAAGGTCAGGTCCTTAAAATATCATTCAAATAACCTTTACAAATCAAATATGGCTATATGAAGCAATAAACCAAAGGCACCATTTATTTTTTGCAGACAAATAATTGCTTTCCGATTTGATAAGGTCCTTCAAGATGTCAACAAATCCCAAACAGTTACAAACTTTTGCCCAGTAACACCATTTCTGAACATCGTGTAGAACTTGGAAATAAATTCAGTGGTTATATTTTAAATAATTCCATGATTGCACTTGAGTAGATTATAAGAGAACATGTTCCATAATCATGATAACATTTTCATGATATCTAATATCTATAAAGATGACCAATTTCTAACAAAGGATTAAATAAAACTGGAGAAAAAAGTACTACTGATACAGACTGATGGTCTTCTCTTTATATTCTCTTCCCGTTGTCTCTGAATCTTGATCATCCAACCAAGTACTTAAACATCTACGTATATCTCTCAGGTAGGCAGGTCGCTTTTCTAGTAATAATGAAGACGTTACCTGAGACATTACATTACTGTACATTACAGTCACTGGGCAGACTTATCTACAGTGATGTACAGTATTGGAAAACATCAGTGTTACTTGCAGAAATACACAAATATGGCATCACCAAAAAGGCACAAAGGACTATTTATGATCAGTAAAATAATGTGAACCCATACAGGTAGTCAGTGGAGGGAGACAACAGGTTATGATTCCTACACCTTTTCATGAAGACGAGCAAACTACATCAAGCAACAAAATACACTGCAGTAAATTTAAAAATGTAAGAATACTCCGATTGTGAATTAATTAAATTAATCTTTAATCTGCATGTGTTGACTTAAAAGAAGGTATGCATTAATAAACTTGTAAATGCCAATTGGTAATTTTTTATATGGATATAGTCTGAGTGTAAGATATACAATAATCAATTAAAGAAAGAAATTAATTTACATACCAGTGAATATTAAGTGTGTTCCAGTAGAAAAGCTTTTGGTATCTGAAGAACAGAGAAGCCATACAGACCCCCCACTTCCTTTAAGGATCTGTTGAGGCTCTTTTATTTCATCCCACCCAGACAAATTAATCAAGCTGTCCTGATATGCACTCTGACTTCTATCTAACATCACCTCAGCCCATACCACCAAATAAAAACACACACACGCACACATATAGATACAAGCACACTCACACACACAAGCATACACACACACACACAAGCACGCACACACTAACACTCACACACACATATACATATACACACAAGCACACTCACACACACACACACAAGCACACACACACATGCGCACACACATACACACACACACACAAGCACGCACACACTAACACTCACACACACACATATACATATACACACAAGCACACTCACACACACTCACACACACACACAAGCACACACACACATGCGCATACACACACACACACACACACACAGACGCACATACACACACACGCACTCACTCACTCACTCACTCACTCACTCACTCACTCACGCACACACGCAAACACACACACAGTACAAGTCTGAGACCTCTACACCCAGCTCAGGGTGACACTGGAAAATATTCTCTCAGAGGTTGTGCTGCTCTGCAGGAACTGAGTTGGGGACTCCTGTATTCTAAACCTGAGGTGGACTCTAAGTAGATGTGTAAGCCTTCTCTAACTTAGTGATGTTTCAACATAGAGGCCTGAGATCATCCAGCAATTTCTGAAGCACAGCAGACACCTCCCTGATCTTCTTAATGAATTCCCTGGTTTTTAATGCTTTTTTTCCCTCAGCACTGCCAACCTGTGGGCCTGCAGAGGCTTCATCAGGGGGTTCCTCTGACTCCTCCTCCATGTTTGTGTAATTATTTGAGCCTTGCTGTCTCATGGCATGTATCTCCCTGGAATCATCAACAATGAAGTAGATGTCAACAGCTAGAAAGAGACCTGCAAACACCCCGGTGACCACCTCTGCTGCACGTGCGAGTCTGACAGCTTGTGATGCTGCCCTGAACGCCTGAACTGCAGGGGCCAGTTTAGCTAAACCCCCAAGGCTCCTCACTACTCGAGTGGCACCTGCTACATTGAGGGTTCTGCTCTGGTCCAAATCCTCAAAACCCTTGTCAATGTGCTGGAGGCATGTGACCAGACTCAGCATCTTTGCCTCACATTCATGTATAATATTCTCTATGGTGCGGCGGTCTATGCGCTCGTTCACCATTTTGGTGACATTAGAAGCAGCTCCAGTTACCCCCCCAGCTGCAGCAACCCCAAGTCCCACCCCTGAAATGATCAGAGAAGCCCCTAAAGTGACGGGGGTGAGGGCAAGTCCCACTATGGTGGTGATCCCCCCCGCAGCACCTATCACCCCTCCAGCCAGACTGGCCACGGTGGTGCCAAAGTGCACGCGCTCTAAACCATCTGCCACTCCATTCAGCTCTTTCAGTTTCTGCTGCAGCTCTCCCGGGATTCCCTTGGTCTGTGGAAATACAAGTTACAGGTTACAGCCCTGAGCCCTATCATTTATTCAGCCTTTCTGTTAGCATTTCTGTATGAAACTGTGGACAGCAAACAAGAAGTATCACCATTTGGATAAGGATCCCTAGAAGTAAGGGTCTCCCCAGTATATCACTGGCAGAGGGTCGATCCGCTGGAGTCTTCTGAAGCAGATCCCTCACAAGGTCCCGTAGATCAGTGGAGAATGGTCCAGAGATGGAGGGGTAGGGCCCATCCGCAATTTTATTGAACAGTTCTCGCAAATTTTCTTCTGGAAACTGAAAGGAAGTCAGTCCGAACACTGTCACACGCCGCGACACACCCCTTTGGTGGACAGAAGAGTTAAGACACAGGGAGATATGGGAATTCAGGAAAATGATGGTACTTAATTTTATAATTCACAAGAGCGTGATCATTACAAAAATAAAACAGCTTCACCTTTCATCTGCATGGTATCCAGGTAAAAAATGATAAATTAACACAACAAACTAAAATAACGAAGACATCCATCCATTATTTATACCTGATTATCCTAGGCAGGGTCGCAGGGGGTACTGGAGCCTATCCCAGCGTGCATTGGGTGAGAGGCAGGAATACACCCTGGACAGGCCGCCAATCTATCACAGGGCACACACACCATTCACTCACACACTCATTCACAAGAGCTCCTTCAAATGCTCTTCCATCTCTATAAGGAATGTCTTTTGAAGTGTTGGCTTTCACAATACGTAGTGAACTGCCTGTTGTGTGGGCTCTCATATATCACTCTGCAAAGTCTCATAATGGCTTTATTCCACTGTTTTCTTATTTCCTCTCATTTTGCGCTATGGCTGAATCATTAGTGCAGGCGATTTTAACATTCACACTGATACCCCTTCAGCTCCCTTCACTGTTAAAGTCCAAATCTTACTGAGTCTTTTAATTTAGTGCAACATGTTAACAAACCAACACATTCTAAAGGGCATACGCTCAGTCTTATTCTTACCTTTGGCATCAGCCTAACCAGCCTCGAACTGAAGGATGTTTCGTCTCAGATCATTTGAGTTTTATTTAATACAGACCTTCATACGTCCATTAAAAATAACAGACTGTAGTGTTTCTCATGCATCATCAACTCTCAAACTGCCTCAAAGTGATCTGCTGCTTGTGTGAATTCCAGCAGAACTGCAATTCAGAGTTTTCATATGGAGGAATTGTTACAAAGATTTAATAACTTATGCCAGACCACAATGGACACTATTGCTCCTTTTAAAACTAAGATAAAGTCCACAGTAAAAAATTTCCCCTGGATTAATGATGAAATACATACCATTAAGGTGGAATGCAGAAAAAACAGAACACAAATGAAAGTCCACCAAATTGCAAATTCATTATCTTCAAATGAAAAGAATCATTAATATCCTTCAATAAGGCAACAAAAGATGTGAGAGCTGATGTAGTCTCTGCCAATCAGCACAACTCAAAGGCTTTTAGTTAAAATGATTGACCATCTTGTAAATTCTGCACCTGCCTGTGTTTCTGCATCATCTACTGCTGACTGTGAGTTTTTATCTTTCTTTGTGGAGAAGATCCATAATATTAGATCGAAGATTACTCATCCCGTGTATTGCATTGAAATACCATAATGCATAATGTCAGTGCATAAATGTTCTGAGCTTCTTCCTGCCTATTTCCATTGAAGATCTTATTGATAGTGTCTCACATGGAAACCCTCCTCCAGCCTCATAGACATCATACCTACTAGACTTTTTAAAGACGTTATTGGCCCCGATTTGCTATCCATTTAAATTCCTCTCTTTGCACTGGATATGTTCCTGATCATTTTAAATCTGCCATTGTTATACCCCTTCTAAAGAATCTAACCCTGATGCCTCTGCACTAGAAAACTACTGACCTATTTCAAAACTTTTATTTCCGAAATATTAGAGAAAGCTGTGTCTAAGCAACTACTAAGAGCAATAAAAAAGAACTATATTTTAGAAAAATTACAGTCTGGTTTTCAATAACACCACAGCACTGAAACTGCTCTTCTTACAGTTACAAATGACCTATAATGTAACACAGGTTAATTGATAGAATTAGAAACTGGGCAGGGGTCTCTGGGACTGTGCTGGACTGGATCAGTTCATGTCTCTCTAGTAGAAATTTCTCTGTGGGTATCAGTGATCATGTGGCCTCCTCCACACCAATTATGCGTGGTGTTCCCCAAAGCTCAATTCTCAGGCCTGTCCTGTTTTTGATTTATATGCTACCTGTTGGAAAACATGGGAGCCACAGTTTACCCCCCCCCCCCATACACCCCACCTTGTAGTGGGCCAATTGCAGATAACCTTGTCTGCCACCAAATCCAGTTAAATTCACTTTTTGATCAGAACTTCTGTGTTACATCCTCTACCCCCTGATCCAGTCAGATTATCTCCCTTTGATATGCAGTACATTTGTGTGATATCCTCTGCCCCCTACTTCAGTCCAATTCCCCCACACCTTGTTCCTGCAGCAAGACTGCTGACTAGGACAAGATGGATGTCACACATTTCCCCAGTTTTCACCTCACTATACTGGCTTCCACTGACTTTTAGAATAGATTTTAAAATTCTAATGATCACCTATAATGCTTTGCATGGCCTGGCACCTGAATATATTACCAAACTGTTAGTTTGCTACCAGCCACTGAGACCGCTGCTCTGGCCCTGCGGGCCGTTTCTAAGGCTAGACTAAAAGCCGAAGGTGATCGTGCTTCTCTGTTAGGGCCCTGAGGCCCTGGAACAGCTTTGCTGCCATGGGTCAGTCTGCTGAATCAGCGTCTTCTATTCAATCACGTCTTAGAACTCACTTTCATAGTGCTTCCAGGAGTGGCCGGCCTGCCAACATTTCTCCAAGGGCAAAAGTGCTATACAAAGATCTAAGGCCCTGGGTGTCCTTCAAAGCAAAATAAAATTTCTCCAAGGGCAAAGCCACAACTCATTCAGGAAGTCACAAAAGATGTTAGAACATGTACATTAATGCATCAAAGCCTTGACTTGTACTTACCGCACGCTTAAGCTCGCACAGTTCATAGAGTACACACCCCAAAGCCCAAACATCACTGCAAAGTACAAAAGTTCATTTTAATTATCATAATCTTAATCATACATGCTTCTCATTTATATTTACAGTATTCACTCTAATCACACAATAATATAAAAATTTAACGGAATATAAATATTGCCAAATACAACAGGGTCCTGCCCCAAGCCCAGATGAGCAGGAAGAGGACTCGCCAGTAGAGCCACAGTTAGGAGGGTCCCAAAACTAGGACAGGGGGGTCCCAGGATATGGGGTGTACATCAACTTGTTTGTAACGAGTTGAAGTGGTACTATGTTAACTTGCATTGTCCCTATCAAATAAACTATATAAATAAATAAATTTCTTTATTTATTACAAAATATATTCAAAATATACCTTTTGTCCCAGGCCTGAGAATTCATAGTTTCTGTTGTGGCCCTGCTTAGTATTAATAAAGCAGTACTTTCACACATAGTATTATAGCTCATTCTTAGTATTAATAAAGCAGTACTTTCATACATAGTATTATAGCTCAGTCTTAGTATCAATAAAGCAGTACTTTCATGTAGCCTTAAAGCTACCAGTAATAAGACAGTGCTTTCAATGTGTAACATTACAGCATAGTCTTGGTAGTATAGCAGTGCTTTCATACATAGTGTTATAGCTCAGCCTTGGTAATATAGCAATGGTTTCATACATAGTGTTATAGCTCAGCTTTAGTGATAATAATTCAGTGCTTTTGTACATAGTGTTATTCTACACTGTACTGTACCTTTTAAGGCCGTATGGTTCTTGCTCAATTATTTCTGGACTCCGGTAACAAAATGTTCCCACAACTGTTCTTGCATAGCCTGAAGATCTGAACAGCCCAAACATTTAAAAAGAAAAACAAAATTATAGTAATTAGTAGTGGTCACAAAGGAAGCTGTATATCCAAAGAGCACTGTCCTGCTTGCACTATCTCTGTAACCATATCATATTCACATATTCAGCATATCATAATGTTGATCCAAAAGGATGTTTTGCAGCTGAGCACTGTCTCTGTATCACACCTGCTGACTCCCTGTCAGCACAGTAAACAGTCTGTTTTACTTTGAGGGTCTGATAAGAGGCAGATTTTTGTCAACTGACCTACACAGCCAACACAGGAACCACAGACAGCACAGACAGCATAAACAGGACTGACTGCACCGGCAGCACAGACAGCATAAACAGCACAGACAGCACAGGCATAAAATGAATTCCACACTAAAGCTATACACCAAAAAGGCATTAGAGGGATTAGAAACACAGTCATTTCCCAGCCACTATCTTTAAGCTGGCGTGGATCAGAAATACTTAATTACAGCAGCAATGCACATGTCCCTGAACATCTGAAGTTTGGTTTTGATATTACATAAATTTACAAGCTCCTGTCTAATCTTAAAGGTTTTTCATAAATATTTTTCATCTTCTTTCTCCAGTATAGCACAGTGAAAAAGTACCTTTCAAGGGGCTTTGCCAGTCCAAAGTCTCCCAAGCGAGTCCTCCCATATTTGTCCAAGAAAATGTTCTAAATGTAAATGACATTGTGTACAATTGAGAACAATGCAGTGAGAGCAAACATTACAGTAAGAGAAACAACACTACTGTATCTCACGTAGCACAGTTATGAAACTATTCTGTGCTCTTGGGAGATTCTGCTGATTTGGAAACTTTCTGAAAATATTCTGACAAACACAACTGATGCTGTAAATACACAAATCAAAGTGATATACCAAAATTATACAAATTCTTCAATGAATTACTTCAGGAATTTGTGAAATAAAAATATCTATTTTTCAAGACTTTATCCAGGAATGTGTTATAAAATAAACAGCCCTTTGAACTTGTTTGACTGCAACATGCAGAGAACAAAAGACAAAATTTTAGCTACTCCTTTTTTTTTAACACTTTCCTTTATTTAAATCTGAGACACATTGAGAGCAGATGCCCTCTTTTACAAGTGTGCTGAATGTACATAAAATACAACTATTAGAAAGGAAAATAAGTAGCATGGAGTAGAATAAATATTTTAAAAAACAAATCATATAGTAATTTAAAATACTAATAAAAGACAGAATAAAGTAAAATAAATATTTTTTAAAAATAAATAATAATAAAATAAATAAATAAATTTAATTTAAAGCAATAATCTCGAAGATTTTAATTAAAATAAATGTCTTTTAAGTCACTATCTATCGCTGCATTGGGTAACACCAACGTTTCCACTGGTAAGGTTTTGCCGTGGCGCCACGCCATAATAAAAAAATAATAATTAAAATAAAATAAAAAATAATAAAATAAAAAATTATATATATATATACTTTATATAGCCTATATATTAAATTCATAAATTAAAAATGTTAAACTTTCTAAATATTTCTGCCTAAATGCGCTTTCAAAACCATACTGTCGCGTCCACATATTTATTTTCAAAAAGAGCCTAGGCCGCGCTCCGTGCTTGCTCCTTTCTGAGGTGGTCGGAAGACTTGCAGCGCGCGAAGGTCGCACTGTCTGTCAAAGCGTCACTTTTTTTTCTTCAGCGACCGAAAGACAACGAAAAGGTAGGTAGCGACGCTTCAAATATTACAAAAATACCATAGTGTTAACCAGTGTTTGAATTGGACCAAAATAAGTGCCGGTACCTACTCCGCAAAATACATACTGTTTAAAATAAATTAATGCTGGTAATCAAAGGAAGAGTCGGTACTCGTATACAAGTCCTGACAGCTCCTGCCCATCTCAAGCACTGGCGTGAACTATCATTCTGTGATGACAACTGGCGGATCCTAACTCTGTTCGGGCAAGTGGAATGCCTCATGCAGTTGAGGCATTCCATGTGATAAATATGTAACGTTATCTGAAAATAAACAGTGTTTGTTTGAGCCGAAGCGAAACCTGTTCCAGTTGAGCTACGTAGCCACGTGCCTACCCTTTTTTTTTTATTAATCTAGAGCTGCTGTTATAATGGTACAATACATCTGATTAAAATGGTGACCTGGAGAAACTCGTCGGATGTCGCGGCCGAAAATTGCTGGCAAATCGCCAAAACAGCGCAAATTTAAAAAAAATTTTTTGAGGGCATTTAAAATGTTTGAGTGATTCAACTACTTCCATTTCCATACTACAACATGGTGATTTTTTTCCATGAAAACGAAAGGGAAAGGGTTTATTTTTAAGGTTTTGTGAATGTAGTGAGCTAGCAAAGCTGAGTTAGGCTACAGTTGCTACAGCTGACAAAGATGGCTCCATTCTAATGACGATCATGATTATAACGAGAGGAGCAGTGTCCAGAAATGAATACAGATAACACTAGCTAATAAAAAATACATTAATCAAGAATCTAAGTTAGTTAGGAAATTTTTGTATCATGCTTCTCAGTAGAATTAGAATGTAACAGAACAGAATCTTTAAAGCCATTTTTCTCACTTTTCCCTGTTTTTGCATGGACAATGCATGTAAACTCTGTCATTGAGTGTGAGAGAGACAGAGAGAGAGGGCTTTGAATGTGGACCCAGCTCAAATTATACTGTTAAATAAAAAGATAAAACATGCTAAGTACTGTTTTGTCATGGTAATTGAGTTAATTTAGTAGAAGAATGTCCTTTTTTAAAGTGCAATATGTAACTTTTCAGGTAAGTATCAGTTTTGGTTATATAGTCCTCTATTCTTGAAGATAGAACTTCTAGATGGACAATGTGCTCTTTTAATTGTTCTCACCCCACCATAACTCAAAATACAGGCCTATTTTGCTTCAATATTTACAAACAATACAAGGGTTAACAAACCTTTTATGGTTTTAATGTACATCTAAAACTACTTTACTACTTTTTATCTCTTGAAAACTGCTATTCCTTGTATCAAGAGCTTGTCAGAGCTAAAAGATAGATTTAAATATTTAAAAAAAACCTTTAAAAAGACTCAAGAGGCTATGTTTTCATAGTCTTAAACCTTTTTTCCCTTGCTACAGCCCCCCCCCCCCCTTTGGACACCCACCACCACACCAAGAGATCAATTCCACAGGAAACACTGGGTAACACAATGGTGATTGAGCCTATTTTTATATTAATTTATACTATTATTATTATCATAATTCATGATTAAAAAACTTGGTGTCTGTGGCGACATTCCCGGGAAAAAATCACAAGTGGCGCACAGTTAGTGACGCGTTTTTCATCACCCACCAGTGGTTGGTCCGCCAGAGAGGGTAGGCAGAACTAACGCAACTGGCTCGCTCTTCAACTCACTTGTGTGTGAGCGGCGTACAGTTTTTTCCGGTGTCTGCATGCGTTAAAATAACAGAGAAAGGGGGGGGGGGGGGGGGGGGGGGGGGGGGGTTGGGGGAGTTATGGAACCCTAAAAAGTTTTTGTGTAACATGAGAGATCATATTATTTGTTGATGTAGATTTCGTATTACATTTAATGACAATGTAACTTTACTAAATTACATAGCTATTTGCACAGCTAACGCTAGCTACCGGACCATGTCAAGAAAGACAACATTAGTTTAGACAACGTTGCGCACAGTATCCATCTCTCATATCAGGTAACGTTGCGTTAGCTAGCTAGCTAATGTAATTAACACAATCTAATGTCGGCTAACAATTAGAAAAAAACGCTAGCTAACGCTACCGATCGGTACCGACCTCGCAAACCGTCTCTCGAATGCAGTGCTACCTTGTTGCAACGTTGCAGTGTAGCTAACTTAAGGCCAGTTCAGATCAATGATTCGCAACGAGACTGGGTGCAACTTGCAAAATTCCAAGACGTCTGATTGTAAACGTTCTAAAACTGCACTTGGCGATTTGACAAGGACGGTCTTTTAAAACCTCAGGGCAGGCAATGGCTCTGCTACTAGCCAGTTCGCACCGCTGCAATTTTCTCTGCAACATTCTAAAACCGTTTCGCCTCGTTGCGAATCATTGATCTGAACTGGCCTTAACGTTACCGTTATTTACATTGCCATCGAGTTCATCAATATATTATAATGATCGGAATAAAGCCGGGGTATGTGGAGCGGAGCCGGGTCTGATTTCTGAAGACGTCATGCAGGAGAAAATTAATAAAAGAATATGGCAGTATGGATTAGCATTGTTATTATTTTATTACGCTTCCTCATATGTTCCTTCAGCCTTTATGCCCTTTTTGATGAAATCTCCTTTGTTTTTGTTTTATTCTTCTTGTTCTGATTGCTAATTTAACACCCAGCTCAGCTTTATTCTCGAACAGTTTAGCTAGCAAAACCAGAAACACCAGGGGTAACATTTTGCAAGGCAGTTGTTTCAAAAATACCACACAACAATCATTCACGAAAAAGACTGCTTATTGTGCACGAGATACATAATTGCACGAGCCACAGCGAATCCCGCAAATTCTTCTCTGCAGTGTAAAGATGTTCATACCGGGCAAAAGGTGGATAAAGAACGTTTGCAGAAATTGATCATCACTAATTCTACCCCAGGTTTGCTACGGCATTTTAACCCGGCTCGGCAGTGTAAAGACATCTTGAGTTAGCCTAATGTTAGACAACGAATGAGTATGTACATAACACTACTTTTATAACAACCATTTTTTATTCAGTAAATAGTAAGTGTTATAGTTGCCGTGCCAACTGACTGACGTCACACAGGCGACACTGGTTGGATCCAGTTGGATCTATGGGAAGTGAGGTCCAAAAACACACCTGCAATTACCGCTTCTCGCCATTGGCACCGCCATAGAGAACGAGATTGTCACTTTAAATAACCGAAAACATCATAAAACATTTAGTTCCAGTGAAGGCAAATCTTAATGCAATGACATTCTAGACGATTCTGTGCTTACAGCTTTGTGGCAAAAGATTGGGGTAGGTTCTGTTTCGGCATGACAATGCCCCCGTGCACAAAGCATTTGAATAGGCTGTGATCATGGACG
Organism: Anguilla japonica; assembly: GCA_025169545.1. Taxonomy (NCBI): domain Eukaryota; kingdom Metazoa; phylum Chordata; class Actinopteri; order Anguilliformes; family Anguillidae; genus Anguilla; species Anguilla japonica. The sequence goes on along the minus strand of CM045889.1, from coordinate 609,867 downwards.
TATTGCATGGGAAAGCCCCCAAATGAGCAAATCGCTGTACGCTGGGCTGCGACTTCCGCTGTAGACCTGGTCGACGCAGGCAGGTGGAACCGGCACCAATCACAGACTACGCTGACGCCAACTGCAAGAGCTGCACCAAAATAGCAGAGTGCCGCTCTATCTTGACTGACACCGCCCCAACAGCGGGTGTCCTCCCACTTTGGCACATGGCAAGTCGCAAAAATGACAAACAGTAAGTGGAATATCACCTTGCCTGTGAAATGGGTGGTAAAGCTGGCAGTATACTCAGTAAGAAGAAAGAACTTCAGGATTGAGAACCACCGGCAAACATGTCCACGAACACCGCCGTCGGTATACTCAGTGAGAACACAGAACCGTTTAAAGTCACTCCACGCCGCTGGGGCGTGAATAATTACGAATAATAACGAGGCAGCTATTAACCGGGTCTGGAATCTCAACCAGACCTCCGTCTCGCGGCTACGGCATGGATGTGTAAAGAGAAGGGCTACGCGAGATCACAACACAAAACAAAAAGTTTAAAGTGTTTAAAGTGGCTTTAGTTTATCTAGCTATGCAAAAGAAGAAAAAAAGGCGAAGAAGATGGCACGTTCGCCCTCTAAATCAGAGTAGGACGGAGAATGGAGAGTTTTGTCTGTACATTCGGCAAATGCGAGTTTAGACGAGGGGGTCCACTTTCTCTTATTTCCGAATGTGTGCTAGGCGTTTTGATGACTTGCTGAAACGAGTAGCACCATTCATCAAACATGCAGGAACTCACAGAATTCCCATACCTACAGAAGAGAGATTGGCGTTGACTCTCCGTTGGAGAGCAAGAAAGAAGTTTTCCTAAGTTCTCCCTGGAGGCCGTCGCACACTGCACCGTACGAACACACAACACCGTGTCTTTTTGTTCTTCAGTTGTTCTCATTGCTTTGTTTTGCTCAAAAAGTTATACTTCTTATGAAGTATACTGCCTACTTAACACGCCATGCACCAACCGAAAAACAGAGCCCAGAATGTTTTATGATTGAGTGGAATTTCTTTGAATTGGACTGAACTGAATTCTGCTTCCTGTGATTCAAATTCTATTTCTAATTATACTTCCTGTGGGGGTGTGGTCAATCCAGTTCCAATTCCAGCTCATGAATCGAATGAATGGAAATTCCAAAATTCTGAATTGAGCACAAACCTGATCCTATATACACTGGAATCTGTGCGAAACAGTTAATGTGCAACTAATCTTCCTCAGACCACTGCTTTCACTACAGCAACCTATCATTGTTCACACTGTGGTATCATAGCAACCTATCAACCTGCAGCCTGTACCTCTGGCTTGATGTCTCTGTGCAGAATGTTCTTCTTATGCACATACTCCACAGCCATGCAGATCTCCACAAACCAGTCCAGGATCTGTGCAAAAAACAAACATTTCATGTATGTTAATAATGAACCCCAGAAGGAGTAGGGTTCATACAGGAGCTAAATATGACATGTGTAAGGGCTGCTGGGGGGCGCATACTGTAAAGGCTTCAAGTGCATAGATGGGCACCACTGTCTGGTATCTGTTAAGGCTCTATTACAGTGCATAGATGGGCACCACTGTCTGGTATCTGTTAAGGCTCTATTACAGTGTGTGGATGGGCACCACTGTCTGGTATCTGTTAAGGCTGTGTTCCAGTGTGTGGATGGGCCCCATGGTCTGGTATCTGTTAAGGCTCTATTACAATGTGTGGATGGGCCCCACAGTCTTGTATCTGTTAAGGCTGTGTTCCAGTGTGTGGATGGGCCCCATGGTCTGGTATCTGTTAAGGCACCGTTCCAGTGTGTGGATGGGCCCCATGGTCTGGTATCTGTTAAGGCTGTGTTCCAGTGTGTGGATGGGCCCCATGGTCTGGTATCTGTTAAGGCACTGTTCCAGTGTGTGGATGGGCCCCATGGTCTGGTAGCTGTTAAGGCTGTGTTCCAGTGTGTGGATGGGCCCCATGGTCTGGTATCTGTTAAGGTTCTGTTCCAGTGTGTGGATGGGCCCCATGGTCTGGTATCTGTTAAGGCTGTGTTCCAGTGTGTGGATGGGCCCCATGGTCTGGTATCTGTTAAGGTTCTGTTCCAGTGTGTGGATGGGCCCCATGGTCTGGTATCTGTTAAGGCTCTGCTCCAGTGTGTGGATGGGCCCCATGGTCTGGTATCTGTTAAAGCTCTGTTCCAGTGTGTGGCTCGGCCCCATGGTCTGGTATCTATTAAGGCTCTGTTCCAATATGTGGATGGGGCCCATGGTCTGGTATCTGTTAAGGCTCTGCTCCAGTGTGTGGATGGGCCCCATGGTTTGGTATCTGTTAAGGCTCTGTTCCAGTGTGTGGCTCGACCCCATGGTCTGGTATCTATTAAGGCTCTGTTCCAGTATGTGGATGGGGCCCATGGTCTGGTACAAAAATAAACATGTTGCTGTACTTACCTGATCTTCTGGGAAATATTCACCAGTATCTTTCTGCTTTTTAATTTGCTTAGAAAGATCCCCACCCTCACAATACTCCATCACTATGTACTCATTCATATCATCTGTAAAGAGAAAATAATTTTCCTGTTACTTGATTGGTTTCCTCAGTAGGATTAATATTTCTTAGAATACATAACACAGTAAAATTTGACAAACTATAATTGTTTTGAAGAAAGAAATATATGTGGTCTCCCAGTTATATAACCAGTCAAATGAACTGCAGCTGTCATGTTCTGACAAAATCAAAGACAAAATGACCTATTTTTTCTGTGATGGCTGGATGTTCCACTCTTATGGTGTTGTTTATTACTGTATGACAGTCTCTGGCTAGCAGTAATTTAATTTTATTGGCATTCTGTGTCTGGGTTATGGTTTTACCACAATATCATGATATACTGTCCATAAAGAATGCTTTAAGCCTAAAAGGTGAGAAAATGATCTGTAAATTATATCAAAGCGACAATTATATAGTGGTATGCAAAAGCATGGGCACTCCTGGTCAAATTGTGTGTTTTATAAAATATCTAGGAAGCCACTATTTGGTCAAACCTTAGGCAAACCAAAATTAACTTTTTGGAACATTAAGAAAGAGAGCCCTGGTGAGCTCAGAAATCAGAAAGAGCCTGGTTAGCCAAGGAAGACCTCTAAAGTTCATGACTAACAAATTCTCACCATAATGAAGGAAAACCCCTAAACACCTGTCCATCATCAGAAACACTTTTCAGCAGGCAGGTATTGATGTGTCAGTGACTTCTGTTGGCAGAAAGCTTCATACAAAAAACTACAGAGGCTATAGTGCAAGATGCAAACCATTAGTTAGCCGCAAAAAAAAAAAAAGAACCTGCAGTACTGGAAAAATGTGTTGTGAATACATTTTTTTGGGGGGGGTTCCTTTATTTGATAGAACAGTGTAGAAAGACAGGAAGAATTAGGAGAAGAGAGAGAGAGAGAGAGAGAAGTGTGACAAAAGCCAGCGGTCGGATTCAAACCGCCAACGTCGCGGTTCACACTGAGCATGTGGTTAGTGCTCTACGGGCTGCGCCACTAGAGGCCCCATGTTGTGAATAAGTGACACCAAGAAGCAAAGTGTGGAGGCAAAAAGTAACTGCCCAAGATCCCAAGCCCCCCTCATCTGGGAAACATGAAGGTGGGGGTGTTGTGGTTTGGCATGTATAGCTACCACAGGTACTGGCTCACTTGGATTTTTAATGATTGATTTAAAAGTGCACAATAATGTGGGTGATAATTAAATTAATGTTTGATTATTAATGATAAATTCTGTGAATTGTTTTATTGTTATACTACCTTCAAAATGCTCCTGGTACTCAACAATGAATGGGTGTTTTAAATCTTGCAGCGCAGTCACTTCACGCATCACAGAATCCTGAAAAGCGAAAACATAAGGCTGTGAGCAGTGAAATAAACATTTTTATCCACGTATTAATTAGACTATTTTGGTTAAACCTGAGGTATTCTGGAGTAGGTTTGATGTCAGACTTAATTCAGATTTTAAACTTGTTTTAATCATGTCAGTGTGACACAGATTTTGTCCAACACCAAAAAAAAAAAAACCAGCGGCCTCATTTATAAAACGGTCTTAAAAAATAAAATCTTAAGTAGTACCTTGTGCAGAAAACCTGAGTTGTTATCTAAAAAACTCCACTTTGTCATGGATATGATCGTATCTCAATGGAAAGTTTACACTTGATGTAAACTTACTACCTGCTGGACATGTGGAGGTACTGCACATTTCAGGGCTGCATGCAAATCCCCAAAGCAAAATGTGCTTTTAAGAACATTTAACAGCAAGTACATTTTAGGCATGAGGAATCAAGAATAATAAAAAGATCAGACTATCTGGTATGGATGTGGTTTTTTTCTGGATACAACTGCTGGCTATTGCATACCAATATCTGTAGTCAAAGAAACGCATTGCATATTTTAGCTGAATGTGTACAGTGTGATCTTAAAGCTGCTGCATGATAGGCTGGACTCCTAAGCATAGGTCCCTCCCCTGAGTCCACCCATCCATCCATTATCTATACCCGCTTATCCTGGGCAGGGTCCATCCATTATCTATACCCACTTATCCTGGGCAGGATCCATCCATTATCTATACCCACTTATCCTGGGCAGGGTCCATCCATTATCTATACCCACTTATCCTGGGCAGGGTCCATCCATTATCTATACCCACTTACGCTGGGCAGGGTCGTGGGGGGTGCTGGAGCCTATCCCAGCGTGCATTGGGTGAGAGGCAGGAATGCACTCATACCAATGCGCAATTTACAGTCTCCAATCAGCCTATCTGCATGTCTTTGGACTGTGGGAGGAAACCCACGCGGACACGGGGAGAACATGCAAACACCACACAGACTCCACAACTCCACAACTGGCCATACAAACTCCAGGCTGGGATTGCCGTTGGCCAGTTCTCCCCAGACGCCCGTGTCTCATTGTGTACTCACAACTCAGCATCATTGGAGACTTGGAGCAGGAGTGCTCCAAGTTGCATTTTAGGAAATTCATCATCACTTTATTGCTTTGTTTTCTTTTGCATCTTTACTTATTCCAGCTTGTCTGCTTTATCTACTTGCCTCTACTGCAGCAAAAGCAAAGTTATGCAGTGAGTGGATCTGCGTTTGTGTTAATACACAAAGTTAAGCAGGTGTGAAGCCACCATTGGTTTAGAGCCTGATTCACCTTTGCTTTGACTCCTGAAAGTCACACTGAATGGTGGATTAACTCCTTCCCTCCAGTGTTCTTAACTAAACACCTACTGAATGGTGAATTCATTGTTTCCTCTTCACTCCTGCATCTTTACAACAATGCTCCTGCGCCATTTTACCGCGATACAACACCAAAAACAGTAAGTTTCAGTTTCAGGGCAACCTGCGCTCGGTTCCCCCCGCCCCCACCCTCCAACTACAACGACTGCTACTTGGCTTCCGGATACACATCCAACTCCAACTATGGCTCAGGCCTTGCAAGAATCGTGATTAATCCCAGCTCGGATTGGAATGCAAAAATTTCATCCTCTGTGAAGTTGGCCTTCCTTTTGTGGCCCATGCTTGCTATAATCAAAATGATGAAATGCAACCTTATTTAGAGGGAAATGACTGTTATTGGCTGCATTCACGAGACAGAGTAATTGTAAAGCATGTTCATGTAGGTTCAAATTGAAATTCATTTCATGTTTACATATCACAAGTGCATAAGATGCAGATACTCAGGCTTGAAACCAACATAAGTAACGTTTTTAAAATTAGGCCCCAGGAGACTGGTATGAGACAAGTCTGAGACAGAGATGACACAGGTATGTGATAAGTATGAGACAAGTCTGAGACAGAGATGACACAGGTATGTGATAAGTATGAGACAAGTCTGAGACAGAGATGACACAGGTATGTGATAAGTATGAGACAAGTCTGAGACAGAGATGACACAGGTATGTGATAGGTATGAGACAAGTCTGAGACAGGTTTGAGACAGGTATGTGATAGGTATGAGACAAGTCTGAGACAGGTATGTGATAGGTATGTGATAGGGATGAGGCAAGTCTGAGACAGGTATGTGATAGGTATGTGATAGGGATGAGGCAAGTCTGAGACAGGTATGTGATAGGTATGAGACAAGTCTGAAACAGGTCTGAGACAGGCATGTGATAGGTATGAGACAAGTCTGAGAGTGCTGACACAGGTCTGAGTCACTTACTGATTTTTGGAGCCCTTTTATTATGTATTCCTTTCCATCTTTCTCTTTCTTGACCTGCAGAATCTTACCAAAAGCTCCCTGCTTAGTTTCTTCAACCAGGGTGTAGCCGTGCTGCTTCAGGGCGCTTTTTGCGTTTCCCATGATGCTTTACTGCACAAATACAATGATAAGGACATTAGGTTAATTATGAACCAACAGCCCCTTATTAATTGTCATCATGACATGGAGTTTGTAGACCCCCTTTTCATACTCAAACATGAAGTCAGAAAATATTAAGTGCATGTCTGGAATTTTAAATTGTGTGGTCCCAGGAAGGGAGATGAGGTGCTGTCCACCAGGGGGCAGCACTGGCCCCACACAGAGGTATGGCCACAGCTGTATTGTAAACACTACAGCTGCGGCCCATTACCCAATCATTGGGCTCTACCACACAGCCGAAAACAGATACACCCCCCAATCTCTACCACACAGCCGTAAGCAGATACACCCCCCAATCTCTACCACACAGCTGAAAACAGATACACCCCCCAATCTCTACCACACAGCCGAAAACAGATACACCCCCCAATCTCTACCACACAGCCAAAAACAGATACACCCCCCAATCTCTACCACACAGCCGTAAGCAGATACACCCCCCAATCTCTACCACACAGCCGAAAACAGATACACCCCCCAATCTCTACCACACAGCCGAAAACAGATACACCCCCCAATCTCTACCACATAGCCGTAAGCAGATACACCCCCCCAATCTCTACCATACGGCCGTAAGCAGATACACCCCCCAATCTCTACCACACAGCTGAAAACAGATACACCCCCCAATCTCTACCACACAGCCGAAAACAGATACACCCCCCAATCTCTACCACATAGCCGTAAGCAGATACACCCCCCCAATCTCTACCACACAGCCGTAAGCAGATACACCCCCCAATCTCTACCACACAGCAGAAAACAGATACATTACATTACATTACAGGCATTTGGCAGACGCTCTTATCCAGAGCGACGTACAACAAAGTGTATAACCATAACCAGGAACAAGTGTGTCGAAAACCCTAGAGAGAAGTACTGTTCCAAGTGCAGGGAACAACCGTACATTTTAACTAGGACCCTGTAGGTTAATCTGACACAAACAAACAAGAACAGCAACAATGCAGTCTATGCAAAAAATACAAGCAGTAGTTAAGACACAAGTGCATTAACTAAGTCAACTAAGAAACAGCTACCTAGATACACCCCCTCATCTCTACCACACAACCGTTAACTGCCTCAGGTTAAGTACCCAAATACTGGAGACTGACTTGAGTAAAGAAAAGTACACATTTTGTGTTGTTTGAAGGGAGGTGGACTTGTTGAGAGAGAGATAGATGGGGCAGCATGGCTGATTGGCTGAGATGTGGAAAGGCAGAGGTGTGATAGCAGGATCAGATTTATGTATTACAGTTTTTCTCGATTGCTAACACACTAAAACTGGTTCTTTTAGCAAAAACTCCCGAATGATTACTTCAGCTCTCAGAGGACCAACACATCTCTCAAAACTAAAAACAGTTTTCACTTGTTTTAACACATGCTGCAAATTGTCTAACTTTTTCTGCAAATCTCTACAAACAAATGCCCTCATGAATCACAGGTTACACACTGTGCTCATGCAACAAACACTAGCAGTCAAAACATTTAACTCAAGTCATCACAACCTAAACTCAGGTAGCACACCTTTCTCAAGGTGCAAACACTTGGCAGCAAAACACACCAGTCACCAATCACCAATCACCAGTCACCTGTCTCAGGACCAATAAATAGGGCCACAGTTCTGTGTGCTTATGAACAATGGATCCTCAACATGGACGACAAAGGACAGCAGGAAGACGAAGACGAAGAGGAAGAGGCAGGAGACAATTTGTCCCAGATGAAATACGTGCCACCTTGATTGACCATGTGCTGGTGCATAGTATGACAATGAGGGAAGCTGGACAGAGAGTTCAGCCGAACTTGAGCCGTTTCATGGTGGCATCCATTGTCCGTACTTTCAGACAAGAAAACAGGTACTGTAATTACTGTACTTTTACATATTGTATCTGCTGTACTACTGTGAGAGGATATACTGTTTATGTAATGTTGAAGTGTATTTACAGACTATATGTTCTTTAGATTTTATTGTACAAATGGATGACTCTGTAATCATCAGTAATTGTTTGCTTACATTGTGTTTTTGCAGAACTGAGAGGTGGCCACCGGCTGGAGGCAGGCAACAACTATTGTCAGATGACCAAGAGACGGCAGTAGTGAACATGGTCAATGCAAACAATACCATTCGCCTGCGTGAAATTCAGACAAGGATCATTCAAGATCAGGGCGTTTTTGGAGGGATTGACCGTATTGCCATATCAACCATACAGCGCATACTTCACCGCAATAGGCTGAGGATGAAGCAAGTTTACAGAGTACCTTGTGAAAGAAATGCAATCAGGGTGAAGAACCAACGGTTTCAATATGTGCAGGCCCAATATGGTACACTATTTTTAGGTACAGTACTATATTTGTAGAGTATACTATGATGGTCTACCTCTCCAGTACAACAGTACTTGTATATTGTATATTGTTGTTATCTATCGCCCTCCAGGGCCCCTGGGAAGCTTCCTCGATGAGCTCGACACCTTGCTCAGCTCCTTCCCAGAGGATGGCACCCCACTGATCCTCCTGGGAGACTTCAACATCCACCTTGATGCCTCCCACGCCGCAGCCTTCCTGCCCCTACTCCACTCATTCGATCTCTCCCTGATGCACTCCCCACCAACACACAAAGCTGGCAACCTCCTAGATCTGGTCATCCTGAGGAATTGCTCCTCCTCCGATCCCACAGTGACCCCTCTGCACCAGTCCGACCACCACTTCATTTCCTTCTCCCTCCCTCTTGCTCCCCCCCCTCCCTCCCCTCCATCCACTCCTACTGTCATGGTCCGCCGTAACCTCCGCTCCCTCTCTCCCTCCTCTCTCGCTTCTAGTGTCACTGCTTCACTCCCCACTCTTGAATCCTTCTCAAACCTTCCCACTGACTCTGCATCCTCCGCTCTGTCTTCCTCGCTCTCCTCAGCACTTGACTCTCACTGTCCTCTAATCTCCAGGCCGGCACGCTCGTCCCCTCCCAGTCCGTGGATGACTGACCCCCTCCGAACCAACCGGGCCAGCCTACGTGCAGCGGAGAGGAAGTGGAGGAAATCCATGGCTCAATCCGATCTGTCTGCCTACCAGGCTATGCTGGCTACATTTTCTACTGCTGTAACCTCTGCTAAAATTAATTATTATCAAACAAAAATTCATAAATCTACCTCTAACCCCCATCAATTGTTCTCCATTTTCTCCTCTCTCCTCAGCACTCCTCCTTCCCCACCTCAGTCCTCCCTCGCTGCAGATGACTTCGCAGCTTTCTTCGATGAGAAGATTGCAGACATCCGCAGCTCCTTTACGTCCACCGCCACCCCTCCCCACTCTCCCCTCTCTGTTTCCTCCCCTCGTTTCTCCACTTTCTCTCCTCTCACTGACTCTGATGTTTCCCAGCTCCTACTCTCCCACCGCCCTACCACCTGTGCTCTTGACCCCATCCCCTCCTCTCTCCTCCAGACTATCACACCTGACATCCTCCCGTTTGTCACCTCCCTTGTGAACTCCTCCCTGTCTTCTGGATGTTTCCCCTCTTCCTTCAAGCTGGCCCACATCACCCCACTACTGAAAAAGCCCACTCTGGATCCCTCCGTCATCCAGAACTACCGTCCTGTTTCCCTCCTCCCTTTCTTATCCAAAACCATTGAACGAGCTGCTTCTAACCAACTCTCCTCTTTTCTCTCACTGAACAACCTCCTAGACCCCCACCAGTCCGGCTTCAGACCTGGCCACTCGACAGAGACCGCACTCCTCTCGGTCAGTGAGTCGCTTCACGCCGCACAAGCAGCTTCCCATTCATCTGTCCTGATCCTTCTAGACCTTTCTGCTGCCTTTGATACAGTCAACCACCCCATCCTCCTGTCCTCCCTGGCAGCTATGGGGATCTGTGGCACAGCACTAGACTGGATCGAGTCCTACCTCTCCGGTCGCTCCTTCCAAGTCTCCTGGGCTGGTGCAGTATCGGCACCTCGCCCCCTTGCCACAGGAGTTCCCCAGGGCTCAGTCCTTGGTCCCCTTCTATTCTCCCTGTACACCCAATCTCTTGGTCCTGTAATCTCTGCTCACGGGTTGTCCTATCATTGTTATGCCGATGACACCCAACTCTTTCTCTCCTTCCCCCCCTCTGACACACAGGTCTCTGCTCGCATCTCTGCTTGCCTGAGGGACATCCAGAGCTGGATGGATAACCACCATCTTAAGCTGAACCCAGGTAAGACAGAGATGATCTTCATCCCTGCTCCATCCTCTAACCTCCTTGACTTCTCCATTACCCTAGGGGACACCGTGGTGTCATCATCACCCACCGCAAAAAACCTCGGAGTGGTGATGGACAACAGACTGTCCCTCTCCCAGAACATCACAGCGGTGAGTCGAACGTGCAGGTTCTTCCTGTACAACATCCGGAGAATCCGCCCCTTCCTCACCACCTACGCAACCCAGCTCCTGATTCAAGCAATGGTCCTGTCCCGCCTGGACTACTGCAACTCACTGCTGGCTGGTCTGCCAGCATCCGCCATCAGACCCCTGCAGCTCATCCAGAATGCTGCAGCGCGTCTGGTCTACAACCTCCCCAGACATTCCCATGTCACCCCCCTGCTCACTGACCTCCACTGGCTGCCTGTTATGGCTCGCATCAAATTTAAGACTTTGGTGCTTGCATACCAGGCAGCTAAGGGGTCAGCACCTGGATACATCCAGAGGATCATCAGACCCTACACACCAGCCAGACCTCTCCGTTCTGCTACTTCTGGACGCTTGGCACCTCCCCCTCTTCGTGCCTGTACTTCCCGCTCCCGTCTGCTGTCTGTCCTGGCCCCGCGCTGGTGGAATGACCTCCCCGTGGCGGTCAGAACAGCAGAGAATCTAACTACCTTCAAACGCAGACTAAAGACTCATCTCTTCAGGCTGCACCTCTCCCCACCCCTCCCTAGCCTATAGTTTAGCTCATTGTACCTAGTTAGGCTAATTCGAGCATGTTAGTATTTTATTTGGCAGGATTGTTTGTCTACTTCTGATCAGGAAATTGTGATTTCGGTGCTAGTTTGTATTTGGCAGGGTTGTTTGTTTGCTGAACAGGTTACTCTACAGGGTTGGAGTCCTGATCTATGTGGTCACTTCTGGCACTACAATCTTTATTTCGCTCTAGTATGTTTCTTTTGTACCTCCGCACCTGGAACTAATGCACTTGTTGTACGTTGCTCTGGATAAGAGCGTCTGCTAAATGCCTATAATGTAATGTAATGTAATGTAATGTACTGTATGGTAATGTAATGTGTGTACTGTAGTGCCCTGCTGTAAATTACTGTATGCAAGGAATGTCTTTCATTGTGGCAAATCGTGTGTACACTGCATACTCTAGTACATACCTTACTGTATTTAGAATATATACACAATATTTTTTTTGTAGAGAATTTTTGAGCTTGATGCTCTGGCTGAACCCCATGAATACGTCTTTGTTGATGAGGCGGGGTTTAACCTGACGAAAAGGCGGAGAAGAGGAAGAAATGTCATTGGTCAGCGCGCCATTGTTGAGGTGCCAGGACAACGAGGAGGCAACATGACCCTATGTGCCGCCATCAGCCAGCGGGGCTTCCTCCACCGCCATGCTACCCTGGGGCCTTACAACATGGCACACCTCCCTGCATTCCTAAATACAGTTTTTCTCAATTGCTAACACACTAAAACTGGTTCTTTTAGCAAAAACTCCCAAATTATTACTTCAGTTCTCAGAGGACCAACACATCTCTCAAAACTATAAACACGTTTCACTTGTTTTAACACATGCTGCCAATTGTTAAACTTTTTCTGCAAATCTCTACGAACAAATGCTCTCATGAATCACTGGTTACACACTGTGCTCATGCAACAAACACTAGTAGTCAAAACAGTTAACTCAAGTCATCACAACCTAAACTCAGGTAACACACCTTTCTCAAGGTGCAAACACTTGGCAGCAAAATTGTTTACACACCAGTCACAATCTCTGGATCAATAAATAGGGCCACAGTTTGCGTCTGTGTGCTTTTGAACAATGGATCCTCAAAATGGACAAGCTGTCCAAAGATCAGGAAGACAAAGGAGACGAAGAGGCAGGAGACAATTTGTCCCAGACAAAATACGTGCCATCTTGATTGACCATGTGCTGGTGCATGGTATGATGATGAGGGAAGCTGGACAGAGAGTTCAGCCAAACTTGAATCATTTCACAGTGGCATCCATTGTCCATACTTTCAGACAAGAAAACAGGTACTGTAATTTACTGTAATGTTACATATTGTATCTGCTGTACTGCTGTGAGAGGATATGCTGTCTATGTAATGTTGAAGTGTATTTACAGACTATATGTTCTTTAGATTTTATTGCTGTTTTTGTTTATAGTGCTGCATATACTGAGTTCCTTTTATGAATGCTACTCTCCTTTGAAAATACTACATTTTTTTTGTTCCTTCAACTGTGTTGTGGTTACTGTACAGTACTTTTCACTCAGCATCACTTTTCAGTACTACAGATAAAATATTTGGAAATTTGCACACTCTCTCATTTGTTAGTAGTGTAACATTGCAAAGATCAAAATCTGAAAACCATAAAATAAGTAGAATAACCAGGAGAAAATAACTCCTGACGCACTGCTATAAAAGGTTTTTGCAGTAGTGCTTTGAATTTATCTCACTGATGTGTTATGGGTAATCTACATTGTCTGTGTTTTCGATGGCTTGTGTGTGCCATTTGAAGGCAAAGTTTAATTTTGATGGAAGAGTATATGTTTTTGAGAAGATAATTTGAGTTTGGCATGGATGTTTGAAGTTTGTGCTGATTGATGTGTAGTTTTGGGATTGTGTTAATAGTTCTGAGAAAAAGGGGAATTGTTTCATTAAATGTGTCTTAGCAATCAAAAAAAACTGTAACATGGAAAACAACATATATCAACAGGAAGGGGAGCCAGGGCGGCCAGAGCAGTCCCACTATGTTGTCATATGGGACAACGTCAGTTTCCATCGTGCTGATCTGGTTCGTACCTGGTTCACTGACCATCCTAGATTTTCTGTTTTATTTCTGCCTGCATATTCGCCATTCCTCAACCCTATTGAGGAATTTTTCTCTGCATGGCGGTGGAGGGTGTACGATCACAACCCTTATGTGCGGGAAAATCTCCTGCAGGCCATGGAGGAGGCCTGTGAAGATATTGCACTTTAATTCATCCAAGGGTGGATTAGACATACCAGGGCATATTTCTCACGCTGCCTTGCACGAGATAACATCATGTGTGATGTGCATGAAATTTTGTGGCCTGACCCAGCCCAGAGACGAGACGGCGATCAAGCTGACAATGCTGAGTAGTGTGTAAACTTCTCTAAATTGTGGTTTTCGTTAATTTTTTTTTTGTTTGTTTTTTGTACTGCACATACTTTTGAGTTCCTTTTTTGAATACTACTCTCTTGAAATTACTACTTTTTTTGTTCCTTCAACTGATGTGTACTGTATACTGTACAGTATTTCACTTTTCAGTACTGCAAATAAAATATTTGGAAAGTTGCAACTCCAGACTCACTTCTATAAAAGGTTTCTGCAGTAGTGCTTTGAATTTAACTCACTGGTGTGTTACGGGTAATCTACATTGTCTGTGATTTTGATGACTTAAGTGTGCCATATGAAGTCATAGTTTAATTTTGATGGAAGAGTGTATGTTTTTGAGAAGAGAATTTGAGTTTGGCATGGATGTTTGAGGTTTTTACTGATTGATGTGTAGTTTTGGGATTGTGTTAATAGTTTTGAGAAAAGGGGGAATTGTTTCATAAAATGTATCTTAGCAATAGAAAAAAACTGTAAAGTTACCTTTTGTTGTTTTAAGCAGGGCTAAACACTATGAAATTATCAAAAGATTCCTAGTTTTACACTCATCATAAGGACACCAAACATGAGTATATTAGGAGATAATATAGCTCAGCTAAAATAAAAACATCTGCCTCCAACAACATATTTGTTGGTACATAATTTTTAAATCCAGCCGTAAGCAATCCTGTTGACCAGGGGGAGGGGGGGGTGCCATTTGAATCTTTCGACGGGGGGGGGGTTGAATACCCCATAGGGGCCCCCTGGTGGCCATGGGGGCCCTAAGCAGCCGCTTAGTTCGCTTATGCGTCGGGCTGGCCCTGACAGCCAGTTGCAATCTCCACCATCTAGTGAAATATTTTCCATGTGACGACACCAAATTGTACCATGTTGTACATTCCAATGATCAGGCCTCAAGAACCCTGATCTAAACAGACATTAAGATATTCACTCATTGATTTAAATTAAATATTACAGATTGCATTCAAACTCAAAATCAAAGGAATATGGTCCTTGTGCAGCATCATTTAGTCATGCAGTGGGTCTCCCACAGGCAATAAAGTAATAAAACTTTCCAGGGAAAGAATTCTACAACATTGTATACATTTGAGAGACCTCTAGTGTGGCCCTAATCGTCCCAAAGGCATTCCCATGGCCTTTGTAAAGGGAAAGGGAGACAAATAAACAGTGAGGAAACATAACATTACACACAGAGTAAGTTTGCCGGTTTCCTAAAGGTGGCAATCTAAAAACTAGGTATCTGACTACTATTCATTATATCACCCCTGACCTCACCCCATGCTAAAACTCAGGACTAGATCTGTACACTTAAACCAAAAGATGCTGTGGTAACCACACATTTCATTGATAACTCAGCTATATCACAGGCTTTTCATTAAGGCAGCTGGCTAGCTACTGTAACTACATCCAATGCATCAGCCAGAAGAGGATGGGCTACCTCTCTATAGTTGGATTTCTCCTGATATTTCTACCCGCTGGGTAGTTCTTACCACACTTGTTCTGGGGGGTTCAGGTCAGATCTTTAAAAATGACTAGGCTTTAGGATTAGGCCTGGATACGATGGAGATTAGTTGGTGGGCCGTTTTTCGCTTCCTAAAAATGTGTTCACTTGAGTATGTCTCCAAATCCAAAAGTATCAGCTCAGGTACAGTATATCATGTTACATTACAAGGATATGTTGTATGGAGTAACCACATCATAAAGCCATGCCAATAGGACATAGTGTACCATTGTTGAAATGGTTGAATAAAACCGTTTTACATTGATGACACTGCACCCAAAAGGCACAGAGCAATGTGTAAAATTATTGTTTCCCATTGAAAAATGTTTCAAAGCCAATGATCGTGAAAAATGTTGCTGTAGCTTGTTGTAGCCCTCTCATGGTGTTCGTTGGTACAGCTGTAAGTTTAGCTGAGTTCACTGTTAACACTACTCTTGTCCCTTTTCCCACAGTCGGGGATGAGAGTGGTGGATAGGCTCTGTGCTTCATTCCATGATATAAGTAAACTGCAATTAACTATGGTGAAGCACAATGCATATGCAATATTGTATGATGAAGTACTCTTGGTTGAATTGCTGCTCTTTTGCTCAATTGCTTGTGTCTGACACGCACTTCCTGTTTGTGGTGGAGTGAAGGAGGAATCTGGTAGTGTTTGGAAAAGTTTGTTACAGGATTGTTTTGTGCTTTGAAGTGTGTATTTGATACTAGTTTGAAAAATATATTATAAATAAGACGGTTTTGCTCCTAAGGTGAAAATCTTTGTAGCTGTTAGAGGACAGGGGGGATTTGGGGGGTTTCCACTTTTATTCCTCTGTTAAGCACTCGGCTAACAACCTAGCCAGTTAGCTAATTTGGCCACCTTCTTGATGACCAGAGTTTTCTTTTTTTGTGGTTTTTCTACCCCTCAGGAGCAAAATATAATTGCAGTTAGTTTGCCCTTATTGTTACATGC
The DNA here is from genome assembly GCA_025169545.1 of Anguilla japonica. Lineage (NCBI taxonomy): Eukaryota > Metazoa > Chordata > Actinopteri > Anguilliformes > Anguillidae > Anguilla > Anguilla japonica. Next base: position 593,688 of record CM045889.1, on the reverse strand, counting down.
TAACATTAGCTGTAGTTTAAAATGAATTCTTGTGTAATCAGTGTTTTCTGTGGAATTGATCTCTTGGTGTGGTGGTGGGTGTCCGAAGGGGGGGGGGGGGGGGGGTTGTAGCGAAGGCAAAAAAGTTTAAGACCATGAAAACATAAGGTTTTTTTAAAAAATATTTAAATCTATCTTTTAGCTCTGACAAGCTCTTGATACAAGGAATAGCAGTTTTCAAGAGATAAAAAGTAGTAAAGTCGTTTTAGATGTACATTAAAACCATAAAAGGTTTGTTAACCCTTGTATTGTTTGTAAATATTGAAGCAAAATATATATATTTTTTTCTTCAGCGACCGAAAGACAACGAAAAGGTAGGTAGCGACGCTTCAAATATTACAAAAATACCATAGTGTTAACCAGTGTTTGAATTGGACCAAAATAAGTGCCGGTACCTACTCCGCAAAATACATACTGTTTAAAATAAATTAATGCTGGTAATCAGGAAACACTGTTGCATATCTCTGCCTGTTCAGTTAGTGGTAAATCCTCATTCACCAATCATAAGCCAGTACCCGTGTTGTTAGGCAGAATTTCAAAATGTAGGTTTCTAGCCCTGCAGAGATGTATTATGTCAAGTAATCTTTGTCTAACACAATTACTACACTGAGTATTTCACCTGAATATTTGCAAACCACTTAATTTAATTTAGTGATGGGAATGAGTTCTGCTAAAACAAAGTGTGAGTAATGACAATGACCACTTAATTGTTTAATTAAAGACAAAATCTAGGCTTACAGTCATTACCATGTGTGATCAAGAAGATTCAAATACATTTTTACTGACGAAAATGGCTCCGTGAAACAACAACAGAAGAAAGGGTACAGATATAAAGTTTTAAGTCTTTAAGTACAGTGTTTGTGCCAGTACTGTTGGTACAAAGCTCACTGTGTTTCCAGCTGCACAGCAGAGTAATCTTATCAATCATTATTACAAGTAAGCAGACTGAAATCAGTAGTGTAACAGATACACACCCAGGTATATGTCTAGGTGAGTTAAAAAAAATAATGTACTCACTGTAGATTGAGCGATTTTCTTCCAGAAGTAGTTTGACTGCCAGGTGGGAATCTGATTGAAATGGCAGGTATCCTGTCTGTTGAAATGGGGTCAGAAGGTACAGGTATGAAAAATGGCAGACCTAGATGAAGGATTGAATTCAGATTCCCACAACTGTTACAAAACAACTTCCTTCCAAGTTGCCCAAAACGTAAGGAAAGCTGCATATTTTAACTGGTGAAAAAGAGGCGGGGGCAGGGGCATGGACACCCCCTCTGACACACACACACACACACACACACACGCACACACGCACACACACACACAAACATTCACACCTCATTACAGTTTTTTTCTATTGCTAAGATACATTTTATGAAACAATTCCCCCTTTTCTCAAAACTATTAACACAATCCCAAAACTACACATCAATCAGTACAAACCTCAAACATCCATGCCAAACTCAAATTCTCTTCTCAAAAACATACACTCTTCCATCAAAATTAAACTATGACTTCATATGGCACACTTAAGTCATCAAAATCACAGACAATGTAGATTACCCGTAACACACCAGTGAGTTAAATTCAAAGCACTACTGCAGAAACCTTTTATAGAAGTGAGTCTGGAGTTGCAACTTTCCAAATATTTTATTTGCAGTACTGAAAAGTGAAATACTGTACAGTATACAGTACACATCAGTTGAAGGAACAAAAAAAGTAGTAATTTCAAGAGAGTAGTATTCAAAAAAGGAACTCAAAAGTATGTGCAGTACAAAAAACAAACAAAAAAAAAATTAACGAAAACCACAATTTAGAGAAGTTTACACACTACTCAGCATTGTCAGCTTGATCGCCGTCTCGTCTCTGGGCTGGGTCAGGCCACAAAATTTCATGCACATCACACATGATGTTATCTCGTGCAAGGCAGCGTGAGAAATATGCCCTGGTATGTCTAATCCACCCTTGGATGAATTAAAGTGCAATATCTTCACAGGCCTCCTCCATGGCCTGCAGGAGATTTTCCCGCACATAAGGGTTGTGATCGTACACCCTCCACCGCCATGCAGAGAAAAATTCCTCAATAGGGTTGAGGAATGGCGAATATGCAGGCAGAAATAAAACAGAAAATCTAGGATGGTCAGTGAACCAGGTACGAACCAGATCAGCACGATGGAAACTGACGTTGTCCCATATGACAACATAGTGGGACTGCTCTGGCCGCCCTGGCTCCCCTTCCTGTTGATATATGTTGTTTTCCATGTTACAGTTTTTTTTGATTGCTAAGACACATTTAATGAAACAATTCCCCTTTTTCTCAGAACTATTAACACAATCCCAAAACTACACATCAATCAGCACAAACTTCAAACATCCATGCCAAACTCAAATTATCTTCTCAAAAACATTTACTCTTCCATCAAAATTAAACTTTGCCTTCAAATGGCACACACAAGCCATCGAAAACACAGACATGTAGATTACCCATAACACATCAGTGAGATAAATTCAAAGCACTACTGCAAAAACCTTTTATAGCAGTGCGTCAGGAGTTATTTTCTCCTGGTTATTCTACTTATTTTATGGTTTTCAGATTTTGATCTTTGCAATGTTACACTACTAACAAATGAGGGAGTGTGCAAATTTCCAAATATTTTATCTGTAGTACTGAAAAGTGATGCTGAGTGAAAAGTACTGTACAGTAACTACAACACAGTTGAAGGAACAAAAAATGTAGTATTTTCAAAGGAGAGTAACATTCATAAAAGGAACTCAGTATATGCAGCACTATAAACAAACAGCAATAAAATCTAAAGAACATATAGTCTGTAAATACACTTCAACATTACATAGACAGCATATCCTCTCACAGCAGTACAGCAGATGCAATATATAACATTACAGTAAATTATAGTACTTGTTTTCTTGTCTGAAAGTATGGACAATGGATGCCACTGTGAAACGATTCAAGTTTGGCTGAACTCTCTGTCCAGCTTCCCTCATCATCATACCATGCACCAGCACATGGTCAATCAAGGTGGCACGTATTTCGTCTGGGACAAATTGTCTCCTACCTCTTCGTCTCCTTTGTCTTCCTGATCTTTGGACAGCTTGTCCATTTTGAGGATACATTGTTCAAAAGCACACAGACGCAAACTGTGGCCCTATTTATTGATCCAGAGATTGTGACTGGTGTGTAAACAATTTTGCTGCCAAGTGTTTGCACCTAGAGAAAGGTGTGTTACCTGAGTTTAGGTTGTGATGACTTGAGTTAACTGTTTTGACTACTAGTGTTTGTTGCATGAGCACAGTGTGTAACCAGTGATTCATGAGAGCATTTGTTCGTAGAGATTTGCAGAAAAAGTTTAACAATTGGCAGCATGTGTTAAAACAAGTGAAACGTGTTTATAGTTTTGAGAGATGTGTTGGTCCTCTGAGAACTGAAGTAATAATTTGGGAGTTTTTGCTAAAAGAACCAGTTTTAGTGTGTTAGCAATTGAAAAAAACTGTATTTAGGAATGCAGGGAGGTGTGCCATGTTGTAAGGCCCCAGGGTAGCATGGCGGTGGAGGAAGCCCCGCTGGCTGATGGCGGCACATAGGGTCATGTTGCCTCCTCGTTGTCCTGGCACCTCAACAATGGCGCGCTGACCAATGACATTTCTTCCTCTTTCTCCGCCTTTTCGTCAGGTTTAAACCCCGCCTCATCAACAAAGACGTATTCATGGGGTTCAGCCAGAGCATCAAGCTCAAAAATTCTCTACAAAAAAAATATTGTGTATATATTCTAAATACAGTAAGGTATGTACTAGAGTATGCAGTGTACACACGATTTGCCACAATGAAAGACATTCCTTGCATACAGTAATTTACAGCAGGGCACTACAGTACACACATTACATTACCATACAGTACTGTTGTACTGGAGAGGTAGACCATCATAGTATACTCTACAAATATAGTACTGTACCTAAAAATAGTGTACCATATTGGGCCTGCACATATTGAAACCGTTGGTTCTTCACCCTGATTGCATTTCTTTCACAAGGTACTCTGTAAACTTGCTTCATCCTCAGCCTATTGCGGTGAAGTATGCGCTGTATGGTTGATATGGCAATACGGTCAATCCCTCCAAAAACGCCCTGATCTTGAATGATCCTTGTCTGAATTTCACGCAGGCGAATGGTATTGTTTGCATTGACCATGTTCACTACTGCCGTCTCTTGGTCATCTGACAATAGTCGTTGCCTGCCTCCAGCCGGTGGCCACCTCTCAGTTCTGCAAAAACACAATGTAAGCAAACAATTACTAATGATTACAGAGTCATCCATTTGTACAATAAAATCTAAAGAACATATAGTCTGTAAATACACTTCAACATTACATAAACAGTATATCCTCTCACAGTAGTACAGCAGATACAATATGTAAAAGTACAGTAATTACAGTACCTGTTTTCTTGTCTGAAAGTACGGACAATGGATGCCACCATGAAACGGCTCAAGTTCGGCTGAACTCTCTGTCCAGCTTCCCTCATTGTCATACTATGCACCAGCACATGGTCAATCAAGGTGGCACGTATTTCATCTGGGACAAATTGTCTCCTGCCTCTTCCTCTTCGTCTTCGTCTTCCTGCTGTCCTTTGTCGTCCATGTTGAGGATCCATTGTTCATAAGCACACAGAACTGTGGCCCTATTTATTGGTCCTGAGACTGGTGACTGGTGATTGGTGATTGGTAACTGGTGTGTTTTGCTGCCAAATGTTTGCACCTTGAGAAAGGTGTGCTACCTGAGTTTAGGTTGTGATGACTTGAGTTAAATGTTTTGACTGCTAGTGTTTGTTGCATGAGCACAGTGTGTAACCTGTGATTCATGAGGGCATTTGTTTGTAGAGATTTGCAGAAAAAGTTAGACAATTTGCAGCATGTGTTAAAACAAGTGAAAACTGTTTTTAGTTTTGAGAGATGTGTTGGTCCTCTGAGAGCTGAAGTAATCATTCGGGAGTTTTTGCTAAAAGAACCAGTTTTAGTGTGTTAGCAATCGAGAAAAACTGTATAGGCTATTCTCTACACTTGGCTGTGATGTGATAGTAGCTAAATTGTATTTATTTCTTGGGTTAAAACTTTGTCAATGAAGTTGACATTCAGTAAATATTTTATATATACAGTATATATTTAGAAAAATGTTTGCAGTCAGACATTGACCATCATAATGCCCGAATCTAAATATTCTACCCCAAAACAATGCCCTACTAAGATAATGTAATTTGTCAAATATGGCTCTTATTAACAATTTTTTAGAACATGACATTGTGATAGTTAGCAGAGTGAGCTCAGTGTTATTTAGCCTGGTGTGCTAGCAGAGTGAGGTCAGTGTTATTTAGCCTGGTGTGTTAGCAGTGAGCTCAGTGTTATTTAGCCTGGTGTGTTAGCAGAGTGAGCTCAGTGTTATTTAGCCTGGTGTGATAGTTAGCAGAGTGAGCTCAGTGTTATTTAGCCTGGTGTGTTAGCTAGCAGAGTGAGGTCAGTGTTATTTAGCCTGGTGTGTTAGCAGAGTGAGGTCAGTGTTATTTAGTCTGGTGTGTTAGTTAGCAGAGTGAGCTCAGTGTTATTTAGCCTGGTGTGATAGTTAGCAGAGTGAGCTCAGTGTTATTTAGCCTGGTGTGTTAGCTAGCAGAGTGAGGTCAGTGTTATTTAGCCTGGTGTGTTAGCAGAGTGAGGTCAGTGTTATTTAGTCTGGTGTGTTAGTTAGCAGAGTGAGCTCAGTGTTATTTAGCCTGGTGTGTTAGCTAGCAGAGTGAGGTCAGTGTTATTTAGCCTGGTGTGTTAGCAGAGTTAGCTCAGTGTTATTTAGCCAGGTGTGTTAGCTAGCAGAGTGAGCTCAGTGTTATTTAGTCTGGTGTGTTAGCAGAGTGATGTCAGTGTTATTTAGCCTGGTGTGATAGTTAGCAGAGTGAGCTCAGTGTTATTTAGCCAGGTGTGTTAGTTAGCAGAGTGAGGTCAGTGTTATTTGGCCTGGTGTGTTAGCAGAGTGAGCTCAGTGTTATTTAGCCTGGTGTGTTAGCAGAGTGAGGTCAGTGTTATTTAGCCTGGTGTGTTAGCAGAGTGAGGTCAGTGTTATTTAGCCTGGTGTGTTAGCTAGCAGAGTGAGCTCAGTGTTATTTAGTCTGGTGTGTTAGCAGAGTGAGGTCAGTGTTATTTAGCCTGGTGTTATAGTTAGCAGAGTGAGGTCAGTGTTATTTAGCCTGGTGTGATAGTTAGCAGAGTTAGCTCAGTGTTATTTAGCCAGGTGTGTTAGTTAGCAGAGTGAGGTCAGTGTTATTTGGCCTGGTGTGTAAGTCAGCAGAGTGAGCTCAGTGTTATTTAGCCTGGTGTGTTAGTTAGCAGAGTGAGGTCAGTGTTATTTAGCCTGGTGTGTTAGCTAGCAGAGTGAGGTCAGTGTTATTTAGCCTGTGTGTAGTTAGCAGAGTGAGGTCAGTGTTATTTAGTCTGGTGTGTAGTTAGCAGAGTGAGCTCAGTGTTATTTAGCCTGGTGTGATAGTTAGCAGAGTGAGCTCAGTGTTATTTAGCCTGGTGTGTTAGCAGAGTGAGCTCAGTGTTATTTAGCCTGGTGTGATAGTTAGCAGAGTGAGCTCAGTGTTATTTAGCCAGGTGTGTTAGTTAGCAGAGTGAGGTCAGTGTTATTTAGCCTGGTGTGTAAGTAGCAGAGTGAGCTCAGTGTTATTTAGCCTGGTGTGTTAGTTAGCAGAGTGAGGTCAGTGTTATTTAGCCTGGTGTGTTAGCTAGCAGAGTGAGGTCAGTGTTATTTAGCCTGGTGTGTAGTTAGCAGAGTGAGGTCAGTGTTATTTAGCCTGGTGTGTTAGCAGAGTGAGCTCAGTGTTATTTAGCCTGGTGTGATAGTTAGCAGAGTGAGCTCAGTGTTATTTAGCCTGGTGTGTTAGCAGAGTGAGCTCAGTGTTATTTAGCCTGGTGTGATAGTTAGCAGAGTGAGCTCAGTGTTATTTAGCCTGGTGTGATAGTTAGCAGAGTGAGCTCAGTGTTATTTAGCCTGGTGTGATAGTTAGCAGAGTGAGCTCAGTGTTATTTAGCCTGGTGTGATAGTTAGCAGAGTGAGATCAGTGTTATTTATCCTGGTGTGTTAGCTAGCAGAGTGAGCTCAGTGTTATTTAGCCTGGTGTGTTAGCAGAGTGAGGTCAGTGTTATTTAACCTGCTGTGTTAGCAGAGTGAGGTCAGTGTTATTTAGCCTGGTGTGTTAGCAGAGTGAGCTCAGTGTTATTTAGCCTGGTGTGATAGTTAGCAGAGTGAGGTCAGTGTTATTTAGCCTGGTGTGTTAGCTAGCAGAGTGAGCTCAGTGTTATTTAGCCTGGTGTGTTAGTTAGCAGAGTGAGGTCAGTGTTATTTAGCCTGGTGTGTTAGCTACAGAGTGAGCTCAGTGTTATTTAGCCTGGTGTGTTAGTCTGGTGTGTTAGCAGAGAGTGAGCTCAGTGTTATTAAGCCTGGTGTGATAGTTAGCAGAGTGAGCTCAGTGTAATTTAGCCTGGTGTGTTAGTTAGCAGAGTGAGGTCAGTGTTATTTAGCCTGGTGTGTTAGCTAGCAGAGTGAGCTCAGTGTTATTTAGTCTGGTGTGTTAGCAGAGTGAGCTCAGTGTTATTAAGCCTGGTGTGATAGTTAGCAGAGTGAGGTCAGTGTTATTTAGCCTGGTGTGTTAGCAGAGTGATGTCAGTGTTATTTAGCCTGGTGTGTTAGTTAGCAGAGTGAGGTCAGTGTTATTTAGCCTGGTGTGATAGTTAGCAGAGTGAGGTCAGTGTTATTTAGCCTGGTGTGACAGTTAGCAGAGTGAGGTCAGTGTTATTTAGCCTGGTGTGATAGTTAGCAGAGTGAGGTCAGTGTTATTTAGCCTGGTGTGTTAGCAGAGTGATGTCAGTGTTATTTAGCCTGGTGTGTTAGTTAGCAGAGTGAGGTCAGTGTTATTTAGCCTAGTGTGATAGTTAGCAGAGTGAGGTCAGTGTTATTTAGCCTGGTGTGTTAGCAGAGTGAGCTCAGTGTTATTTAGCCTGGTGTGATAGTTAGCAGAGTGAGGTCAGTGTTATTTAGCCTGGTGTGTTAGTTAGCAGAGTGAGGTCAGTGTTATTTAGCCTGGTGTGATAGTTAGCAGAGTGAGGTCAGTGTTATTTAGCCTGGTGTGTTAGTTAGCAGAGTGAGGTCAGTGTTATTTAGCCTGGTGTGATAGTTAGCAGAGTGAGCTCAGTGTTATTTAGCCTGGTGTGTTAGCAGAGTGAGCTCAGTGTTATTTAGCCTGGTGTGATAGTTAGCAGAGTGAGGTCAGTGTTATTTATCCTGGTGTGATAGTTAGCAGAATGAGGTCAGTGTTATTTAGCCTGGTGTGATAGTTAACAGAATGAGGTCAGTGTTATTTATCCTGGTGTGTTAGCTAGCAGAGTGAGGTCAGTGTTATTTAGCCTGGTGTGTTAGTTAGCAGAGTGAGCTCAGTGTTATTTAGCCTGGTGTGTTAGCAGAGTGAGCTCAGTGTTATTTAGCCTGGTGTGATAGTTAGCAGAGTGAGGTCAGTGTTATTTAGCCTGGTGTGTTAGCAGAGTGAGGTCAGTGTTATTTAGCCTGGTGTGTTAGCAGAGTGAGCTCAGTGTTATTTAGCCTGGTGTGATAGTTAGCAGAGTGAGCTCAGTGTTATTTAGCCTGGTGTGATAGTTAGCAGAGTGAGGTCAGTGTTATTTAGCCTGGTGTGTTAGCAGAGTGAGGTCAGTGTTATTTAGCCTGGTGTGTTAGCTAGCAGAGTGAGCTCAGTGTTATTTAGCCTGGTGTGTTAGCTAGCAGAGTGAGCTCAGTGTTATTTAGCCTGGTGTGTTAGTTAGCAGAGTGAGCTCAGTGTTATTTAGCCTGGTGTGATAGTTAGCAGAGTGAGCTCAGTGTTATTTAGCCTGGTGTGACAGTTAGCAGAGTGAGGTCAGTGTTATTTAGCCTGGTGTGACAGTTAGCAGAGTGAGGTCAGTGTTATTTAGCCTGGTGTGTTAGCAGAGTGAGGTCAGTGTTATTTAGCCTGGTGTGACAGTTAGCAGAGTGAGCTCAGTGTTATTTAGCCTGGTGTGATCGTTAGCAGAGTGAGGTCAGTGTTATTTAGCCTGGTGTGTTAGCAGAGTGAGCTCAGTGTTATTTAGCCTGGTGTGTTAGCTAGCAGAGTGAGGTCAGTGTTATTTAGCCTGGTGTGTTAGCAGAGTTAGCTCAGTGTTATTTAGCCAGGTGTGTTAGCTAGCAGAGTGAGCTCAGTGTTATTTAGTCTGGTGTGTTAGCAGAGTGATGTCAGTGTTATTTAGCCTGGTGTGATAGTTAGCAGAGTGAGCTCAGTGTTATTTAGCCTGGTGTGTTAGTTAGCAGAGTGAGGTCAGTGTTATTTGGCCTGGTGTGTTAGCAGAGTGAGCTCAGTGTTATTTAGCCTGGTGTGTTAGCAGAGTGAGGTCAGTGTTATTTAGCCTGGTGTGTTAGCAGAGTGAGGTCAGTGTTATTTAGCCTGGTGTGTTAGCTAGCAGAGTGAGCTCAGTGTTATTTAGTCTGGTGTGTTAGCAGAGTGAGGTCAGTGTTATTTAGCCTGGTGTTATAGTTAGCAGAGTGAGGTCAGTGTTATTTAGCCTGGTGTGATAGTTAGCAGAGTGAGCTCAGTGTTATTTAGCCAGGTGTGTTAGTTAGCAGAGTGAGGTCAGTGTTATTTGGCCTGGTGTGTAAGTCAGCAGAGTGAGCTCAGTGTTATTTAGCCTGGTGTGTTAGTTAGCAGAGTGAGGTCAGTGTTATTTAGCCTGGTGTGTTAGCTAGCAGAGTGAGGTCAGTGTTATTTAGCCTGGTGTGTTAGCAGAGTGAGGTCAGTGTTATTTAGTCTGGTGTGTTAGCAGAGTGAGCTCAGTGTTATTAAGCCTGGTGTGATAGTTAGCAGAGTGAGCTCAGTGTTATTTAGCCTGGTGTGTTAGCAGAGTGAGCTCAGTGTTATTTAGCCTGGTGTGTTAGTTAGCAGAGTGAGGTCAGTGTTATTTAGCCTGGTGTGTTAGTTAGCAGAGTGAGGTCAGTGTTATTTAGCCTGGTGTGTTAAGTTAGCAGAGTGAGCTCAGTGTTATTTAGCCTGGTGTGTTAGTTAGCAGAGTGAGGTCAGTGTTATTTAGCCTGGTGTGTTAGCTAGCAGAGTGAGGTCAGTGTTATTTAGCCTGGTGTGTTAGCAGAGTGAGGTCAGTGTTATTTAGCCTGGTGTGTTAGCAGAGTGAGCTCAGTGTTATTTAGCCTGGTGTGATAGTTAGCAGAGTGAGCTCAGTGTTATTTAGCCTGGTGTGTTAGCAGAGTGAGCTCAGTGTTATTAAGCCTGGTGTGATAGTTAGCAGAGTGAGCTCAGTGTTATTTAGCCTGGTGTGATAGTTAGCAGAGTGAGCTCAGTGTTATTTAGCCTGGTGTGATAGTTAGCAGAGTGAGCTCAGTGTTATTTAGCCTGGTGTGATAGTTAGCAGAGTGAGATCAGTGTTATTTATCCTGGTGTGTTAGCTAGCAGAGTGAGCTCAGTGTTATTTAGCCTGGTGTGTTAGTTAGCAGAGTGAGGTCAGTGTTATTTAGCCTGGTGTGTTAGTTAGCAGAGTGAGGTCAGTGTTATTTAGCCTGGTGTGATAGTTAGCAGAGTGAGGTCAGTGTTATTTAGCCTGGTGTGATAGTTAGCAGAGTGAGGTCAGTGTTATTTAGCCTGGTGTGTTAGCTAGCAGAGTGAGCTCAGTGTTATTTAGCCTGGTGTGTTAGTTAGCAGAGTGAGGTCAGTGTTATTTAGCCTGGTGTGTTAGCTAGCAGAGTGAGCTCAGTGTTATTTAGTCTGGTGTGTTAGCAGAGTGAGCTCAGTGTTATTTAGCCTGGTGTGATAGTTAGCAGAGTGAGCTCAGTGTTATTTAGCCTGGTGTGTTAGTTAGCAGAGTGAGGTCAGTGTTATTTAGCCTGGTGTGTTAGCTAGCAGAGTGAGCTCAGTGTTATTTAGCCTGGTGTGTTTAGCAGAGTGAGCTCAGTGTTATTTAGCCTGGTGTGATAGTTAGCAGAGTGAGGTCAGTGTTATTTAGCCTGGTGTGTTAGCAGAGTGATGTCAGTGTTATTTAGCCTGGTGTGTTAGTTAGCAGAGTGAGGTCAGTGTTATTTAGCCTGGTGTGATAGTTAGCAGAGTGAGGTCAGTGTTATTTAGCCTGGTGTGTTAGTTAGCAGAGTGAGGTCAGTGTTATTTAGCCTGGTGTGATAGTTAGCAGAGTGAGGTCAGTGTTATTTAGCCTGGTGTGTTAGTTAGCAGAGTGAGCTCAGTGTTATTTAGCCTGGTGTGTTAGTTAGCAGAGTGAGGTCAGTGTTATTTAGCCTGGTGTGATAGTTAGCAGAGTGAGGTCAGTGTTATTTAGCCTGGTGTGTTAGCAGAGTGAGCTCAGTGTTATTTAGCCTGGTGTGATAGTTAGCAGAGTGAGGTCAGTGTTATTTAGCCTGGTGTGTTAGTTAGCAGAGTGAGGTCAGTGTTATTTAGCCTGGTGTGATAGTTAGCAGAGTGAGGTCAGTGTTATTTAGCCTGGTGTGTTAGTTAGCAGAGTGAGGTCAGTGTTATTTAGCCTGGTGTGTTAGTTAGCAGAGTGAGCTCAGTGTTATTTAGTCGCCTGGTGTGTTAGCAGAGTGAGCTCAGTGTTATTAGCCTGGTGTGATAGTTAGCAGAGTGAGGTCAGTGTTATTTAGCCTGGTGTGATAGTTAGCAGAGTGAGGTCAGTGTTATTTAGCCTGGTGTGATAGTTAGCAGAGTGAGGTCAGTGTTATTTATCCTGGTGTGTTAGCTAGCAGAGTGAGGTCAGTGTTATTTAGCCTGGTGTGTAGTTAGCAGAGTGAGCTCAGTGTTATTTAGCCTGGTGTGTTGTTAGCAGAGTGAGCTCAGTGTTATTTAGCCTGGTGTGATAGCTAGCAGAGTGAGGTCAGTGTTATTTAGCCTGGAGTTAGCAGAGTGAGGTCAGTGTTATTTAGCCTGGTGTGTTAGTTAGCAGAGTGAGGTCAGTGTTATTTAGCCTGGTGTGTAAGTGTTAGCAGAGTGAGCTCAGTGTTATTTAGCCTGGTGTGATAGTTAGCAGAGTGAGCTCAGTGTTATTTAGCCTGGTGTGATAGTTAGCAGAGTGAGGTCAGTGTTATTTAGCCTGGTGTGTTAGCAGAGTGAGGTCAGTGTTATTTAGCCTGGTGTGTTAGCTAGCAGAGTGAGCTCAGTGTTATTTAGCCTGGTGTGTTAGCTAGCAGAGTGAGCTCAGTGTTATTTAGCCTGGTGTGTTAGTTAGCAGAGTGAGCTCAGTGTTATTTAGCCTGGTGTGATAGTTAGCAGAGTGAGCTCAGTGTTATTTAGCCTGGTGTGACAGTTAGCAGAGTGAGGTCAGTGTTATTTAGCCTGGTGTGACAGTTAGCAGAGTGAGGTCAGTGTTATTTAGCCTGGTGTGTTAGCAGAGTGAGGTCAGTGTTATTTAGCCTGGTGTGACAGTTAGCAGAGTGAGCTCAGTGTTATTTAGCCTGGTGTGTTAGCATAGTTAGCAGTGTTATTTAGCTGGTGGTTAGTTAGCAGAGTGAGGTCAGTGTTATTTAGCCTGGTGTGTTAGCAGAGTGAGCTCAGTGTTATTTAGCCTGGTGTGTTAGCTAGCAGAGTGAGGTCAGTGTTATTTAGCCTGGTGTGTTAGCAGAGTGAGGTCAGTGTTATTTAGCCTGGTGTGTTAGCTAGCAGAGTGAGGTCAGTGTTATTTAGCCTGGTGTGTTAGCAGAGTGAGCTCAGTGTTATTTAGCCTGGTGTGTGTTAGCAGAGTGAGCTCAGTGTTATTTAGCCTGGTGTGTTAGTTAGCAGAGTGAGCTCAGTGTTATTTAGCCTGGTGTGATAGTTAGCAGAGTGAGGTCAGTGTTATTTAGCCTGGTGTTGTTAGCAGAGTGAGGTCAGTGTTATTTAGCCTGGTGTGTTAGCTAGCAGAGTGAGGTCAGTGTTATTTAGCCTGGTGTGTTAGCAGAGTGAGCTCAGTGTTATTTAGCCTGGTGTGTTAGCAGAGTGAGCTCAGTGTTATTTAGCCTGGTGTGTTAGCAGAGTGAGTCATTGTTATTTAGCCTGGTGTGATAGTTAGCAGAGTGAGGCTCAGTGTTATTTAGCCTGGTGTGATAGTTAGCAGAGTGAGGTCAGTGTTATTTATCCTGGTGTGTTAGCTAGCAGAGTGAGGTCAGTGTTATTTAGCCTGGTGTGTTAGCTAGCAGAGTGAGGTCAGTGTTATTTAGCCTGGTGTGATAGTTAGCAGAGTGAGGTCAGTGTTATTTAGGATTTGTTCAGGGGAAGTGCTGCTAATTTTAAATTCTCTGCAAGTGCAGAAAACCCAACACCCTGACCCACTAGGTATTATTAGCAGCCTGGTAAGGGTAAGGGTCTAGGGTGTTTATGTGAGTGTGTGTGTGTGTGCGTGTGTGTGAGAGAGAGAGAGAGAGAAAGAGATGAGGTGTTGTGTTCAGGCAGTAGAAAGGAAACAGTCAGAGAGGAATGGAGCAAACACAGCCTTCTCTGCCAGTGGGGTGGGAGGAGAGGTGGCAGAGAGATAAGGAGAAGCGGAGGAGTGCGATGGAGGAGGGGGGGAGGAGAATAGAGGAGGAAGAGAGGAAGCTGAGGTGGATAGTGGCGTATAACAGCCGTAGGATGGGAGCAAAGGTGAGGAGTGAGGAAGACCAGGATAGCGAGGAAGATGAGGATGATGAAGAGCAGCCATACCACAGGCACAGCCACCCCAGCGAACTCTTCCTCTCCCTGGAGGCGCTGCGGGGCTCCACCCTCCTCACTGACCTCACCCTGAGCACCGCAGCGGGGGGAGCCCTGCACACGCACTCCCCCGTCATGGCCTCCGTCTCCACGCTCATCCGGCAGAGTCTACAGGAGCGGGACAGAGAGGGAGAGGCCACAGCTCACACACAGCTCCCACACCTGCACACACACACACAGCTCCCACACACACACACACACACACAGCTCCCACACCTGCACACACACACACAGCTCCCACACACACACACACACACACAGCTCCCACACACACACACACACACACAGCTCCCACACACACACACACACACACAGCTCCCATACACACACACACACACACAGCTCCCACACACACACACACACACACAGCTCCCACACACACACACACACACACAGCTCCCACACACAGAGCTCTCCATTTGTCTCAGTGGGGATGTGGAGCAGGAAGGGCTGGCCGCGGTCGTTGAGTTTGCCTACACCGGCGCCATCGCTGGGCTGAACCCCTGCTCCGCTTCACGGGTTCGAGCAGCCGCCATTGCTTTGGGTGCCCACAGAGTCCTGCAGCTGTGCACTGAGGAAGAGGAGGAGGGGCCGGAGGGAGGAGGGAGGGAGGACGAGAGGAAGAGGAGGGTGTTGGAGGTGAGCCTGGACTGCATCAGGCAGCTGTGGGTGGAGCAGGTGGGCTGTGATGTGGAGCTACAGGTGGAGGGCAAGACTTTCCCTGGTAGGTGCACTGGTCACCATAGAAACAAGACAACCAACCACTACTGGCGTGTGTGTGGCTGGTTCCAATAACTACCATTCCTGAATGATTTTAATTCATAATTTTATAGCACATGACCTGTCTGCGCATGCCATGAATTGAACAATTTCATATTTTGGTTATGTGAATATTCTTTAAAAGCATGAAGTGGATAAATGCTACTAAACTAATAATTATACTTCAAGATAATTCCATATTTCTTAATAATGCTTAGTCTGTGCATGCCATTTTTATTTTATACATATGGTGGCCTCCAGAATTATTGGCACACTAGTAAAATTTAGCTGAAAAAGGCAGTGAAAAAAAGCTTTGTTGTTTATCAGCTTGATCTTACACTCAAAATATGAGAAATTTAACCTTTAATTGAGTTAAGATTATTTTAAAAAAGCTTTATAAAAAATAAACATTAACTCAAACATTCTCAAAATATCAGAACCCATAGAAATTCTTATGAACAAAATTCATTTATGTATATTTTCATTTATATTAATCTTTTTTAAGCATGCCTGAGTCTTTAGGAACTCTCGAGTGGTCATTCATGACTTCCTGTTCCACTGGAGTATAAATATAAGATGACATGCAGGCTAAACTCCATTAGTCATCCATTAACATGGGGAAGATGAGAGAATACACAAATGAAATGAGACAAAAGGTTGTTGGCCTTCATATACTCAAGTGTATTGCCCAAGTGAAGAGGACTCAAGTGTATATTGCCCCAGTGAAGAGGACTCAAGTGTATATTGCCCCAGTGAAGAGGACGCTTCCAGAGGTAAACGTTTCTCAAACAATCAGAGTTGGAGAACTTCAGGAATTGGTTGGATCCTGGGGTCACCAAGTCTCCACAATTACACACCACCTCAATGCCAACAAGCTATTTGGAAGGCCTACCAGAAGAAAACCTCTGCTGTCATCAATCCACAAATGTAAGCACGCAGAGGTTGGTACACATCCCTGTAACTTCGAATGGAGCCAGGCTCTATGGTCAGATGAGACGAAAGTAGTTTTGTGGCAGCAAACACCTGAGGTGGGCATCATGGACTCCATCAAATACCAGGAGATTTTAGATCTAAATCTGGCTGCCTCTACCAGCAGGCTGAAAACTCGGTCATGGTTGGATCTTCCAGCAGGACAATGATCCAAACCATACCTCCAAATTCACACAAAAATAATTCATTGACCACATAATCAAGGTTTTGCAATAGTCACCCCCGTCCCCGGACCTAAACCCCATAGAGACCTGTGGGAAGAGCTGAAGAGGAGAGTGAGGACTAAGGACTCTGAAGGGTCTGGAGAGATTCTGTATGGAGGAATGGTCTCAGATCCCTGTATATGTGTTCTCTCCTCATCAAGCATTATAAGAGAAGACTCATTGCTGTTATCCTGGCAAAGAGAGGGTGCCCAAAGTATTAAATACAGAGGTGCCAGTAAGTGGCACATATTCTTCAGGGACACGTTTTTCAGAATAAAACTTTTTTGTGTTAAAGATTTCTGAGCAAAGAAAACATTTGATAAACAATAATGTGAATGTTATGCAACCTTCATTGCTCATGTTAATTGCTGGCACCAATAATTCTGGAGAGCAATGTATATGTTATGGTTATGCATATAAGAACATCCTTCACCCTTCGCACTTCCTGCCCCTCCCCCTTCTCGCTTCCTGCCCCTCCCCCTTCTCGCTTCCTGCCCCTCTCCCTTCTCACTTCCTGCCCCTCCCCCTTCTTGCTTCCTGCCCCTCCCCCTTCTCGCTTCCTGCCCCTCTCCCTTCTCACTTCCTGCCCCTCCCCCTTCTCGCTTCCTGCCCCTCTCCCTTCTCACTTCCTGCCCCTCCCCCTTCTTGCTTCCTGCCCCTCCCCCTTCTCGATTCCTTCTCCTCCCCCTTCTCAATTTATGCCCCTCCCCCTTCTCGCTTCCTGCCCCTCCCCCTTCTCAATTTCTGCCCCTGCCTCTTCTCGCTTCCTGTGCCCCAGCCCACAGGGTGCTCCTGGCAGCCTGTAGTGAGTACTTCCGGGGCATGTTCTGCAGTGGGATGAGGGAGTCCTGGCAGGACCAGGTGGAGCTACGGGCACTGGAGGGGGCGGGGTTTGGGGAGCTGCTGAGCTGCTGCTACACGGGGCAGCTATGCCTGGGGTGGAACAGCGTGTTTGAGAAGGCCTCCACAGCCCTGCAGCTGCAGCTGCGCCCGGCGCTGCCGCTCTGTCTGCACTTCCTGCGCAGTCACCTGGACGCCCGCTCATGCCTGGACGTGGCCTCCTTCGCCGAGGCTTATGGGATACATGACCTGCAGGAGGAGGCCGATGACTTCCTCCTCAGCCGCTTCCAGGAAGTAGCGGTCACGCCCAAGTTCCTGGACCTCCCGGTGGAAGCGTGTGCTGGCGGTGCTGGGCAGCGATGCACTCTGCACTCCTTCGGAGCTGGCCGTGTTCCGCGCCGCGGTTGCCTGGCTGCAGGCTGACCCCGCCCGCCTGGCCCGGGCCGCAGAGGTGATGACCGCCGTCCGCTTCCCGCTCATGACCTTCCGGGAGTTCCGAGAGGTGCGGGCCGTGGAGCTGCAGATAGAGGTGGGCGGGGCCAGCGGGTCAGAGGGGGTGGAGCTCTACGGAGCCTCGTTCTCCAGGTTTGGGTTCGCATCCTCAGATTCACGGGAGGTTTGCAGGGTGAGGTGTCCCAGGCAGACTCTGGTCCTGGTTGGGGGGGACTGGCTGGACCCCGATTCAGGCCAGAGGCGGCCCAGCCGGCAGCTGTGGTTTGCCCACGCCCTGCGCAATCACATCGGCCTGGTCAAGGACGTGGAATGGAGGCTTCTGGGAGAAATGCCCGACACGCCCCGGTTTCGGCATGGCCTGGGGGTTCTAGGGGGCCAGCTGTACGTGTTCGGAGGCTGCCACTTCTATGCCAAGTCTGACACCCTAAAATCTGCCTACAGGTGAATCAGACAAGGACTCTGATGCTCTTTATTAGCCCTGTGTGTCAGTTTTGCTCAGTTACATTTAATGTCATTTGAGCCATTGTGACCATATCATATACAGCCAATGTTCATATACAGTGTATATTATATAGCCAATGCTCATATACAGTGTATTCTGTTTCCTCTTAGCTAGGGCTGATTAGGCAGCCAGGTGTACAGCCATTCAGAGGTAGGGGTGAATAGGTAGTCAGATGTAGAGCCAATCAGAGGTAGGGAACATTATGTTGCCAGATGTACAGCCAATCAGAGGTAGGGGCGATTAGGTAGCCAGATATAGAGCCAATCAGAGGTAGGGAACATTATGTAGCCAGATGTACAGCCAATGAGAGGTAGGGGTGATTAGGTAGCCAGGTGTACAGCCATTCAGAGGTAGGGGTGAATAGGTAGTCAGATGTAGAGCCAATCAGAGGTAGGGAACATTATGTTGCCAGATGTACAGCCAATCAGAGGTAGGGGCGATTAGGTAGCCAGATGTAGAGCCAATCAGAAGTAGGGGTGATTAGTTAGCCAGCTGTAGAGCCAATCAGAGGTAGGGGTGATTAGGTAGCCAGGTGTACAGCCAATCAGAGGTAGGGTTGATTAGATAGCCAGATGTAGAGCCAATCAGAGGTAGGGGTGATTAATTAGCCAGAGGTAGAGCCAATTAGAGGTAGGGGTGATTAGGTAGCCAGAGGTAGAGCCAATCAGAGGTAGGTGTGATTAGGTAGCCAGAGGTAGAGCCAATCAGAGGTAGGGGTGATTAGGTAGCCAGGTGTAGAGCCAATGAGTGGTAGGCGTCATCAGGTAGCAGGTTGTAGAGCCAATCAGAGGTAGGGGGTTACACAGGTCAGGGAATGTATCACCTCATAACCCCCCCTCCACCCCCCCACAGGTACAACGCTGTGCAAGACAGGTGGCAGAGACTTGCTGACATGCAGGAGAACAGGAGCAACTTCTCATTGGTGGAGAGAGAGGGGCGTTTCTATGCCATTGGAGGGGACAGAGACATCAACAACAACATGGACAGTGTGGCCTGCTACTGCCCCAACACTGACTGCTGGAGGTAGGGTGGGTAGTAGAGTTTATGTGTGGGGTAGCAGAGTTAATGGGTGGGGTTATAGAGTTAATGTGTGGGATAGTAGAGCCTGGGGGTGTTGATGTGTGAAGAAACCGTAGAATTTTATACGAACATAAATACAAACACTATAAAACCCAACAAACATTCTGAGCTTCCGCTCACCAAATATATCTAACAAATCAAACATGTCTCAGTGTCCTAATGGCTGACATAATCCACTCCCCTTGCCCCGCACCCCCCCCCCAGTCTGGCTCACCCTCTGGATGCGCCCCTGAGTGGCCATGCAGCGGCGCTGTGGGGGGGAGAGATCTTCGTTTCGGGGGGGTTTAACTGCAAGTACCAGTGCCTGGTGTCCATGTTCCTGTACCACCCGGAGAGAGGCAGCACCTACCTGAGGGACATGGCGGGTGATCGCGCCCTGCACTGCATGGAGAGCCTGGGGGGGCGTCTGTACGTGGCGGGGGGGCTGTGCAACCTGCGCAGCTACTACACCGACCAGCTGGCGTGTGAGGCGTATGACCCGCGCGGTGACAGCTGGACTACGCTGGCACCCCTGCCCGTCCCCCACGCGGGCGCGGGCTCCGCCGTGCTGGAGGGCAGGCTCTACCTG
Source organism: Anguilla japonica (assembly GCA_025169545.1). Taxonomy (NCBI): domain Eukaryota; kingdom Metazoa; phylum Chordata; class Actinopteri; order Anguilliformes; family Anguillidae; genus Anguilla; species Anguilla japonica. Next base: position 574,449 of record CM045889.1, on the reverse strand, counting down.
CTGGGCGGGTACTGCCAGGACGACCACAGCGACTCCCAGCTGGTGCACAGGTACTACCCCCCCTCCCAGACCTGGGAGAGCATGGGGCGCATGCCTGTGCCTAACACTGACATACGAGCCTGCCTGTGCACCCTGCCCCCCCATTTACGCCACTGACACCCCAACACTGCTGAACCCCCTTTACCACACTGACACCCCAACACTGCTGAACCCCCTTTACCACACTGACACCCCAACACTGCTGTACCCCCTTTACCACACTGACACATCAACACTGCTGTACCTCCTTTACCACACTGACACCCCAACACTGCAGTACCCCCTTTACCACACTGACACCCCAACACTGCTGAACCCCCTTTACCACACTGACACCCCAACACTGCTGAACCCCCTTTACCACACTGACACCCCAACACTGCTGTACCTCCTTTACCACACTGACACCCCAACACTGCAGTACCCCCTTTACCACACTGACACCCCAACACTGCTGAACCCCCTTTACCACACTGACACCCCAACACTGCTGAACCCCCTTTACCACACTGACACCCCAACACTGCTGAACCCCCTTTACCACACTGACACCCCAACCCTGCTGAACCCCCTTTACCACACTGACACCCCAACACTGCTGAACCCCCTTTACCACACTGACACCCCAACACTGCTGAACCCCCTTTAACACACTGACACCCCAACACTGCTGTACCCCCTTTACCACACTGACACCCCAACCTGCTGAACCCCCTTTACCACACTGACACCCCAACACTGCTGAACCCCCTTTACCACACTGACACCTCAACACTGCTGAACCCCCTTTAACACACTGACACCCCAACACTGCTGAACCCCCTTTACCACACTGACACCCCAACACTGCTGAACCCCCTTTACCACACTGACACCCCAACACTGCTGTACCCCCTTTACCACACTGACACCCCAACACTGCTGTATCTCCTTTACCACACTGACACCCCAACACTGCTGTACCTCCTTTATCACACTGACACCTCAACACTGCTGTACCTCCTTTACCACACTGACACCCCAACACTGCAGTACCCCCTTTACCACACTGACACCCCAACACTGCTGTACCCCCTTTACCACATTGACACCCCATCACTGCTGAACCCCCTTTACCACACTGACACCCTAACACTGCTGAATCCCCTTTACAACACTGACACCCAAACACTGCTGTACCCCCTTTACCACACTGACACCCCAACACTGCTGAACCCCCTTTACCACACTGACACCCCAACACTGCTGTACCTCCTTTACCACACTGACACCCCAACACTGCTGAACCCCCTTTACCACACTGACACCCCAACACTGCTGAACCCCCTTTACCACACTGACACCCCAACACCGCTGAACCCCCCTGAATGCCCCCTACACAGGGCACGATCAGTCACCCAATGCCCCCTACACAGGGCATGATCAGTCACCCAATGCCCCCTACACAGGGCATGATCAGTCACCCAATGCCCCCTACGCAGGGCATGATCAGTCACCCAATGCCCCCTACGCAGGGCATGATCAGTCACCCAATGCCCCCTACGCAGGGCATGATCAGTTACCCAATGCCCCTACACAGGGCATGATCAGTCACCCAATGCCCCCTACGCAGGGCATGATCAGTCACCCAATGCCCCTACACAGGGCATGATCAGTCACCCAATGCCCCTACACAGGGCATGATCAGTCACCCAATGCCCCCTACGCAGGGCATGATCAGTCACCCAATGCCCCTACACAGGGCATGATCAGTCACCCAATGCCCCTACACAGGGCATGATCAGTCACCCAATCCCCCCTACATAGGGCATGATCAGTCACCCAATGCCCCCTACACAGGGCATGATCAGTCACACAATGCCCCCTACACAGGGCATGATCAGTCACCCAATGCCCCCTACACAGGGCATGATCAGTCACCCAAAGCAGGAGCTGACTGGCTTTCTGTTGGAAGAGCGGTGTGGTTTTCCTCCCACAGAGCTGCAGACTGTGCCATGGTGCCCACAGGCCACACATGCTGTCTCACATCCTGATAAAAACTCTCTCCTGGAGTTTCCATGTTTTTCTCACTATCTGTGAGAAATAGGTATACAGTATATATATATATATATATATATATATATATATATATATATATATATATATATATATATATATATACAGTAGCTAGCAAACACAAGCGGAAAATTTAGTGGTTAATAATCTAATTTCTGCTGATTAAGCATAGTAAAAATAATGCTTTGAAAGTTGGCAATCAGACTAACAATTCCTTTTAATTGTAAACAGATTGGTGTGGAAATATTCCTAATAAAATATTATAATTATTTTAAACAAACCAATTATTTGGCACTGATATTAGATAAAATACACAGACTTGGTTTCAGTGTTTGTGCATTGTGTATATGTGTGTTTGCATGGGGGGGGGGGGGGGGGGGGGGGGTGAGAGAGAGAGTCATGTTATAAATCAAAAGCATTTTTACTGAGGAATGATAGAGTCTAATCAACCACTACAAACATAACTATATTTACCTGAGAGATCCATCTTTTTCATTTATACACATGTAGTATATTTGTGAGATATTCTGTATTATATATTACATCTAAGCCAATTATACACTATGTGACCAAAAGTATCTGGACACCCCTTGGTCTGGGGCTGTTTGTCATGGCTTGGGCTAGGCCCCAGTGAAGGCAAATCTTACTGCTTCAGCATACAATCACATTGTAGATGATTCTATGCTTCACCAACAGTTTGGGGAAGGCCTTTTCCTGTTTCAGCATGACAATGCCCCTGGGCACACAGCGAGGTCGATATTTTGTGGAAGAACTTGACTGGCCTGCACAGAGCCCTGACCTCAACCCCATCCAACACCTTTGGGATCAATCAGAAAGCCAACTGTGAGCCAGGCCAAATCGCCCGATCAGTTCCCGACCTCACTAATGCTCTTCTGGCTGAATGGAAGCAAATCCCTGCACAAATGCTCCAACACAGTATAAAGTCTTCACAGAAGAGTGGAGGTTGTTTTAACAGCAAAGGGTTGACCAACTCCATGTTAATGCCCATAATTTTGGATGAGATGTTGGATGTCAGGTGTCCACATACTTTTGGCCATGTAATGCATCTCACTATAAATTATTTTCATTTTCAATATTGCAACCATTACAGTTATTTAACAGTACAGAGAAACCCTAGTTTACAGTGATATCCAGGGTTTGGGGTTAAACAGTATGTACAGGGCCAGTGCACGTGTGCATTACAGTAATGACAGGTGTGCTTCATATGCACACAGGTGGGGGAGCAGAGTTTACAGGTGGGGGGGGGACAGAGTTTACAGGTGGGGGGGGGCAGAGTTTACAGGTGAGGGGGACAGAGTTTACAGGTGGGGGGGCAGAGTTTACAGGTGAGGTGGACAGAGTTTATAGTTGGGGGAACAGAGTTTACAGGTGGGGGAGCAGAGTTTACAGGTGGGGGGCAGAGTTTATAGATGAGGTGGGGGCAGAGTTTACAGGTGGGGGGGCAGAGTTTACAGGTGGGGGGACAGAGTTTACAGGTGGGGGGAACAGAGTTTACAGGTGGGGGCCAGAGTTTATAGGTGAAGGGGGCAGAGTTTATAGGTGAGGGGGGGACAGAGTTTACAGGTGGGGGGAACAGAGTTTACAGGTGGGGGGGGCAGAATTTATAGGTGAGGGGGGGCAGAGTTTATAGGTGAGGGGGGACAGAGTTTACAGGTGGGGGGGCAGAGTTTATAGGTGAGGGGGGGACAGAGTTTACAGGTGGGGGGGAACAAAGTTTACAGGTGGGGGGGCAGTTTACAGGTGAGGGGGCAGAGTTTATAGGCTAAAGCAGGGTGTCAGATGTCAGTCTGAGGCAACAGCAAAACCATGAGGATGATGATGACAGACAGAGGCATGATGAGGAGGAGAGGCCACATGGGCATTGACCACACCCCTGACCACACCCTGTGCCACACCCTGCTTCTGGGGTCTTCAGTCGGAGCTCCATGTAGTGTCCTTCCACAGGGTCGACACAGAACCAATGGTCTCACCTGAGATACACTTTCCTGAGAGAGAGGGAGAGAGAGACAGTAGGTGTGTAGTAGGTGTGTAATAGATTAATTATAGGTGTGGAGTAGGTGTGTAATAGATTAGTTATAGGTGTGTAGTAGGTGTGTAATGGATTAATTGTAGGTGTGTAGTAGCTGTGTAATAGATTAGTTATAGGTGTGTAGTAGATGTGTAATAGCACCTCCAGGATAGTGTGGTTGTGGGTGCGGTGAGGGCTGAGGCGGAGACTCCAGCGATGGGCTCTGTGGCTCCGCCCCCCATCATCCTCACTCTCTGTGGTGTCCTGCCGTGCTAATCGCTGCCGCCGCCGCCTCCGAGAGCTCATTCGCTGAAGAGGGCTACCCCCCTGCAGTCTGCGCCAATCACAGCACAAAGAAAGCCGAGAGCTCATTCGCTGGAGAGGACTACCCCCCTGCAGTCTGCGCCAATCATAGCACAAAGAAAGCCGAGAGCTCATTCGCTGCAGAGGACTACCCCCCTGCAGTCTGGGCCAATCACAGCACAAAGACAGCTGAGAGCTCATTCGCTGGAGAGGACTACCCCCCTGCAGTCTGGGCCAATCACAGCACAAAGACAGCTGAGAGCTCATTCGCTGGAGAGGACTACCCCCTTGCAGTCTGGGCCAAGCACAGCACAAAGACAGACAGTCCTGCATGTGTCTACAGGAACATGTGTGCACTGTGTGCGATTTGTGAATTGTGCGTATGTAAGCTAATGTGTGTACAATAATGGGGTGTATGTGCATAATGCAACAGATTGTACAGCATGTGTAAACAGTAAATTACAGTTAATTGTTTGTGCGCATGGTGTATTATAGCATATGTGTATGATGTATTGTGTATAGAATGTATGTATGGTGTTTGTAAAGTTTATTGTGAATGTTTATATGCATGGTGTATAGTCTATGCGTATTGTGTGCATATAGTGCACAGTGTGTGTGTATAGTATATAATGAATGTGTATTGTGTATTCATATGGTGCACAATGTACATTGTATTGTAACACACAGCATATAAGGTACCTGTTGTCTGTGTCCTCTATATCAGCATCAGCATCACTGTCTCCCTGTGGGTCTGAAAGCAGACACTCCTCCTGTAGGGGAATGTAGAGTATATTAGTGCTGTGTACAGTGACAAGGGGCACTAACACAACACTAATATTCTCTACTACAGTGACAGAGAGCGCTAACACAGCACTAATATACTCTACTACAGTGATAGGGAGCGCTAACACAGCACTAATATACTCTACTACAGTGATAGGGGGCGCTAACACAGCACTAATATACTCTACTACAGTGATAGGGGATGCTAACACAGCACTAATATACTCTACTACAGTGATGGGTGCTAACACAGCACTAATATACTATACTACAGTGACAGGGAGCGCTAACACAGCACTAATATACTCTACTACAGTGATAGGGGATGCTAACACAGCACTAATATACTCTACTACAGTGATGGGTGCTAACACAGCACTAATATACTATACTACAGTGACAGGGAGCGCTAACACAGCACTAATATACTCTACTACAGTGATAGGGGGCGCTAACACAGCACTAATATACTCTACTACAGTGACAGGGGGTGCTAACACAGCACTAATATACTATACTACAGTGACAGGAAGTACTAACACAGCACTAATATACTCTACTACAGTGATAGCGGGCGCTAGCACAGCACTAATATACTCTACTACAGTGATAGGGGGTGCTAACACAGCACTAATATACTATACTACAGTGACAGGAAGTACTAACACAGCACTAATATACTCTACTACAGTGATAGCGGGCGCTAGCACAGCACTAATATACTCTACTACAGTGATAGCGGGCGCTAGCACAGCACTAATATACTCTACTACAGTGATAGGGAGCGCTAACACAGCACTAATATACTCTACTACAGTGAGCACAGCACTACTACATATATACTCTAACACAGCACTCTACTACAGTGATAGGGAGCGCTAACACAGCACTGATATACTCTACTACAGTGACAGGGGGCGCTATAAGACAGACTCACCCTCAGAGAATGGGGGCCACAGCAGTGCGAGCACCAACCCTGCTCATACACACACTCCTTGCCCTGACTACACACACACACCCTGCTCATATCAACACCATCCACACCCTCCACCTACCAGAGAAAGAGAGAGAGAGAGCCAATACAGTAAATACAGCACAATACAGTACATTAGCATTGCACTGAGAGATAATACAGTATATACACACTGCACACTACATTACATTAATACTGCACTGAGAGAGAGGGTAATACAGTATATACCCTCTGCACCGAGAGAGAGGTTTAATACAGTATATACACACTGCATACTACAGTACATTAACACTGCACTGAGAGAGAGGGTTAATACAGTATATACACACTGCACACTACAGTACATTAACACTGCACTGAGCGAGAGGGTTAATACAGTATATACACACTGTACACTAAAGTACATTAACACTGCACTGAGAGAGGGCTAATACAGTATATACCCACTGCACACTACAGTACATTAACACTGCACTGAGAGAGGGTTAACACATTATATACACACTGCACTGAGAGAGGGTTAATGCAGTATATACACACACTGCACACTACAGTACATTAGCACAGCACTGAGAGGGTTAATTTACACACTTGTCTGCAGTGTGTGTTTGTGTGTGTGTGTGTGTGTGTGTGAGAGAGAGAGAGAGAGGTGGGGTAAAGAATGAACTTGGGAGACAGGACACAGTTGTTACTTGATCGGGATAACAGGTATGTAGCTGCAAATAATATAATTTTAACAAAATGGCTATGCAGCGGAGCACTGTCAGACTGTTGTGTTACAGAAGCGATTACACACAAGCACCAAGTGCTGTACCTCGCAGTCACGCGCAGAGCTTTCACCGGTGGGAAAGGGCGCGCTGGGATCTGAGTCGCGTGGCTTCATCCTCCTGCTGTTCCCGCAAAGCCGCGGCTCTCGGTCCTCTGGAGAAACGCCTTCGCAAGAGAGAGCGAGAAAACGCGTTCTCTGTCACCACATCTCACCCTCTTCTGTCGCTCACGCGCTACACGAATGTTTTAAGTTGTTATGTAAATATGAATGCGAATGACGTCACTTAGAAAATAAGGGAAATATGTTTGGTTGAAATATAGCCTATATAATCATGTCATAATGCAAACATTTTGAAACTTATCGTTTAACGCATAAAGAATACTCTCTTGCCATGTCAGAGTCAGGCAGCCAAATGGATGGGAGAAAAGCAATCATAGGCAAGTGGTGTGTATTGCTGTAGCCCGTTTTTTGTCTTCTCGGCAGCTGGTTTAATCTTAAATTCCGTAATAAGCCAGCACAAATATTCATTGCGTGACAACTTTTTCGACAGAAGGACAGAAAACATCTTTGGCATTTTCTCCAATTAAACCAGATGTGCAGTCTAAAACAAACTAAAGATGGGCTACCTTCATGACTGCAACTGCACTGGTACATCAGAATTCCGAATCGTCTCATACGGTATTATGTAATATCAAAGCAATGTTACCCCAGCCATCGTTACTCAGTCCAAAATTAAGCATTACCGATGTACAATAATATGAAATGTCTTACTAGCGGATTTTTACATTGCAGTTGTTCCGCAAATAGGCTCCCTTTAACTTTACATCGTGGTTAAAACTCCGTGTGATGTTTGAAGAATTTTTAACGTAGCCTACCATTGCTCCAAAATATTTTCCTCTGAAAATCCTTATAACTATAGACTGTCTTCTGTATGACTGACATAGGCTACATAGCTGTAAAAAATTCCCACGGGCTACTAAAATGGAAGCTCACAGAGTGCCTAAAATAATTGACATTGTCATCAGCTATGAGCGCCAGCACTCGAGCGCTCACTGACACTGTCAGCGCAAGCATCGGGGGCGCGCCTACCACCTACTAAATTCCAAAACAATCCGCGGGGGTTTACGGACCGCCGGGGTGGGCCAGGGGTTCTGATGTTTCTACGCACCAGTCATAAATCTGCAAAAGGGCGGAAAGACAACCACATACACCAATCGCGGTTCTCAAGATAAAAAGAGGCGGTTTCAAAGGCGGGACACACCCGATGTCTTCTTCCGAAGGTATGATTAGATAGATGATGACAAATCATGACCAATCATAATCGAGGGGAGCAGTGTGCCAGTTTACACATGTAGGGCGCTTTGTGTCGCGTTGGGAATGCACTGTCCAGTTATTCGGGGACCTGGCCGATAATCTGACCGCCAATTACTACAGCACATCGGGGTCTCATGTAATCAGGAGAGTTTCAAACATGCGATTCCACGCAGGTGAAATTAGAAACCTACGGCACCATCAGTTTCGATGCAACGTCGTCCTGAATAAAAATTTAAACTTAACCTTGAAATGGGATCAGTGCCAGCCTCGAACAGAGAAATTCTGCTTTATTCTTTAATTCGCGTGTACTACGCTATTTTTTTCCCCAATGGCGACACGATTTTATGTAATATAAACAACTATACTGGCGCTTGAGAATATGAACGATTTGACAGGAATTCAGTTTTTCCCCGTTCCAAGCGACAGACCGGGACTTTCCTCAGTTAGCGTTAATGGGCGGTAATTATGGAGGTCCCATGAGCCCAAATTCAAACAAACGGAAGTCTGGAGATGTTCAGACGGAGACAGACCGCACAATCAGACATGCAGAGGAGAAACTTGTGCAGCCCGGTTAAAAATCGCAACATGAAAACACATTAAACGCACAGTTCAGTAATTAATGTTCTTGGGTCATATATGAGTAAATGTTAATACATTCTTAAATGGCATTATCTTACATTCATTAACAGTTGCCCTTACCCAGAGCGACTTAGAACGTAGGAACATATACATGCGGTCGCCTGATTAATGTGACCAATGGCGAACAACATCCCCAGACCAGCGAGTGGAGGTGCAGCATCACTAAAGCAAGCTAACCCAGTCATAGAGAACTTCAGTCGGGTCAAAACCTATATATGCAGTCCGCCAATGTGGAAATAAGTGAAGTACAGAGCACACACACACACACACACACACACACATACTCACACAGACACATGCATACGCCCCAGACACATGCATACGCACACACACACTCACACAGACACAGACACACACACACACACACACACTCACACTCACACACACACACAAACACACACACACGCATGTTTGTATTGCTATACTTGTGAAGACTTTCCATTGACTTACGTTCGTTCCGTAACCCCTAACCCTAACCCCAGCCACTACATGCCTAACCTTAACCCTAACCTTAACTTAATTGTAACCCTAACCCTAAGTCTTAACCGTAAAACAGCCTATTGAACTTGTGGGGACCAGCAAAAGGTCCCCACCTTGTGTAATTTTCCTCATCTTTTTATCCTTGTGGGGACATTTGGTTCTCACAAAGATAGTAATACATGCCCACACACACACACAGTAATACCTTATTCAGACCTGGGTCAACTTATTTCTGATTACTGAGACATTATTGGTCAGTTATTAATTATTAGTAGTTAACACACCTTAATATTTTCACAGTATTCTTTCACACGATTGTACGTTTTGTTATGGGTTTGTTTTGTTGCAATACCTTAAGGCACATTTTAGCAGCATCTCATGTTTTTAAAAATCCAGTGTTTACAATTTTTAGTAGCATCTAGTGTTTTGAATACGTATTTCACACAGGTTTTACCCTGATACTAACTTCAAGAAACTGTATTAATTTTTGCATGCCACTTCACTCAGAAAGAAGTATGACTGCAAAATTGAAAAAGTAAAATGTTAGTAAGCAGAGGGAGTGACAGAGAGGGGTGGGGAGGGATTTCTATCGGTGGTTTTGTGTAAACAGGCTGTAATATAAACAGGAGATGAGGAAGTGATAATGAGATTAAGGGAAAGGGTGCAACACAAACAATTCAAACTGAAGCACAGCCACACAGAGATACCCTGCATTCAGTGAGAGAATCTGCATTCAGCGAGATACCCTGCATTCAGCGAGATACCCTCCATTCAGCGAGATACCCTGCATTCAGCGAGATACCCTCCATTCCGTAAGAGAACCTGCGCTCACAGAGAGAACCTGCATCCAGCAAGAGAACCTGCATCCAGTGAGAGAACCTGCACTCACAGAGAGAACCTGCATCCAGCAAGAGAACCTGCATCCAGTGAGAGAACCTGCACTCACAGAGAGAACCTGCATCCAGCAAGAGAACCTGCATCCAGTGAGAGAACCTGCACTCACAGAAATACTGCAGATACAGAGGGAAAGATACACAGACATACGGGTAGATGTGGATATGATGTGGTGAGGCAGCGACAGGAGCATGATGATGATGATGAGATGAAGACAAGACCACCAGCCAGTCACAGAATTGACGTGGAGCGGGAGAGCCAATGAAACAAGCCGACGCTGAGAGGCCCCTCCCTCTGGGACTTGACGAACTCTGGCCCTCCTTCTTCAGCCCCACACCCCGGCTCCGCCTAAACACCTTGGATTTCTCAGACCTGTGGGACGAGGAGGACCTGGGCCTGGACAGCGCAGAGGAGAACAGGGCCCTGTCCTCTCAGGACTTCCCAAAATCAGCTCCTCCTCCTCCACCTGCTCCGCCCCCTCCACCCGGCCCACCACGCCCTGCCCCGCCCACCAGCCGTACTCTCCGGCTCCACTGGAGGGCGCTGCACCACCTGCCCCTCCTCCCTCGCATTGGACACTTTGGACCCCAAACAATCTGGGCGGGGCTTGAACCCGTGGAGCTTGACACCCAAAACCTGGAGCACCTTTTTGAGAGCAAAAACAATAATACCCTCAGTGTGGAGGGGGCAAGGAGGGTGAGTCTGCCATACTGTAGTGCACAGTGTATATATACTGTATTAACCCTCTCTCTCAGTGCAGAGTGTATATACTGTATTAACCCTCTCTCAGTGCAGTGTGTATATACTGTATTAACCCTCTCTCTCAGTGCAGTGTGTATATACTGTATTAACCCTCTCTCTCAGTGCAGAGTGTATATACTGTATTAACCCTCTCTCAGTGCAGTGTGTATATACTGTATTAACCCTCTCTCTCAGTGCAGTGTGTATATACTGTATTAACCCTCTCTCAGTGCAGTGTGTATATACTGTATTAACCCTCTCTCTCAGTGCAGTGTGTATATACTGTATTAACCCTCTCTCTCAGTGCAGAGTGTATATACTGTATTAACCCTCTCTCAGTGCAGTGTGTATATACTGTATTAACCCTCTCTCTCAGTGCAGAGTGTATATACTATATTAACCCTCTCTCAGTGCAGTGTGTATATACTGTATTAACCCTCTCTCTCAGTGCAGTGTGTATATACTGTATTAACCCTCTCTCAGTGCAGAGTGTATATACTGTATTAACCCTCTCTCAGTGCAGTGTGTATATACTGTATTAACCCTCTCTCTCAGTGCAGTGTGTATATACTGTATTAACCCTCTCTCAGTGCAGAGTGTATATTCTGTATTAACCCTCTCTCTCAGTGCAGTGTTAATGTTCTGTAGTGTTCAGTCAGTCAGCTTTCTCAGTGCAGTGTTAATGTACTGTAGTGTTTAGTCAGTTAGAGCTAATTTCTCTCAGTGCAGTGTTAATGTACTGCGGTGTTCAGTCAGTCAGTGCTAATCTCTCAGTGCAGTGTTAATACTCTGTAGTGTTCAGTCAGTGCTAATCTCGCTCCGTACAGTGTTAATATACTGTAGCATTCAGTCAGTGCTAATCTCTCTCAGTGCAGTGTTAATACTCTGTAGTGTTCAGTCAGTGCTAATCTCTCTCAGTGCAGTGTTAATACTCTGTAGTGTTCAGTCAGTGCTAATCTCTCTCAGTGCAGTGTTAATATACTGTAGCATTCAGTCAGTGCTAATCTCTCTCAGTGCAGTGTTAATACTCTGTAGTGTTCAGTCAGTGCTAATCTCTCTCAGTGCAGTGTTAATGTACTGTAGTGTGCAGTCAGTGTGTGTTCTTTCTCTCTCTCAGAGACAGCACTATATCTCTGTGTTGACGGTAAAGCGCAGTAACATCATCACCATCACCCTCAGCAGCCTGCCCCCTCCTCACCTGCTGCCCCCCGCCATCCTGCGCATGGACTGCTGTGTGCTGGACCGGGAGGACCTGCAGGTCAGGTGGCCCCACCTAAACCTGCCCACACAGACAGGAGTCACTACTAATCACTGTCGGTGTCACTAACCAATGAGCTTCCCATGCTCTTGGCCACCTGGCCAATAGAGTCAGAATTACAATGAGTGACAGACCTACTGGCCAATAATGTAAGATTTTACTGAGTGACCAACCTATGGACAAAAAGAGTTAGACTTCCCTGTGTGACTGACAGACTGGCAAATAATGTAAAACTTTACTGAGCGACCAAACTACTGACCAATAGAGTTAGCTTCCCTGTGTGACTGACAGACTGGCCAATAACGTAAGACTTTACTTACTGGCCTTCAGATCTCCATGTTCTTCCTTCCCTCTATAGAAGCTACAGGCTCTGGTGCCCAGTCAGGAGGAGCTGTGCCTCATCCAGGAGGCCCAGGCCCGGTCCCCAGGCTCACCATTGGCCCCGGCTGAGCTCTGTCTCACCACGCTGGGAGCCATCCCTCACCTGAGACCAAGGCTTCAGCTCTGGGCCTTTGCTTTAGACTATGACACACTTGAAAGAGTAAGAGGCAGCCTAAAGAGGTTAAAGGGATGTAGATATTACATGGGTGTAGAGTGTAGATGTTATGGGGGTGTAGGAGCGTAGGTTGTAGATTATATAGGGGTGTAGGGTATAGAGTATAAATGGGTGTAGGGATTAGAGGTTGTAGGTGTGCAGGGTTTAGAGGTTGTAGGGCATAGAGGTTATAGGGGTGTAGGGTTACAGAAGTTGTAGGGGTGTAGGGTTTAGAGGTTGTAGGGCATAGAGGTTATAGGGGTGTAGGGTTTAGATGTTGTAGGGGTGTTGGGTGCAGAAGTTGTAGGGGTGCAGGGTTTAGAGCTTGTAGTGGTGTAGGGATTAGAGGTTGTAGTGGTGTAGGGGTGTAGGATTTAGAGGTTGTAGGATTGTAGGGATATAGGGATTAGAGGTTGTAGAGTTTGTAGGGCATAGAGGTTATAGGGGTGTAGGATTTAGAGGTTGTGGGATTGTGGGGGTGTAGGGGTTAGAGGCTGTAGAGGTTGTAGGCAATAGAGTTTATAGGGGTGTAGGGATTAGACGTTGTAGGGGTGTAGGGTGTAGAAATTAGAGGTTGTAGGATTGTAGGGGTGTAGGGATTAGAGGTTGCAGGGGTGTAGGGATTAGACATTATAGGGGTATAGGGATTAGAGGTTATAGGGGTGTAGGGATTAGAGGTTATAGGGGTGTAGGGATTAGAGGTTGTAGAGCATAAAGGTTATAGGGGTGTAGGGATTAGAGGTTATAGGGGTGTAGGGATTAGAGGTTGTAGGGGTGTAGGGATTAGACGTTATAGGGGTGTAGGGATTAGAGGTTATAGGGGTGTAAGGATTAGAGGTTGTAGGGGTGTAGGGATTAGAGGTTGCAGGGGTGTAGGCATTAGATGTTATAGGGGTGTAGGGATTAGAGGTTATAGGGGTGTAGGGATTAGAGGTTGTAGAGCATAAAGGTTATAGGGGTGTAGGGATTAGAGGTTGTAGGGGTGTAGGGATTAGACGTTATAGGGGTGTAGGGTTTAGAGGTTGTAGGGGTGTAAGGATTAGAGGTTGTAGGGTGTAGGCTTTAGAGGTTGTAGGGTTGTAGGGTGCAGAAATTGTAGGGGTGGAGAGATTAGAGGTTGTAGGGGTGTAGGGTGCAGAAGCTGTAGGGGTGTAGGGTGCAGCAGTTGTAGGGGTGTAGGGTGCAGAGGTTGTAGAGTTGTAGGGTGCAGAAGTTGTAGGGGTGGAGAGATTATATTATGACTCTTTTCATGTTACCTTTGGTTTAACCCTGTCACACCGTTCACAGCAGACTGCATTGCCGTCTCTGTCTTGCTCTCGGACAGGAAATTGCAGAGCCTCTATTTCACCTGAAGCAGGCCATGGAGCAGCTGGCCACCAGCCAGACCTTCCACCGTATCTTAGCAACTGTGCTAGCCATCGGCAACTTTCTCAACGGATGCAAGGTGTGCCTGTCCATCTCTGTCAGAGACATGCTCACTGTGAGCTGTTTCAGTTCCCTCCCTCCCTCATCCCTCTCTCCCTCTCTCTCCCTGGGCAGGCACGGGGGTTCGAGCTCAGTTACCTGGGAAAGCTGTCTCAGGTGAAGGACACACACAGCCGGCAGCCACTGCTTCAGCACGTCTGTGCTTTGCTGCTGCAGCTCTACCCACAATCCTCGGACCTGCTCTCCGAGCTCACAGCCGTCACACGCGCCAGCAAGGTAGGTTTACCTGTGTGTGCGTGGGCATGAGTGTGTGTGCGTGTGTGAGTGTGTGCATGTGTGAATGTGTGTGTGAGCGTGTGCACGTGCGTGAGTGTGTGTGCGTGTGCGAATGTGTGTCTGAGCGTGTGGGTGTGTGTGCATGTGTGAATGCATGTGTGAGCGTGTCCATGTGTGTGTGTGTATGCATGTGTGTGAGCATGTGCGTGAATGTGTGAACATGTTTGTCTGTGTGTGTGTAAGTGTGAGTGTGTGAATGTGTGTGTGAGCATGTGCGGGTGTGTGCATGTGTGAATGTGTGTGTGAGTGTGTGTGTGTGTGTGTGTGTGCATGTGTGTGAGCGTGTGCGTGAATGTGTGAACATGTTTGTGTGTGTATGAGTGTGTGTGCGTGTGCATGTGTGAATGTATGTTTGAGCGTGTGCGTGTGTGTGAATGTGTGTGTGTGTGTACGTGCATGTAAGTGTGTGTGCATGTGCAGATTTGTGCCTGTGTGTGAGTGTGTGTGTGTACATGCATGTGCACATTTGTGACTCTGGGTTTGAGTGAGAGAATGTGTTTCTGTGTGTGGGTTTGAGAGAGGGAGTGTGTTTCTGTGTGTGTGGGTTTGAGAGAGGGAGTGTGTTTCTGTGTGTGTGGGTTTGAGTGAGAGAGTGCGTTTCTGTGTGTGTGGGTTTGAGAGAGGGAGTGTGTTTCTGTGTGTGTGGGTTTGAGAGAGGGAGTGTGTTTCTGTGTGTGTGGGTTTGAGAGAGAGAGGGAGTGTGTTTCTGTGTGTGGGTTTGAGAGAGGGAGTGTGTTTCTGTGTGTGTGGGTTTGAGTGAGAGAGTGTGTTTCTGTGTGTGTGGGTTTGAGAGAGGGAGTGTGTTTCTGTGTGTGTGGGTTTGAGAGAGGGAGTGTGTTTCTGTGTGTGTGGGTTTGAGAGAGGGAGTGTGTTTCTGTGTGTGTAATGAATGGGGGCTGGCAGATGAAATGTCCATCATTGATTGGCCTCTATTGGACGGCAGTAATCAATATGGGCCCGTTTCTGTCCTGCCTGTAGTGCTGGGAGTCATATTTTTATGTGTTTTCATTGGCTGCCAGCGCAGACCATGGGCTGCATCAGTGCCCGTTCAATAGCCCTCTCACAGTAAGCTCCTCCCCCAGTGGGAGCCCTCTCACAGTAAGCTCCTCCCCCAGTGGGAGCCCTCTCATAGTAAGCTCCTCCTCCAGTGGGAGCCCTCTCACAGTAAGCTCCTCCCCCAGTGGGAGTACTCGCAGGTGGGGTCAAACCTTGCGCAGCTGCAGGCCCGCTGCAAGGCATGCTGGGAGCAGCTGAACCTGCTGGAGCAGGTGGAGGACGGGCAGGAGCATGCGGAGAGCCTGAGAAAGAAACTCCCTCACTTCCTGAGAGAGAGCGAGGAGAGACTGAGCATTCTGAAGGCTGTACATCGCCGAGTCATCAACAGGTACCTCAACCCCCTTATTCACCAATCAACAGCCACCACCGCCCCCTTATTCACCAATCAACAGCCACCACCGCCCCCTTATTCACCACTCAACAGCCACCACAACCCCCTTATTCACCAATCAACAGCCACCTCAACCCCCTTATTCCCCAATCAACAGCCATCACAACCCCCTTATTCACCAATCAACAACCACCACAACCCCCTTATTCACCAATCAAAAACTACCACAACCCCCTTATTCACCAATCAACAGGTACCTTAACCCCCTTATTCACCAATAAACAGCCACCACAACCCCCTTATTCACCAATCAACAGCCACCTCAACCCCCTTAATCACCAATCAACAGCCACCACAACCCCCTTATTCACCAATCAACAGCCACCGCAACCCCCTTATTCACCAATCAAAAACTACCACAACCCCCTTATTCACCAATCAACAGCCACCACAACCCCCTTATTCACCAATCAACAGCCACCTCAACCCCCTTATTCACCAATAAAAAACTACCACAACCCCTTTATTCACCAATCAACAGCCACCACAACCCCCTTATTCACCAATCAACAGGTACCTCAACCCCCTTATTCACCAATTAACAGCCACCACAACCCCCTTATTCACCAATCAACAGCCACCTCAACCCCCTTATTCACCAATCAACAGCCACCACAACCCCCATATTCACCAATCAACAGCCACCACAAACCCCCTTATTCACCAATCACCAGCCACCACCGCCCCCTTATTCACCAATCAACAGCCACCACCGCCCCCTTATTCACCAATCAACAGCCACCACCGCCCCCTTATTCACCAATCAACAGCCACCTCAACCCCCTTATTCCCCAATCAACAGCCACCACAACCCCCTTATTCACCAATCAACAGGTACCACAACCCCCTTATTCACCAATCAACAGCCACCTCAACACTCTTATTCACCAATCAACAGGTACCACAACCCCCTTATTCACCAGTGATGGTCATAATTATGAGATAATGGTGAGGATGATGATGGTGCATGATCTCCTCTTCCTCTCGGCAGGTTCCACTCCTTCCTGCTGTATTTGGGGTACACTCCACAGTCAGTGCGCTCCCTGAGAGCGGAGACCTTCTGCAAAAGCATCAGCGACTTCGCTCTGGAATACAAAACCACTCGACACGCCATCCTCCAACAAAGGGAGAGAGAGGAGAGGGGCACCCCAAATACCCCCACCCCTCGCCATACCCCCACACAGGTACCCCAATACCCCCACCCCTCGCCATACCCCCACACAGGTACCCCAAATACCCCCACCCCTCGCCATACCCCCACACAGGTACCCCAAATACCCCCACCCCTCGCCATACCCCCACACAGGTACCCCAATACCCCCACCCCTCGCCATACCCCCACACAGGTACCCCAATACCCCCACCCCTAGCCACACCTCCACACAGGTACCACTAATACCCCCACCTCTAGCCACACCCTCACACAGGTACCACAAATACCCCCACCCCTAGCCACACCCCCACACAGTTACCACTAATACCCCCACCCCTAGCCATACCCTCACACAGGTACCCCAAATACCCCCACCACAAGCCACACCCCCCACAGGTACCCCAATACCCCCCACACCAAACCACACCCCCACACAGGTACCCCAATACCCCCAAATCACACCACCACACAGCTACCCCAATGACCCCAAATCACACCCCCACACAGGTACTGCAAATGCCCCCACCCCTAGCCACACCCCTACACAGGTAGCCCCAATACCCCCCAACCACACCCCTACACGGGTACTTCCAATACCCCCCCAACCCCACCCCTACACAGGTACCCCAATACCCCCCAACCACACCCCTATACAGGTACCCCAATACCCCCCAACCACACCCCTATACAGGTAGCCCAATACCCCCCAACCACACCCCTACATAGGTACCCCAATACCCCCCAACCACACCCCTCCGCAGGTACCACTGACAAACATGTCCCACCAAAGTGCCTTTGACTGCAAAATAAGTGATGGCAGTAGTGTAGGTATGTATAGTTATATATACTATATGACTATAATTATATTTGCTCACCCAGGAGAGTTTGGAGCAGTACATGTTGGAGGAGATTCTGCGCACACCTGAATCCACCCACTTTGACCCCATTCTGCCCCGTCACCGAAATAAACACACAGGTGAGACACACAACCGCACAGGTGAGACGTACGAACACATAGGTGAGACAAACGCACAGGTGAGACGTACGAACACACAGGTGAGACCAACGCACAGGTGAGACGTACAAACACATAGGTGAGACAAACGCACAGGTGAGACACACAACCGCACAGGTGAGATGTACGAACACACAGGTGAGACAAACGCACAGGTGAGACGTACAAACAGACAGGTGAGACACACAAACACACAGGTGAGATGTACGAACACACAGGTGAGACAAACGCACAGGTGAGACGTACAAACAGACAGGTGAGACACACTAACACACAGGTGAGATGTACGAACACACAGGGGAGACAAATGCACAGATGAGACATACAATCGCAAAGGGGAGATGTAGAAATGCACAGATGAGACAGATACTTAATACAGATGAGACAGCCAGGAGGGACCAGGAGGTTTTGGTAGGTGAAACTGTACCAGGGTTCACACAGAAGAGTCAGTACAAGCTGTGTGTCTTTGCAGGTGTTCTGTCCCGGAGGCTGAAGTGGTGAGAGGGAATCTGTCTGGGTGGCACACCTGGATTCACGGCACACTGGCTGCTCTGAAACTCACTGTTCCACAGACACACCGCCTGCACTTGGAGGATGAAGAACTAAAGCCTGCAGTTTCTCTCTCTCTCTCTCTCTCTCTCTCTCTCTCAACTCCATTGTAGCTCAGTGGAGTTCAAACCAAGAGTAGCTTTATCACACACATGCACACACACACACAATCACACACATGTAAACACACGCACAATCACACACGCACACAAGCACAGTGAAGCTGCTCAGTGGCCAACAATAAAGGATTGTGATTGTACTGGGCAGCTCCCAGGTGTGAATGTGTATGAGTGTGAAGCAGGGCGTTGCTGCAAAAGAGCATCCGTGCTCAGCGAACCTACCCTGGGTAAATAAAGGTTAAATAAAATTTTTTTTTAAAAAACATATCACATGCATATCTTGTTGGCCTTGCACGCTGGCACACTGCTCAGGGAAACATAGATAAGTCCTCACAAACAGAACAGTTCTCTCCTCCTTCTCTCCTCAGGGAAACATAGATAAGTCCTCACAAACAGAATAGTTCTCTCCTGCTTCTGTAGTCCTATAAGTGAGCAAACAGTGCAACAACATATACTTTACAAATTCAACACAATGAAAAATAAATTATTTTCTTAAATGCTATAATCTGTGTGTGCTTTTGTGCGTGTTTATTTGTGTGTGTGTGTGTGTGTGTATGTGTGTATGTGCGTGTCTGTGGGTTTGTGTACATGGGTATGTGTGTGTATATGTGTGTGTATACAGGTAGGTGAGTAGATATGTGTTTGTGTACATGGGTTTGTGTTTGTGTGTGTGTGTGTGTGGGTGGGTGGGTGAGTGGGTTTGTGTACATGGGTTTGTGTATGTGTGTATGTGGGCTTGTGTGTTTGTGTACATGGGTTTGTGTGTGTGTGTGTGTGTGTATGGGTGGGCTTGTGTGTTTGTGCACTTGGGTTTGTGTGTGTGTGTGTGTGTGTGTATGTGGGTGGGTGGGTTTGACTTTTCAAATGAGTGTGTGAATGTGCATGTATGTAAACAACAGTAACAACAGCTATTTTACCATGGCAAATAGTTATATTGTTGGTATTATTCTGATATGGTCTTTGAAAATAGACCTTGGATTTGGGATAGGTGCTGTAGAAATAAAACATTTATTATTATTATTATTATTATTATTATTATTGCATAATCATTGGATATTGGATTTCTTCTGGAATTATCGAAGTATATTAAACAATATTAAGTGAATGGCAGTCTACTGACTGTCATTCCTACTATCCAATTACCTTCCATGTCTCTTTCAGAAGGTGGGGCATAGCCATTCAAGTGACAGATATATTAACCACTAACGGGAACTTATGGCGGAATTGGGAGCCACTAAAACACGACTATTAAGAATTAAGAGCGGGGTTGCGTCAGCGAGTCCAATAGGCTTCGTAGTTCCATGCCTGCACCGGCAGGCTACCAGACGCCATTTCGTGAGAGACTGCGTTCTGCGCGTACGAACAATAAAAACAAGTTGTTTAGATCACAACATTTTACCTAGCTGATCACCCTTCTTAGTCTTTCGATTTAAGAGCCGTTTCTTCCATACCTATCCTTAGGAATTTAGATTTTTGTGATTTTCAACCCGTTTGGACCGGACTGTGATTATTTGGGGGTTTCTGTCGTTCATTTTGTGAAACACTGCAGGCAGCACAGTAGAGCTAGTATTAATTACCTTGCCGAATAGCTGGCTGTAAAATTTACTTCACTCTTAGAATTAAAAATTTCCCTCGACAAATGTCCCTCCATGCACTCGCTCCGGGAGTTTTGTAACAATACATTTTATTAAAGAAAATACGGGAAACGGCGTTCTTTTAAAGGAACAATGCTTTCATTAAATGGATTTTATCGTGGTTGAAATGGTAATCCTGTTATTATTAATATTTTACGTTTTGTTATTCATTACGCAAGTCTTCAATATACGTTTTTTAAATGGGCTTTTCTGAACTTTTCCACTGCTTACTGTTTAGGTTCATTGATGTGCCTTAAAACTTTGAATATCATTATGGCATACTACCATAGACAATAGAAATTACTACTGAGGTTGTTGAATTCGGTTAGTTGTAGTGAAGACCGAACAATTTGCCAATGAAATGTAAATATGTATTTTTATTTCCAGCGCATGAATGAAGAGGCAGACTGATACGCATGTGTACGCCCAGTTCTCTTGAAAACATTGCCTCTTTCACAAAATGTCCGAGCTTTGTACTGCAGCACTTTGAATGTTTGATCAGTGAGTTAAAATGTTTATCAGTGAATGAGTGACCAGTAAGTAGAGTGTGCTGTACTTTTGTTATTCGACCAGGTTAGCCTACCAGGTATTTCTCGCCGCAATCTATGGTTTTTTAAAAAGTAGGCTACAGTACAGTAATGGACTTCACCTGTCAGGTCGAAGGGACTATTGAATGTACAGTGGCTTCCAAAATTAGTTCCAAGGTCTGTGGACTTAAAGTAATCAAACATTATCAAAATTAAGCAACGTTACAGGTACCACAACAAACCTGCAGTCCTACATCTTCACCAGCAGATGGCAGTGACAGCCACAGTAACCGTTTGCTTTGTGATGTTACAGAGTGATAGTGGAGTTCATTTTGTAGCAGTAATTTTATTGTCTGGTGGAACATTTTGAATAAATTCATTTCTGCTGGGCTGTACCACATAAATTTTTTTTTAATTAATCTGATTTTTAAAAATGAGACCTTGCTGTGAGGCGACAGTGCAGCCCACTGCACCACCGGGCCGTCCCAATTACAGAGTAAAGTGCAGAAACATTTTTAGCGACATTTCAGTGACTTCTTAATTTTGTTACATTATTCCCCACTCTTTCCTCCATGTAGACTAATTCCTTTGGTACTGTAAACCACCACTACTCTACCACTACTTTATAGCATTACTCCCCTGGCTATCCCCCATCACAACTCTCCTCCAGCCTGACTCTCCTCCATTACTACTCTCCTCCATCACTACTCTCCTCCATTACTACTCTCCACCACTTCTCTCCTCCACCACTACTCTCCTCCATTACTGCTCTCCTCCACCACTACTCTCCTCCATCACTACTCTCCTCCACCCTGACTCTCCTCCATCACTACTCTCCTCCACCACTACTCTCTTCCATTACTACTCTCCTCCACCACTACTCTCCTCCATCACTACTCTCCTCCACCCTGACTCTCCTCCATCACTATTCTCCTCCACCACTACTCTCTTCCTACTCTCCTCCACCACTACTCTCTTCCATCACTACTCTCCTCCACCATGACTCTCCTCCATCAATACTCTCCTCCATTACTACTCTTTCATCACGACTCTCCTCCACCACTACTCTATCACTACTTTATATCATTACTCCACACAGACTCTCCTCCATCACTACTCTACCACTACTTAGCATTACTCCACCACTACTCTCCTCCACCCTGAGTCTCCTCCATCACTATTCTCCTCCACCACTAATCTATCACTACTTTATATCATTACTCCACTCTGACTCTCCTTCATTACTACTCTCCTCCACCACTAGTCTATCACTACTTTATATCATTACTGCACCCTGACTCTCCTCCATCACTACTCTCCTCCACCCTGACTCTCCTCCATCACTACTGTACCCTGTCATTCCTCTGCACTGTCACAGAAGTACTTCTCCTGTACTCACTGTTGCTACTGACAGACACTATTCTACAATGCTGCTTTAATCTGTTACTACTGACCACACCACACTACTCTGTTACTACTGACCACACTACACTCCTGCTTTACTCTGTTACTACTGTATTCTACAGTCCTGCGTTACTGTTACTACTGACCACACTATTTTACACTCCTGCTTTACTCTGTTACTACTGACCACACTATTTTACACTCCTGCTTTACTCTGTTACTACTGACCACACTATTCTACACTCCTGCTTTACTCTGTTACTACTGACCACACTATTCTACAGTCCTGCTTTACTCTGTTACTACTGACCACACTATTTTACACTCCTGCTTTACTCTGTTACTACTGACCACACTATTCTACACTCCTGCTTTACTCTGTTACTACTGACATGCTATTTTACACTCCTGCTTTACTGTGTTGCTACTGACCACACGATTCTACACTCCTGCTTTACTCTGTTACTATTGGGCTGTGCTGTTTGGGGGGGGGGGGGGGCAGGAATGGGCTGTGCTGTAAAGTTTGGGGGAGGGGGGGCAGGAATGGGCTGTGCTGTAAAGTTTGGGGGAGGGGGGGCAGGAATGGGTTGTGCTGTAAAGTTTGGGGGAGGGGGGGCAGGAATGGGTTGTGCTGTAAAGTTTGGGGGAGGGGGGGCAGGCATGGGCTGTGCTGTAAAGTTTGGGGGAGGGGTGGCAGGAATTGGCTGTACTGTAAAGTTTGGGGGAGGAGTGGCAGGAATGGGCTGTGCTGTAAAGTTTGGGAAAGGGGGGCAGGAAAGGGCTGTACTGTAAAGTTTGGGGGAGAGGGGCAGGAATGGGCTGTGCTGTAAAGTTTGGGGGAGGGGGGCAGGAATGGGCTGTGCTGTAAAGTTTGGGGGAGGGGGCAGGAATGGGTTGTGCTGTAAAGATTGGGGGAGGGGGGCAGGAATGGGCTGTGCTGTAAAGTTTGGGGGAGGAGGGCAGGAATGGGCTGTGCTGTAAAGTTTGGAGGAGGGGGGCAGGAATGCGCTGTGCTGTAAGGTTTGGGGGAGGGGGGCAGGAATGGGCTGTGCTGTAAAGTTTGGGGGAGGGGTGGCAGGAATAGGCTGTGCTGTAAAGTTTGGGGGAGGGGGGTGTGTTTGATGTTGAGGAGACTTTGTGCTGCCGGTCCACTCACTGCATGAGAATTAGAAACAGCTTTAGAGAACAAAACCAGAGGGACGGAGGGAGAGAGAGGGAGAGGGGGGAGACACAGAGAAGAACAGAGAGGGAAGATAAAAGGAGAGTGAGAGGGAGAGAGGGAGGGAAGGAGAGAGAGGGTCTTTGTGTGGGACTCTGCTTGGTGCCAGGAGTCTCCCATGGCTAGCAGAAGATCAGGTCACTTTCTCCCTCTCTCTTCTTATAGTCCTCAATCACACTTTTTCTTGCCTCTATTCTCTCTCTTTCTCCATTCTCCTCATCCCTCCCTCTTCTCCAATCCCTTAATATCGCTGTCTCTCAGCAGGAGATTTTAAGGCGAGGGTCAGATTTTAAGACTTTATTTTCCACGGAAGTGAGATTAGAAGGTTAGGTTTTAGCATAGCTATGTTTAAATAAAGTTCAGCCTCACTCCACATGCACAGCTGATTGTATGATGACTGACAAAATGGACAGCTGTAACTAGGTAGAGTGTGTGTGTGTCTGTATATGTGTGTGTGTTTGTGGGCATGTATTACTATCTTTGTGAGAACCAAATGTCCCCACAAGGATAGAAAGATGAGGAAAATTACGCAAGACCTTTTGCTGGTCCCCACAAGTTCAAGAGGCTGTTTTAGGGTTAGTCCTAATGTGAATATATTATATCTATTTTTTTTTTACTCCCCTTGCTATTGCACTATCCCTTTTGCTGATGAAACACTGCAAATGTCCCTGCTGTGGGACTAATAAAGGATTATCTTATCTTATCTTATCTTAGGGTTAGGGTTCCAATTAGGTTAAGGTTAGGGTAAAGGTTAGGCATGTAGTGGTTGGGGTTAGGGTTAGGGTTAGAGGTTACGGAATGAATGTAAGCCAATAGGAAGTCCTCACAAGTATAGCAATGCAAACGTGTGTGTGTGTGTGTGTGTATTTATGTACAGATGTGGGGCTTTGTGTGTCACAGCACTGCTGTCCTCCAGCCACACTAAAGTAGGTCAGCTGTGATTGTGATGTCACTCCCTGTGGAATCAGCTTGACAGCCAATCACACATAGACACACCCTTATCTCTCCCAGGAGAACACACAGGCATATTCACTTCCAACCTCTACTGCCTCAGTCCCCTGGGGGCACTGATTCCAGATCAGCCACAGGTTACATGTACACCAGGAGCTAAGGCTGGATAACTGACTCCAAATCAGCCAGAATTTCCATGTACACCAGGAGCTAAGGCTGGATAACTGACTCCAGATCAGCCAGAATTTCCATGGACACCAGGAGCTAAGGCTGGATAACTGACTCCAGATAAAGTAAGTACAACTGTCAACATGAAGCCATGTTTTAAGAATGCTATTCATCATCTCCCATAAATAATTTCCAAAATATTGTACTAATATGTATATTCATGCACGCACACACACACGGGCCACTTTATTGGGTACACCAATCTGGCACCAGGTAGTTGGTACCCCCTTTTCCCTCAGCCTGAATTCTTTGTGGCATTAATTCAACAAGGTGCTGCAAACATTTCTTAGGCCTTTTGGTCCATGCTGACTCTATAGCATCACACATTGTTTATTGGACAGGACAGTGTAGAGAGAGGAAGTATGGAGAGCAACAGACATGCAACAAAGTTTGCATGGCTGGAATCTATAAATATTTTTTTGTTTATCACACCATTCTCTGTAAACTCAAGACTGTAGGGCATGAAAGGACAGGAGGACAGCTGTTTCTGAGATGCTGGAACCACCACATCTGGCACCAACATTCACACCACGGTTAAAGTCGCTGAGATCATGCGTTTTTGCGATTCAAATGTTTAACCAAACAACAACCAAACCTCTTCACCATATCTGCATGCTTTATGTGTAGCAGGTTATTTGCATTATCAAGCAGGTGTATGTAATAAATTGGCCACAGATATATACTGTATATAGTGCCATAGTTTGGAAGCATTTATGCTAACTACAGAACTTTCACAAGTGAAGCCAAGCTAAACCAAGCAACCGTTGCTATGATGTCTGTGTCCAAGCAACCAGTGAAGGAGGGCACTGGCATGCACAGAGCCCAGCTCTCCTACATTAGGCCAGCTGTCCCTGTGAAAGAGCACTGGCATGCACAGAGCCCAGCTCTCCAACATTAGACCAGCTGTCCCTGTGAAAGAGAACTGGCATGCACTGAGCCCAGCTCTCCTACATTAGACCAGCTGTCCCTGTGAAAGAGCACTGGCATGCACAGAGCCCAGCTCTCCTACATTAGACCAGCTGTCCCTGTGAAAGAGCACTGGCATGCACAGAGCCCAGCTCTCCTACATTAGACCAGCTGTCCCTGTGAAAGAGAACTGGCATGCACAGAGCCCAGCTCTCCTACATTAGACCAGCTGTCCCTGTGAAAGAGCACTGGCATGCACATAGCCCAGCTCTCCTACTTTAGACCAGCTGTCCCTGTCAATACAAGAGGAGTTTCATCCCTTCAATACAGCAAGAATTACACCGCATCAAAACAGCAGGGTCATCTCTGAGCAGTTTCAGAAGCATGATAATGTCACTGCCTATATTAATAGTCATCAGATCTCAACCCAAACCAGAATTTACGAGAAACTCTGGAACACGAGTCATTTGGCTTTCTCTTGGAAGAGTTCTGTGTGGCATTTTGCCCACAGAGCTCTTGTTGCTAGTGGGCTCTGTGTCCTGGCACACACGGGCCATGCTGCCCAACCCAGCCCCTATAAATGACTCCTTCCATTGGTGGCACAGAGAATAAAGCTGTTATTTTTTACACCTGAGCTTGACTCCTGTGAGATGCCCAAACTGCTCTAATCTAGACCCACTGTCAGCTGTTTCCTGTCAAACAAAGAGCAGCCGTTTCCTCCGCCACTCCCTCTGCCTTCCTGTAACTACAGCAGTCAGTGTGGTAAACATGCTAATACTACTGCCTGCTATAAGCATCAAGATCATTTGGTTTCTCATATTTCATTAAACTGCTGCTCCTCTGACAGCCTTGAATCACATGCTATTATAGAGCAGTCCAAAAGTGTACCTTCGCTCTGGGGCTGATTTCACAGCTCTGCTCTATAAGTGGAAAATTCCACTGGAGCATCACCCAGTACCCCTCATCCAGTACCCCTCACCCAGTCCCCATCATCCAGTACCCATGACCCAGTACCCCTCATCCAGTACCCCTCACCCAGTACCCATCATCCAGTACCCCTCACCCAGTCCCCACCACCCAGTACCCCTCATCCAGTACCCATCACCCAGTACCCCTCATCCAGTACCCCTCACCCAGTCCCCATCACCCAGTACCCCTCACCCAGTCCCCATCACCCAGTACCCCTCATCCAGTACCCACCACCCAGTACCCCTCACCCAGTCCCCATCATCCAGTACCCATGACCCAGTACCCCTCATCCAGTACCCCTCACCCAGTACCCATCATCCAGTACCCCTCACCCAGTCCCCACCACCCAGTACCCCTCATCCAGTACCCATCACCCAGTACCCCTCATCCAGTACCCCTCACCCAGTCCCCATCACCCAGTACCCCTCACCCAGTCCCCATCACCCAGTACCCCTCAGCCAGTACCCATCACCCAGAACCCCTCAGCCAGTACCCATCACCCAGTACCCATCACCAGGTACCCATCACCCAGTACCCCTCATCCAGTACCCCTCATCCAGTACCCATCACCAGGTACCCATCACCCAGTACCCATCACCAGGTACCCATCACCCAGTACCCCTCATCCAGTACCCCTCACCCAGTCCCCATCACCCAGTACCCCTCATCCAGTACCCACCACCCAGTACCCCTCATCCAGTACCCATCACCAGGTACCCATCATCCAATACCCCTCACCCAGTACCCATCACCAGGTACCCATCATCCAATACCCCTCATCCAGTCCCCATCACCAGGTACCCATCATCCAGTACCCACCACCCAGTACCCCTCATCCAGTACCCATCACCAGGTACCCATCATCCAATACCCCTCACCCAGTACCCACCATCCAGTACCTATAACCCTGTACCCATCATCCAGTGCCCATGACCGAGTACCCAATATCCATTACCCATCACTCAGTACCCTTACCCAGTACCCATCATCCATACCCACCATCCAGTACCCATTATCCACAGCTGATTGCATTGGTGTACTCATACTGTACTGAGTCCCCTGATTGTATTGGTGTACTCACACTGTACTGAGTCTCCTAATTGTATTAGTATACTCACACTGTAGTACCCATCACCAGGTACCCATCATCCAATACCCCTCACCCAGTACCCACCACCCAGTACCCCTCATCCAGTACCCATCACCAGGTACCCATCATCCAATACCCCTCACCCAGTACCCCTCATCCAGTCCCCATCACCCAATACCTCATCACCCAGTACCCCTCATCCAGTCCCCATCACCAGGTACCCATCACCCAGTACCCCTCATCCAGTATCCATCACCAGGTACCCATCATCCAATACCCCTCATCCAGTACCCCTCATCCAGTACCCATCACCCAGTACCCCTCATCCAGTCCCCATCACCCAGTACCCCTCATCCAGTACCCATCACCAGGTACCCATCATCCAATACCCCTCATCCAGTACCCATCACCAGGTACCCATAATCCAATACCCCTCACCAGTACCCACCATCCATTACCCACCACCCAGTACCCCTCATCCATACCCACCACCCAGTACCCACCATCCAGTACCTATAACCCTGTACCCATCATCCAGTGCCCATGACCGAGTACCCAATATCCATTACCCATCACTCAGTACCCTTACCCAGTACCCATCATCCATACCCACCATCCAGTACCCATTATCCACAGCTGATTGCATTGGTGTACTCATACTGTACTGAGTCCCCTGATTGTATTGGTGTACTCACACTGTACTGAGTCTCCTAATTGTATTAGTGTACTCACACTGTACTGAGTCCCCTGATTGTATTAGTGTACTCACACTGTACTGAGTCTCCTGGCTGTAGGTCATCATTGACTAATGCAGTAAATATTGCTGAAATTAAGATTGCTCATGTACAGAAGGCAAGCAAACCATATTACTGTTTGTTTCACAAGAAAAAGACCATAATTTCACCCTCCAGAATGTAAATTGAGGTTTAGTTTTGTATTTATTGGGATAAACCGTAAGTATTTCTGGTTCCTTTTCATGCCTTGTTTTTTTAAAATATATATTTTAAAATAATTTTTAAAAACTCAAATAATGAGTTTATTAACTTGCCATTCAGTCTTTTCTATCGTTAATTTAAAATATGAAATTAAGACAAATACTATAACTTCGTCAGTATCGGCGCTGATGATGGTTATGAGTCGGAGAGGAGGATTTGTTTAATCGCTGCTTATGTACAGCTGCGTTGTTTCCTCCACAGGAAATCGGGTCGTTACTTCGGATTATTGTGTAACGGTAAACATTTCTGTCTTCGCTGCAAACGTTTAAGCGCCGTACATTCATTCTTTGGCCGCCATACCACATGCACACTGGCAGAACTGTTTCCAACTATTGCGCAATAAGTAGATGGCTCCTTCCTGAGAAATTTATAGTATAAATATGATATGACCGTATCGGCATGTGGCGGCTAACATTTGCTACACCACTAAATCACCCCACGCCCTCGACTCCTCAGCGTGTTCCCCAGTCTGTGCCTCCAACGCGTCACTCCTTTTCCAGTTCAAAACAAATTTCTCTCTCTGCATCTGCCTGCCTCGCCTTTCTTCATACGTTTTGGCAGAGTCCCTAATAGAATGCGCGTTTCTGGCCACCGTCTCTGCTCGCAGCCGTAACTAGAACCTTGGAATGCACGCGCGTTTTGTTCCACAAACCACTTTAACAACGGGCGCCTACCAACCACAGAGAGCAGGGGGGCACCACCAAGGCACAGAGGTTTTCAATAACGAATACGTGTGAAACCTTTACATCATAGCACCTGCCCCAAGGGCCGTAGTACGGGAGATTACCGAATATTCCACAGGTGAGATATCTCTTGGTTATCTCCGTGGATGGAGGATTACGCTAAATTGCTTCCTTACTCTCCCCCACCTCTTAGTAAAGTAACTTCACCCGTGGCATTTGATTGACAGCTCCATATTTTCAGTTTGGATTTTTTTTTCTGTTGCTTGAGAAAGGACAGCAAGGAGGGAGTAAATAAGGGAAAGGATAAAACAAGTCACAGCTTCCGAAAAACTCATCTGGAAAGCGGCTATCGCAGAGGAGAAACTGAGTTTTGCAGTTCATTGAAAATCCCTTGGAACATTTTTGTTGACCTAAAAGGTAAGCATATTTTTTGTAAAATTAGCTAAACCCGTTAACGTCCGATTTACGCGCATATGGAATAACAGTGATGTTTTTTTCGAAAATTCTGAATGCAAATTCATGCACAGTTCAGTTCATTTACAATAATTAAATAAAGGAACTGACATTAGACCACCTACATATAAAGTTAAATTACTGTAATGTTAGAAATGCAGTTTAATGAGTTCCATGTTATCCTGCATATGAACAATATTTCCATGCATATGGTCTGTACTCCGGTCGGAGTGCTTGCTGTCTGGCGTGAACGCGACAGTGGCATTATTTTCACTACACGGTGGATGGTGTAACAAAAACAACAACAACAACAACAGTAACAACAACAGCAATAATAATAATAATAATAATAATAATAATAATCATAATAATAATAATATAATAATAATAATAATAATAATACTAATAAGAAGAAGAAGAAGTATAAGAAGAAGAATAAATTACACTTTATTAAATAAGCGTTCAGCGTCTGTGTGTTGCGAGGCTCTACATTACGGTGGAGCGCACATGTGGCGTCTACAGATTCTCCAGACAGCTCTTTGTCCACTTCAGTCTCTCGTGACACGGTTAAAGTGTACGCATTTAATATGAATAGCTGAAACCTGTTAAACACAGGTATGCGAAACTGGAGGACATGGTCCCGGGGTCAATGCAAAACCACAGGTTAAACCTGCACTTGAACTTGAAGTTAGAGGCATAACATCAACATGTTTGCCAATCGCCCACTCCGCCGCGGCGGCGTGTTATAGTGTCGCTTTCAGTACTAAAGTCATGCTTGATGATAAATATCATGAAGCTGCTGGTTATTATCATGAGATACAATATATCAGAAACATGGGAATTGTTGCACAGCATGGCGAACGCTTCATTTGATGTTGGGGGAAGGGGGAGGCGCGTGCGGCGCGACTCTGCGCGAGGGAGGGGAATGTGTGTCAATGTCAAAAGGAGGTGTGTCGATCGCGCGGTTGACTCATCAGCGTGCTCCATTCATGGGTTACACATAGGCGTACAAGTTTAGATTGGCCAGTTCTTTCTAGTAACGATTCGGGGCACCGAATAACCAACGTGCATTTTGTTAGCGAAATTCGCACGTTTTGTACGCACATCTGTACTGGGCGTGTCACGCTGAGGCGCGCAGACACGACTAGGCATGCAAGCACTGGCGAGAATAGCCGCCAGCACTATCCAGACTGTGAACCATGTTGCATTTAAAATGATTTTTTTTTCTCGACTGCACACATAGCATCATAGATTTAAGGACCTGTTTGTGTTTTTTATACATACATGCTGGCACACGTGAGCACTCCTAAAATGAGTAAAGTGCAGACTGGCAGTTTTAATTTGAACATTTTTACATACATTTAGGAATTACAGCCTTTTTTATGCATTGTCCCCCCAAATGAGACAGTCTGCACTTTACCCTCACATTCATTGTTTAATTTCAGATTGAAATGATTCCGGAGTATGGAGCCAGAACAAAACACATACACACAGCTACACCTATGGTAAATGGACTGCATTTATATAGCGCTTTTATCCAAAGCACTTTACAATTGATGCCTCTCATTTGCCAGAGCAGTTAGGGGTCAGGTGTCTTGCTCAAGGACACTTCGACACACCCAGGGCGGGGTTTGAACCGGCAACCCTCCAACTGCCAGACAATTGGTCTTACCTCCTGAGCTATGTCGCCCCGCCACCTACACACACACACACAGCTACACACACACGTACACTCTCAGGCACACGCGCACACACACACACACACACAGCTACACCACACACACACACACATACATACACGCACACACACACACACAGCTACACCTACATAAACACACAAATACATACGCACACATACACACATATATACACACACACAGCTGCTCCTATGTGCACACACACACCTACACACACATGCACACACAAACGCACACAAACACCCACACATAAAAATACACTTGCGCACATGCACACACACACACACAAGCACTTACACACAAAAATACACACGTGCACATGCACACACACAAACAC